>CM070079.1:12468832-13048499 GCA_036250285.1 Pyrocoelia pectoralis
TTAAAACTTTTATTGAAAGGAGCACAATTTTTATGTTATTTTTAATATTCGTGTACAGAATGTATTTGTAATTGAGTGTATAGTAAATATAGTTCAGTAATTGTATGCTTCAAGTATGTATACGATTTTGATTAAATTTTATTGTTTAAATTTCATCTCCTCAATTATTTTTACAAAAGTTTGAAACTCAAATTATTTTCTGCCATTAGAACCAACATACATACCTACATAACTTTATTTGTTTAAAATTATTAAATTTTTTACAAATGATTCTTATACTTTATACAGAACATAATACGAAAAACAAGATACATAGGTATAAATATCCCTATGATTCTTATCTAGACAACATAATACAAAAGCAAAGGATCCTAAGGAACATCCCTCCCTCCTTCCTTAATCTAGCACATAGTCCTTAACAGTATCAACCTATTCCCCTCTGTAAGTGAAACTCACTTCTATCCCCCACCACATTACCATTTAGAATGTTCCACCCCCAGTCCCCACACTCGCCCCTTCATCTTATGGTTCCCTTAATCCGGCCACCCCTTATACTACCTTCCCCTTCCCCAAAGTTTTTGATCCACTACCTCTGCCGTCTACATGTACGGCCTTCACTCCTCTTATCTCCTATCCATATTTTCCTGTAACCCACCCTCGTTCTCGTGCCTTTATCGCTTTCTTCTTTTGATATTTTCCTCATCTCTTCCTGCAAGCTCCTTCCTCCCCTCTTAATCTTTTAATAATAACCAACGTTCTGTATCTTGGAAAATGAAATGTTTAGAATTTTCTCAGTTTACATGCCTTTCACTGAATAAATGAAACTCCCAGGGCTTTTTCGACATTCGTGTTTCAAAATTATTTCAAATTTCTTATACTGAGAATTATTGCATTATTGGCCGCGAAACCTCTATATGGAAATTTGAAGAAATGGCGTGATCCTTATGCAACCATAAATGTTTGATATCCACACCTTTCAAAAAAGTACCCAGCCCATTGTGTGACTTCCTTTCTCTATTTGTATTTCTGTTGTAGGCAAATGCTTCTTTCAGACTTGATAAAGCCATTTTAAATTGCGAAACGTGCCTGATCGTTTTGTTGAAGGTATGTTTCAAACTCAAAAAGACGCTCTTACTAAGAATTCCACAGTATGTCTATTCTTAACCCACAGCAAATAGTAAACAAGTATGTAGGTAGGTAAGTATTATCTTGGACGATTGTAGTCAACTGCAGATCCCCCTAGTGGGCACCTCAAAAACGAAAAATTTGAAATCAAAGTATCCCCTTTTGATGAGCTGGCCAGGTGGAAGCAAATAGTCTTTGATTATATTCTAAAAACAAAAAAAAATAAATTACTGCGACAATCCAACAATGAACTATAGGTACACGTATGACGTAATGCGCAATGTTTTACAACCTCACTACTCTTACGGGAGGAGCAACAAGAAGTTTGATAAAGTTTGGAAAAGCTTGATAACCAAGCCAAGTCTGGATTCGCAAACATCAAGCCCAACCAAGCTTTTCTTCTCAAAAAACTTTACTTTCAAGTCCAAGCCAAACTATATTATATTTCAAGCCAAGCTACTTGGCTTGGTGAATCCCTGAAAATTGAGAAAATTCATTCGCCTTTCGATTGCGCTACTCAAGGTATCGTCCTGACCTACCGAGGCAGTCAATCTCCAGCAGATTCAACCGAACACGGGTTCAACACCCACCAGCTTCCTGAGTCGTCGCGTGCTGAATGTCAACTTTTGTAGAACCACCACCATTATGCAAACGTTTCCTTGTACCATCCTACGTGTTCTGTGGTACTATGGATTTTTTCCATACAAGGCGAAAGGGATTAACTTTGTCAAAAAGTTACTTGACACTGAAATTTGGCTTTTTCCACGTTTTCACTCCTTAAAGCAACCTTTGTACCATGCTTGTTATCGTGGACGAGTTATCTCAAGAGAGCTATAGTGTGCAGAAGAATGTTTGATGTACCTACGTACTGGATATCTTCCATACGTCACGTACTTAGGTACCTACTATCTGTTTGTTATTTGTTACATAGTTATTATTAATTGAGTACTGTCATTTCATTTATTTTTGCGGAGAGTTTTAATTACAGTAGTTATGAGTTGATAAGTAGGTATAATAAGAAACGTCATAATTATAATTTAAATATTTATGATTTCATTTGTTGTTTCTTTAAAACTTATAGGAAATTAATGATACCACAACCATTTGTTTTTTTTACACAAGATTTTTTGAAAGTTGTCGTGAATTGGGTTAAGATTGAAAAGGTTTCAGTACTGAAGTACCCTTTTAGCTGACTTTTTATGGTGTTTTCGGAACCATCTCGAAAAGTAATATTTTCTCGACAAACACGCTTAACAATTTGATGTCCTTAGTCAAATTGTAATGTTTGACGTAAATTTTGCGTGTCGTGGGAGTTGCGGTCGTGGGACTTGCGGTCAAGTAGATTTTTAATGCAATGCAGTGGGACTTGCGATCAATTTTATTTTCGCAGCGGGACTTGCGTTCACCTGCTAGTATAATAGGGTGATTCACGACTATTTCTCTAATTATGCGTCAACAAAAACTATGATGAAAAATTTCACACAAGCTATGTACGATTTAAAAAAAATCAGAATATGAAACTAATGCGATTCCAGAGTTATTTGAATCAGAGTAATATTTTTAAATTTAAGGAATGTCTTTTATACATATAATATATAAACATATAACACATAGTTAATAAAAGTGTATTTTATTGTAGGAGGTAGGTATTTCATTTCTAAATTACTGTTAATTCCTGTTGTACTCCTATTTCTATTAATTCAAAGAAAATACGATATACTTGCAACTATAAGGTGACCGCAAGTCCCACTACGAAAACAAATTCACCACCAGTCCCACTACATTTAATTAAAAATCTACTTGATCGCAAGTCCTACGACCGCAACTCCCACTAATCCAAATTTTGAACGAAAGCAATTTCCTATTGGACCTATTCTATTGTTAAGTATCGTGCAAAAGTGTGATCATTAACCTGTACTTAATACCTGCATACATTTTGCCTCATTAATTTTTCTTTATTCGCCTCTTTGGTTCGGTATTTTGTTATTACGCACGTTTATTTCATGTAGAGTTGTATTTCCCCTGCTTTAAAATTAAAATCGCAAAAGACAAAAATAAAAGTATTTGTATAGCTTTCATGCAATCGTTAAATACGAAACTAGTTTAGTCACGTAAAATATAGTGTGAAACATTACCTCAACCTTTGTTAATGAAAGAAAAGCAATCGGAAACCGAATTATTTGGTACACATATGCAATGAACATACTTCATAAATAAATACTTTACGAGCGTTCCATGAAAATAATATTAATGTGCAAAAGTTTAATTTTTATGTGTGGCAATAAAACGAAGGAAGGTCTAACATTTCTCAACTCGACGATGTGGTTTACCAAGAAATTATACGTCGACTGACTCAAGTTTATAATTACTTAAAGAAGAAAATTTGAAAAAGGATTTCTATCAATTTGCGTGTAGCAACTTTGATGTAATATGCTAATACATCAAGTGGCAAATGATAAAACTGTGCAGTAGGTAGGTACGATCAATCATACGATTGTAATTACAACCTGTCGGAATGCTCTTCAGAGACATGCAATTAAGTCACTCGAGCCCAATCATTAATAATGTCACAGAAACGTGACCATAATTTGGGAATGTCGTTCGTTTTTCCAATTATTGATCGACTTCTGTCATCACAAACTGAAAGTTAGTAATGTTGTTCTCATTTTCAGGAAACTGCTTTTGAAAGGAAAACATATTTTCAATCTGAATTAGGGACATTCTAAATTCAAACTGTAACCAATCGATTCTGTTTTTCATTGCAAACGTTCTCCTCCAAAACGTATCATTGCAGTTCACACGACATATAAATAATCAGTAAAAATTGTGCACATGCCATATGTACCCTAGTATAATGTGTAAATATGTCTCTTTTTTTGTTACAATATTTACAATTAAAAAAACCCCTAAGTAATACTAATTTAAAAACACACAATTACACTTTTAAATTCCCTTCCTTTCTCTCCCCTCCCCCTGCAATCCATTTTCCTCTTTCCTCTACCTCCTCCATCCATTTTACTTCCTCCCCTCCTTCCCTTAATATCTCACTCCTACTTCTCCCATCTTTCCTTAACTCCACATATTTCCTGAACATGCGGTCCATGTTCTCCCAATCGTTGCCACACAATCTGCATTTTATCCTCTCGTATTTCTTCCCACCAGTACTTTCAGTTTTCATTTTCTTTCATTTCCGCATCTGTACCTCGTCACTATTTTGTTCTTCCCTATAACCTGGTACTCCATCCTTCATTATCTTCCCGTACTTTCCGTAATATTTTCCTTCCGTAATCTTACTGCTTTTTTGCATATGTGTCTCTTTGTCTCTTCTTACAATCTCCCCTTTTATGATTCCACCCCATCCTTTTTCCCTTCCTCCTCTTTCATAATACCTTCTTCTATCCTCCTGCCCGTATTTCATTTTCCCTTTTTCATATTTTTTCTACAACTTTGAAGTATCCTAAATTTCCAATATCTTTCTTGTATCCTTTCCAAAACCTCCCATTCCTTCCAGTTTCCACTCCTATATTTTCACCCCGTACAGGATCACACTTTTCACTTATCAAAAAGCCACCCCCTTCTTATCACATCCTTCCCAAATATTCTTTCCCCCCAATCCCCATAACTGCCGTAATATTTTGATCCCCCTTTTTCTAACTCTTTAAGGTTTAACCTGTCCATCATATTTATATTATTATTCTATAACCCAGATATTCCACTTCATAACCCACACTTGATTAAATTATCAATCTTAAATTTACATTATTTATTAGGCTCCCCCCCTCCTCGGTTTTGATGGTGATTGGCTATAGTTTGTATGGGCATCCAGGCTCTCGTTTTTTTATCAGGGACGGTTACTCTAGGGTTGTCAGGACCAGTAGTTCAGCCTATACGGCTGTACATGCAGTATTTGGATTGGAACGAAGAGCTGACGGCTGCACCAGAACGGATCAGCCTAAAACTATAAACCTAGCCCCGCCCTACGGCTGTACATAAGCTTTTAGGTATCACACTTAATAATAATCAGAACCAGTTGGAAACATGGTAGTTAATTCAATAGATATCGGTAATCTGTATTAAAAAGAATGTCGAGGTAAATGTTATTCAGGATCTCGAGGTAAGTGTCATCCTTCTGGTCTGGTTACCGCTAATAAAGAAAGTTATGACAGATGGAAGTAATGACGAGAAAGATGGTGGGAATCATGCGTGATGACATTAATGACTGGCGACCTCTCCTGGTAGCAATTTCTATTATTTGAGGAATTCCTAAACAACTGACTTGTTGGGCGAAAGCTTTTATCAAGCGTACAATTGCAAAGCTATAATAAGTTCATCAGGAACTTCCTTGTTGCTTAGATTATTCTTCCTTGGATGATTGGATGACCATCAATATTTTCTTTCAGGGTGCTCCTTTGTCTGATCGAGGAGAATGTCTTCACACATTCCTTTTACAACAAGCGCTCGAACCATCTTACGTTCTTGACACTTTCATACGAAATCGCACATCCAATTTGGATTCTTTTGGACTCAACATTTTAGTCCTTTGGTATATCGGTTTTCTAACTTTTTACTCTTGTTCGCCAAAATTATGAGTCACCATTTTTTTTCTCTGCGATCGTAAAAGCTATATCTTGTAGTGTTTTATAGTGTGTAGGAATAAAATGTCACTAAACCTTCCCCATAGATATATATTTATTTATGTTTATGAAAAGAATTGAAAAAAACTTACAACATTCCCCTTAATTGTTTAATCGATGGAAATTATATTAGTGCCGACATGTTTCGGGACAAAACCACTCCCATTTTCATGCCGCCACTAGTATAATTTCCATCGATTAAACAATTAAGAGGGAGGTTATGAGTTTTCAACCAACTTCAAAAAGTTGGTTACTAAATTCGTCTGGATGTCTGTGTGTCTGTGCGTTGGTCGATTTTAAAGGGTTTAGAAAGCTGGAAGTGGTGTCATCTTATAGGCAATTCTTCACTTATTCCAAATCGTTGGTAAATTTTTTGATCGGATCACCCGTTCGCCGTCGGGACGCCATTAAAGTCAAAATATACACCCTTTAATATCTCGAGAACGACACGTCCAATTGCAAAAAGAAAAAATACGTTTCCTTTATTTTTTTAAACCTATTGAGATGATACGTCAACATCACCCCAACCCCCCGTGAGGTGGAGCGGGGGTGATTTTTAAAAACTTAAATGGGAACACCTATTTGTTATTACTTTTGGATTCTCCATAAAAAACGATCCTCGAGTTGCAAATTTCACCCCCAACTGCAACCCCTTTTTTGGGGTGGAAAGGGGGAAAATTGCACGTCCGTAGACAAACGATCTTTTTTACTTTTTTTTCCTCTAACATTTTTTCGTGATTTACAAATTGTCCGTCGCCCTTTCCACTCCCATCTCCCTTAAGGGTGGAAAGAAAAACAATGACTCATTTGTGCAGAATCCGGCGTGCTTGTGTCTGAGGTGGGGGGGGGGGGGGTATTGTATTATACATATATATGTGCCATAATTAGTTACAGATTTGAAGTTGGTTGAAATTAGAATTCTATAAGAATTTGCGCCTTTTGATACTTGTTTTCAATACTTCTCATCTACAACCCCTTTGTAAGATTTGGACTACATCATGATTAGATTTCGCACTGAAGTCGCTATGATACGATACTCTGTCAAAATCACCACCCTGTATACGAATCGTGTGCTTATAATATGTGCAACGCTGCTTCACGCAGAAGTATGAAACATGTTTTACTGTATCAACTTGAGACAATCAAAGATTAAACGGCCTATGATTTATTGACACTGATGGTGGCACGTTTCTATTTAGCTTTCGTCATAAAACTGAAAATAAAAGCTTTAAATTAATGGCCTTCAATTAAATTTCATCCGTGTAACGTTTATTAAACGTAAAGGTAGTACGATTGCAAAACTCCTTCCACTTTTAAAAAATATCTCGAATTAATTTAAATGTGATTGAAAATCTGGCGAGGACTTTCTAAATGAGAAATGTTTCTCTGGAAACTCGTATAAAGTTTGACAAGATTTAAATGGATTGGTTGGAAAACTAGTAAAAGCACACAGCTATACCAAGTTATGCAAAGTATGAATGGATACAAAGCGCCCGGGAATAACTTAAGTTTTCTTCACACCGTGTCGGGGAAATTCATTTATAACGTTCGAATGGGAATGGAATCAGAAGTAGTCAGGCGTGTATTAATAATCTTGAGTAAAGGGAACGAGAGAAAGTACGTAGTGCAAACCTATTAAGGTTATTAAAGCTCACCGCGGCCGGGAAGAATAGGTGATAGAGGGCTTATATGTAAAACAAGAGCCGCGGCGCGTGTTAATTGTAATGTAACGTCAGCTGTATTGCCGGGGTCCTGCTTTTGACGAACTCACCCCAGAAAAATGCCCCAGTGCACCAATGTAGTAGAGAAAAGCCGTCGCGCGTTTGCGGGGTGAGATTTGTACAGAGAGGACTAACATAATGGAAACGGGTTTAAATGCTCTGAACTGGGAATAAGTCGACCAATTCAAACCTCGTACTCTTGTTTCTCTATTTTCTGGAAGAATCTTATTATGTACCTATGTATTCAGTTTGTCTTTCTAAGGGATTATCCGTCTTTACATGCTTTCCCGCACATTCGCAATTATCTTCCACCTCGTCTTTTTATAAATCGTACATGGACATGTATACGTACTAATTCGTAGATAAATATTTGCCCTCCGATTTATAGGGTGAACGTGACAATAGCATTGAAATATGGATTTTAAAGGCATAAACTGGGGATGTGAAATTCCGAAACTTGAGCTTGATGTTTGGTTCATTAGCGTTAGTTAACCACCACACGATCCTAAATTGCCATAAATTTAATATGGTTGCCGTATTTTTCCTTTGTTACGATACGGCATTTTCATTTCTGGCTTTCGCATAATATTGAGATCTTCCATTTTATATTCATGGTCTTGTATTTTAACATACGGCCTAAGCGATATTGCATCATATTTTTGGGGTGCGACTCCTTCGATGTTCTACATAAACTTTATTATTTATTGTAAATATCATACAAGGAAAATAGTCTTGTGCGTGGACAATATGGAAGCTGTCGATCCAGACAGGGACGCCGGTATAGGGCAAGCCCCCCCCCCTGAATTTCATAAATACCGTAAATCCATTTTAGAAAATTTTAAAAGCTCGCAATAAAACCCGTTACACAGCCACTTTGGAATATAATATTCTATCCCATAGATGACTCTTCATCTAAGAATAGAAAGAGAAATGAGAAGAGCAAGAAGAGATTTAATACGTTATGTCAGTAATGCACATGTACGATTGTTATGAGAAAAGGAATGAAAAGGGTAGACGCAAAAGATGCCAAAGAATTACTAGAAGCGGAGGATTTAGCAGAAGGTGCACCGATGCAGAATTATTAAAAAATAATCAGCAAATGCATAAGATGTAGAAAAAGTGTGAGATGTTCAAGAAGTAGAGGAGTCAGAAATAGTAGAGAATGCAGAAGAGGTAGAAGATTCAGAAGAAATATACGCAGCAGGAGATGCGATCAAAGTAGAGGAGGTAGAAGAATCAGAAATTACAGAAGAAATACTAAAGCAAAAGATGCATACCTACTTTGAATACGCGGAAGATGCGAAAGAAGGAAGGATAACATGCGTAAGATGCGGAAAAAATAGATAATACGGAAGGTATAAAAGGAAATAACAGAAAGAGAAGATGCGGAGGAAGCAGCTGAGGATGCCGAGAAAAAACACAATATATGACAGAAACAAAAGAATTAGAAGAAACAAAAGATGCAAGTTAACCAGGAAATGAAAAAAAATGCAGAAGGTGAAGAGTGGAAAGGTGCAGAAGGAATTTAACAATTGAAGGATGACATTTCCACTACCAAAAGTGTCGATCGCTTCATAGAATTTCGCTATGCTCTCAATTATCAGCAAGCAAGACGATGTAACGCATTTCGGTAATTCTGAAACCGATGACACGCAATTCTTGGCTGGAGTAAGATGCCAAACAAAGATAAGATGTAGACAAAGATGCAAAAAAATTAAGTTTAGGCACAGGATACAGAGAATTCGGAGGAAGTAGATGTTAACAAAAGTTGCAGAAGGTACAAAAGATATAAAAGGAAAAAAGGTACAGAAGATCGGAAAGAAACAAAAGTGAACGATGCATTCAAAATAAAACCATACGGTGCAGAAGAAGCAATAGTTGCATAAGACGCGGAAGAAGCATGAGATGCAGAAGACGTAGAAAAAGCATAAGATGCAGAAGACTCCGAAGTACACGCTTCAAAATATGCATAAGGAGAAGATGCATAAGATGGGAATAAAGAAAATTCAAACGATGTGGAAGACGTAGAAAAACTGTAAAATGATACAACGGAGGTTGAATAAGCAAAAGTTAAGAATCCATTAGAAGCAGAAGATGCATAAGGCACAGAGAAGGCAAGAGGTGCAGAATAAGTAAAAGATACAGGAGAAAAATCGCGTACCCTTTGCTTTTGTAATATTCCTCTGTACTTTCTTCGCTCTCTCTTCCAGCATTTCTGGAATATTTCCAATCCGTTCTTTCTCTCATTTCTTCCGCATACTTTATTGCCCTGCTTCCCGCCTCTACTCTTATGTTTTCTTCTTGAACTTCCTCTCTCATAATATACCCTCGAGTTTCCTTATCTACTCCCAATACCCATTTCCAATGTTTCTCTTGTAGTCCTTCCACCCCACACTTCTGCCTCATATAGCACCACACTTTTTATTAATTTATCAAATAGCAGCATTCTTTTGCCTAAGTCCTTTCCAAACAAACTTGTCCTCACACTTGTCCTGTTAATTTATGTCCTTTTCTCACTGCGTTATTGTCATGTCTCATCACATATCCTAGGTATGTGAATTTCTTCGCTTGTCGCACTTCTTCATCCCTCCATTTCCACTTGTCCCATTCTAAATACCAATATCTTTGTTTTCCTTGTTCCATTCTTTTTAGATATCTTTACAGCGTCTTCATTATCTCCTTCATTTCCTTTTCCTACTTAACCACCAACACTATCTCGTCTACCACCAATTTCTTGCCCTTTTAATGTTTCTACCAGATCCCCTGTAAATGTTGCGAACAGGCTTGGACCAGTGGTCATCCCAGTGTCACTCCCGTCGCTTTACTTTTATTACTTTTCTTCTCCTTCATATATTTCGTCTACTGTCTTTCTTTGCTTTTCTTCTCCTTTTTGAATCTGTTCCCTCTCCAGCAGATTCCCAAAGTACTCTCCCATTCGTTTATTTGTATAATCTTATTAAAGAAAATCTATTTTCCAATGCGACTTTAGAAAAATATTTTCCGATGGAGATTTCGAGAAAGATAATTTTGCTTACGATTAAGAAGGTAAGTAAATATAAATTATAAAAACTAAAAATTGTAATGGAATTATTTGCTATTATAAAATAACTTGTCAACAATTCAATTCTAATTAAAGATTCGCTAGATCTTACAATGCAAACGTTATAATTTGTAAATTTACAGAGTACCTACGTAAATGTTCGTGCATGTGATTATTTTGATGGGTAAAATCACGGATGTTATGGAAATTATTAAGGAAGCGGGTATTAGCGATTACCCTACTATAATGTCTTACACCTACCCACCCCCACCCCCATTTTAAGTAACGCTGAGCTCTGTTCGAGGCTTTATTGTCCCAACTATCAGCTGCTGTGGATTATAATTACAAAATGAATATTCAATAGTTGACAATATGGGGCGACGACAAAAGGACCTTTTTGTTGTAGATGATTAGTTAAGCTTAAATGTTACACATAACTAAACCCTTTCATTAGAACTCATTTTATCCCTGGCCTTAATGCTGGGAGAACTGAACAAATTACGTCCTGGTGATTTTGCCTAAATAGCAAGGTTTTCACTGTGCTGCGTCGTATTTATGTAAAAATGTATAAATCATTAGTTCAAACAAAATGGGAAGCATTTAACATTATAATTTTTTTAGACAAAAGTCTTCCACGACGAAATAACAGCCCAACTTTATAGCACTCACGGGCTGTAAAAACCCAGTTACTATAAAAACCTTTTAACTACACGATGACGATAAATTAAAGGAAGTTCTTATAACTTCAATTGATTTACTTACAATCTTAGTTTATAAAAATGTATGCAAGAAATGTGCAATTTTCGATTTGTCCAAAAATAACAGCAAAACTGTTAAAACCAAAGCAAACTGAGATGATCACGTCTGAGATGCTACCAAACTTTTGGCAACATGTAAGAAAACTTGTAACCCTGGAAAATGTCGCTATTTCTCAGTTGCAAAATAATGGTTTTTACGCGGGACCCTTTGGCTTCCATTCGACAACCCTTAGGCATCATTGGTCGACAATTAAATAATTACAAACATTTCCATTCAAAGTCCCACCGTTTCGGAGATATCGCCCTTTAAAGATCCAAATAGAGGATCCCTTCGCAGAGCCCTTTCGTCCCTTATCGTACAAATGAGACACTTATAGGTGGACTTGGTACACTTTTTCTACTTTAAACTATCTTTTATGAAGTAAACTAACATGATCTGCACTTTTTTCGAATAAAAAATTTCTTCACTTTTTAGCCAAAAAAGCAAGGTTAACCACTTGGTATTTTTTCTGGCTAAAAAACGAACTCTCGAAATTCGACCAAGTAAAGATCGTTTCTTTTAGATCATTACACGCCAATTAAATAATTCCAAGCCGTTCCATTCTTAGTCGTACCGTTTCGGAGATATCGCTCTTTAAAGATCCAAATAGAGGGTCCCTTCGCAGAGCCCTTTCGTCCCTTATCGTACAAATGAGACACTTATAGGTGGACTTGGTACACTTTTTCTATTTTAAACTATCTTTTATAAAGTAAACTAACATATTCTGCACTTTTTCGAATAAAAAATTTCTTCACTTTTTGGCCAAAAAGCAAGGTTAACCACTTGGTATTTTTTCTGGCTAAAAAACGAACTATCGAAATTCGACCAAGTAAAGATCGTTTCTTTTAGATCATTACACGCCAATTAAATAATTCCAACCTGTTCCATTCTTAGTCGAACCGTTTCGGAGATATCGATCTTTAAAGACCCAAATAGAGGGTCCCTTCGCAGAGCCCTTTCGTCCCTTATCGTACAAATGAGACACTTATAGGTGGACTTGGTACACTTTTTCTACTTTAAACTATCTTTTATGAAGTAAACTAACATGATCTGCACTTTTTTCGAATAAAAAATTTCTTCACTTTTTAGCCAAAAAAGCAAGGTTAACCACTTGGTATTTTTTCTGGCTAAAAAACGAACTATCGAAATTCGACCAAGTAAAGATCGTTTCTTTTAGATCATTACACGCCAATTAAATAATTTCAACCCGTTCCATTCTAAGTCGATCCGTTACGGAGACATCGCTCTTTAAAGATCCAAATAGAGGGTCCCTTCGCAGAGCCCTTTCCTCCATTATCGTACAAATGAGACACTTATAGGTGGACTTGGTACACTTTTTTTACTTTAAACTATCTTTTATGAAGTAAACTAACATATTCTGCACTTTTTTCCAATAAAAAATGTCTTCACTTTTGGCCAAAAAAGCAAGGTTAACCACTTGGTATTTTTTCTGGCTAAAAAACGAACTCTCGAAATTCGACCAAGTAAAGATCGTTACTTTTAGATCATTACACGCCAATTAAATAATTCCAACCCGTTCCATTCTAAGTCGTACCGTTTCGGAGATATCGCTCTTTAAAAATCCAAATAGAGGGTCCCTTCGCAGAGCCCTTTCGTCCCTTATCGTACAAATGAGACACTTATAGGTGGACTTGGTACACTTTTTCTACTTTAAACTATCTTTTATGAAGTAAACTAACATATTCTGCACTTTTTTCGAATAAAAAATTTCTTCACTTTTTAGCCAAAAAAGCAAGGTTAACCACTTGGTATTTTTTCTGGCTAAAAAACGAACTCTCGAAATTCGACCAAGTAAAGATCGTTTCTTTTAGATCATTACACGCCAATTAAATAATTTCAACCCGTTCCATTCTAAGTCGATCCGTTACGGAGACATCGCTCTTTAAAGATCCAAATAGAGGGTCCCTTCGCAGAGCCCTTTCCTCCATTATCGTACAAATGAGACACTTATAGGTGGACTTGGTACACTTTTTCTACTTTAAACTATCTTTTATGAAGTAAACTAACATATTCTGCACTTTTTTCGAATAAAAAATTTCTTCACTTTTTAGCCAAAAAAGCAAGGTTAACCACTTGGTATTTTTTCTGGCTAAAAAACGAACTCTCGAAATTCGACCAAGTAAAGATCGTTACTTTTAGATCATTACACGCCAATTAAATAATTCCAACCCGTTCCATTCTAAGTCGTACCGTTTCGGAGATATCGCTCTTTAAAAATCCAAATAGAGTGTCCCTTCGCAGAGCCCTTTCGTCCCTTATCGTACAAATGAGACACTTATAGGTGGACTTGGTACACTTTTTCTACTTTAAACTATCTTTTATGAAGTAAACTAACATATTCTGCACTTTTTTCGAATAAAAAATTTCTTCACTTTTTAGCCAAAAAAGCAAGGTTAACCACTTGGTATTTTTTCTGGCTAAAAAACGAACTATCGAAATTCGACCAAGTAAAGATCGTTTCTTTTAGATCATTACACGCCAATTAAATAATTCCAACCCGTTCCATTCTTAGTCGAACCGTTTCGGAGATATCGATCTTTAAAGACCCAAATAGAGGGTCCCTTCGCAGAGCCCTTTCGTCCCTTATCGTACAAATGAGACACTTATAGGTGGCATTGGTACACTTTTTCTACTTTAAACTATCTTTTATGAAGTAAACTAACATATTCTGCACTTTTTTCGAATAAAAAATTTCTTCACTTTTTGGGCAAAAAAGCAAGGTTAACCACTTGGTATTTTTTCTGGCTAAAAAACGAACTCTCGAAATTCGACCAAGTAAAGATCGTTTCTTTTAGATCATTACACGCCAATTAAATAATTCCAAGCCGTTCCATTCTTAGTCGTACCGAAATTCGACCAAGTAAAGATCGGTTTTGAGGGGGACATCTGAATCTGATGCTATTAACCTTGCCTCCCCCGGACTCCCATGGGGGCAGGAACGGAGGAAATTTTTAAATTTTAAATGGAAACCCCTATTTTTTATTGCAGAATCAAAAAGAGTATAAAAAACTATGACGGTTTTATTTGGAAACTTTTTCTTTATTTGCAACAGGTGGCGCTGCAAACGGGGTGTCCAGGTGTCCCATTTTAATCTTACCAAGGGAATTTCTCGAAATGAGTACATCTGACAAAAAAAGTTCCCAAATAAAAGTTTGATGTTTTGGAGGGAAACGTCCAATTATGTAACAAACTACACTCCCCGACACCGAGGGGTGGATAGGGGGGGGGGGGGGTGACTTAAATGGAAACCCCTATTTTTATTGCATATTCAGAAAGCTCGTACACACCTGTGACGGTTTTATTTGGAAACTTTTTTGTCAGATGTGCTCATTTCGAGAAATTCCCCTGGTAAAATTAAAATGGGACACCTGGACACCCTGTTTGCTACGCCACCTGTTGCAAATAAAGAAAAAGTTCCCAAATAAAACCGTCATAGTTTTTTATACTCTTTCTGAATCTGCAATAAAAAATAGGGGTTTCCATTCCAAATTTTAAGGTTTCCCCCCGTTCTCGCCCCCCTGGGGGTCCGTGGGAGGCAAGGTTAACACCATCAGATGTCCCCTTCAAAACCGTTAACTTTTCCTTCGGAACATTCTTTTTTCCGTCGCAGTGTTGTAGAATTATCGCAGGTGGGAGATTAAAATGGGACACCCGGTATAAATATTAGTCTATTTATAAGTTGTTTTTGTGACTGTTACGGTTTAAGTTGAATCGTATAGTTTCAGTTTCACTTTTACGATTATGTGGTTAGATATCATCTATTGTGCGACGATTTAGGAAAGAATTTCTCAAACAGATTTTGAAATTGCTTGGAAAATAAAATAAATAAACTAACGATACGCCCTGTATAATTCGATATAAATAAGATTCACGTTGAATGCGACCTCCATTTAGATTTAGTGATTTTGAGTAAATAAGGTTGGTACTGGTACTTGATAGACACTTGTAATAATTTATAACCAAACTGTTTTTTGCCGGTTTTCAGTGATGCTTGATTTTATAATCGTTTAACTTTGATTATGACTCTTAATATATTTCTATTCTAATTCTAAGAAACCTATTTCAAAAGTTTTAAGTGGAAAATAAAAGGTTTGAATGGAAGTTTTTCTGTTCTGTTGAACTGTAACCTCACTTTTTAGTTGTTAACAAAATGGATATTCGTCCAAATAATACCATTTACATTAACAATTTAAATGAAAAAGTGAAAAAAGAAGAATTGAAAAAGTCTTTGTACGCCATATTTTCACAATTTGGACAAATACTAGACATTGTAGCTTTGAAAATATTAAAAATGAAAGGACAGGCTTTCGTTATCTTCAAGGAGATTCAAAGTGCCACAAATGCTTTACGTTCGATGCAAGGATTTCCTTTCTACGATAAACCGATGGTAAATATACACAGTATTAATTCTTGTTAGTTTAAAATGTATTGTAGCGAATACAATATTCGAAATCCGATTCGGATATCATATCAAAAATGAAAGGTACTTACACTGAACGACCGAAGAAGATTCGTCCGCCTCCTGTGAAGGGAGAGGATGATGCACCTAAAAAGAAAAAGAAGAATAAGGATCCTAATCGAGTACCGGGTGGCAGTAATGCCGAGCAACCACCAAATCAAATTTTATTCTTGACTAATCTACCCGATGAAACTAGCGAAATGATGTTATCGATGCTTTTCAATCAGTCAGTTTTTTTTACAATTTTACTTATTTAATCCTTTCTAATGTACGCCTATTGTAGATTTCCCGGATTCAAAGAAGTTCGTCTTGTACCTAATCGGCACGATATTGCCTTTGTGGAATTTGAAAATGAGTTACAATCGGGTGCGGCGAAGGATGCATTGCAAGGTTTTAAAATTACACCTACACATGCAATGAAAATATCATTTGCAAAGAAATAGATATAGTATTTTTTTTTACAATTTGAAAGGAAATAATGGTAACTTTGTATTAAGATGTAATATTTTTCAATTATGTTAAATTAAAGAAAATAAACATTGTAACCACTTGTAGATGATAAGAGGTGATCAGTTGATGTTGATTCAACAATGTTGATATCTTTAATAAAGCAAAAGCTTTCTTATTTTAAATGGAACACCAGTAAAAACTACTAATTTTAGAAGACACATAGTACAAACATCAATTGGAGAGATTGAAAAGCTTTATCGACCTACATAATAATATACAGGGTGTTCCTTTTAAAATAACAAAGTTTTTCCTATTCGATATTTACAAAATTACGAATTATTACAAAACACCCTGTATAATTCAATCGACACATATTTGTATAATCACGAAGGAACGATCTTTACTAACTTGTGTACCAAAAATTGACTAGAAATTTTAAAACTGTTACGATCCTAAGCATTTTTTAATCGGACCATGTTTTTTTATGAAAAAAATTCATATCTTGTGATCGCTGCATTAAAACAAAAAAACAAAAATATGGATGTAGAGCACTTTAGGAGAGCAATCGGAATATATGATATCAAATATAGGGCGTTCCATTTAAAAAAACAGGTCGACACGGAGCCACAATTATTCGAAGCACCCTGTATGTTTATAAATATTTTACAAATATGCAATGTTTCGTATCCTACAACTTTTGTTTGAAACTGAATGAAATATTGAACTTCCTCCAGGGCTATCCTGTAAAAGAGAGAGTTCCGAAGATTTTACAACTTAGGACGTCCCATTAAAATGCGATAAAAAGTTGTACGTAATAATAATTTTGAAAAGACTGGATCTGCCCTAAAAATGTTTGAAATAAAGGGTTCGGTTACAGTTATAATTTCACCACCTCCCCAAAATATGGGCTTCAGTCTCAATTCTGGCTGTAAACAAATATACATGTAAGAAAGGTTCTGGTTAGGGTTCCTAAATTTTTCGGGTTCGATAAAGGTTCCGATTTCGAAAGGTAAACATTTCATAATGAAAATAATTTTGATAGTGTTTGGGAACTTTCACGAGCCGCCGTTCGGTGGCAGATAGTCGCCACCTTCATCTAAGCCTTGTGCTTTACATATCCGCCCGGCTACTGCTACCTCCTCTGCCTTGCTCATTCTCTCTCCCTCGTGGCAATGATTTTGGTCACCACTCCCGTGACTGTTTCTCCAGTTTTCCTCCGAGTCCAGCATAACGCCAATTATATTATCTACTTCCATTCGTTCTGTCTCCACCCGTACTCTCCGCCTGTCCCAATTCGCACACTCGAATATCGCATGTCCGGCGCGGTCTCTTTCTCCACAATCCTTGCAGTTATTGTCTATTATTTTTCAAATCCTAAACACCCCGTTTTCTGGCCAGTCAAAAGCTGGGTTAGGTGATAGTCCGTTTCTCCATGTTCTCTGATTACTCGTTCTATTGTGGGAATGAGTTCACTCGTCCAGGAAGTTCTTCGTTACTATTCTTGGATCATCCTTTCTCTGTCCCACTTTTCTACCCTGGCCATGATCAGGTTCTCCGCTGGGGGGGAGTCCTGCTACCACCATCACGTACGTCCTCCAGTTGGACTGTACGGTAAGCTACTACAGATCCTGATCTCAAGCATACGAGTTACTTGTTCCATTCTATTCTTCACTACTCGCCCCATGGGCTCCATATTTTGTAGTATGGAGACGACGGTCGATGCTAGGACTCTTCGCTTGGTGGCACCCGCCCCTCCTAAATGTGGCATAACCTAGTTAGTGTACTATACCTACCCTTAAGTCCCTTCTCACATACTTACTGTTTTAGTGTGTACGATTGATGTGAGGTTCTTGATGTCTATTGTCACTCCTAGAATTTTCATTATTTTTTCGGCGATCAGTCTTTGTCCGAGTCCACTGTATCATATGGGAACCTAAAAATACCGGTACTACTGTAAAAATAAAAGGCTTAGAGGATGTTACACAGTCAACGAGACGACACAACACATATACTTTGTGAGTGTCCCGCACTTGTCCAACTGAGACGATCCATGTTGTGGGTACCCAGCTGACCAGATATGGCTACGATTAGAACCGTTATTCCCCTTCCACCATATCTTCAGGTTCATTTCACGTGTGGGATGGCTTGAGTGACGTTGCGGGGTCGGATGACTCTAGTCAGGGAGACAGTACAAAGGGCCCAATTTGTGACCTAAGTACGCGTGGACTATGTCCACCTTCCTATCGTAATCTAGAATCCAGAATCTAGTGGAAGAGAAGAAGAGAATCAGAATAAAGAAAGCTATCCAGCCACTGTAGCTCAATCTTGACCTCTAGAGCTAGCCAACCTCCTAAGCGAACTCAGGGCAGGTAAACAGGTAGAGGTGGGACAATTCAACTCTGACCCAATTTTTGAAGGAGGAAGGGCTTATTTAGTTATCAGTATCACAGACTTAACTGCAGTGCACCTACAAAGAACCTGTTAAAAGACAACTCAAGAATATATTTTACAAAGTCACTTTTGGTCAAGAGGTTCTTGCATAGAATCTTTTACCATCGTTATGGAAGGTTGTAGGTACACCTATAGATTTAATCCAGGAAGACAGTTTTCTAAGACTGCCATTTAGGTCTTCTACGAAAATATTCTTGTTTGGCCGAATTTGCAATGTTAGCAAAAGAAATGAAATCTTACCCTTTTCCCTTTCTTTTGATTCTATTTTTTTTTATCTTCAACTTGTATTTGCTTTATTGATTATTAAGCCTTTATTCTTCGCTACTTTTTCCAAAATCCCGCCGCGATTTTAAAAATTACATCTGCACTCAAGTGTTCGCCTCCATTGTTGATACACTGAGTGAGCCTCCTCCCGATAATTGTCCAACACTCATCTGCGGATCATTTCAGGCGGGATGGGAGCAGTTTCCTGCATTATCGTCTTCCTAAGAACCTCCATCAGAGTTTGGGGACGATGTTGATACACTTTTTCCTTAAGGTAGCCCCAAAGAACAAAATCCGAATCATGTCGCTCGAGCTCGAAGTCAATGCAAAACATTCAACTGTACGCTATACGCAACTGGAAAGGTAACGCTAATAAATGACACTGAAGTCACAGCCAAGTTAGGCAACCCTCAACGAATGGGTATCTCTATCTCTTTCTTTCGCACACAAAGTCATACCTACTCAACGCCGTAGCACGAGAAATAAAATAAAATACGTTGGCAGTTACGCCTGCTGTACTACCACAACAATCTAGAAAGCGACAGAAGTACCTACTCCGCATCTGCCTTCTAGCTTCAACGCATACAATGCATTGGAATAGGTCTATCGTTTCCAGTTGCGTATAGCGTGCAGTTCATTGATGCGAAAGGCACGCTGAGTGGCTGATTCATTATCGGCGAACCGTCATTTCGAATAAACTCTTCAACAACGAACGCGCGCTGCCGTCCCGACCAAGTCATGGTTTACACTGTAAGCGCTTCTTTTCAGGATTTATCTATTTATTTCATAAATTTGTACAAAAACAATGCAGATATGCATAATTTCTAACTAAGTCTGTTGTCAACCTCCACTTTGTAAATAACTTACCCATAACTGGCGGGAAATTCAAACTACTTAATAACTAACGCTACAACACTAAACATGACATGAATATGAATACGCACGTCGAATGAGCTATCCCCCACTGCGCTACCACCGCCATAACCGTAGCTAGACGGCTTCCAAATTGGAGAGTTCTTTCGGCCCCGCCCCGTATATTAATTGTAGTTCCAATGAACGTTCAAATTGCATACCATAAACCACCCAAACCTTGTTTACTAGGTTTTCTCTGCATACTTAAACCGTAAGGAAATTTAAGTTAAATGTGTAATAGTTTTTATCAAGATCAACTATAGATCACCAATGTATGCCGTAGTACATTTATAAGGTGTTTTCTTTTTGCACGTTGTGATAGACCCAGGTAGACTTAAGTCAGCTCTGTCAATAACACAACATTCGTTTTATAAAAATAATTTGACTCAGTTCTCAATAACCCTATTCGTTTTAAAAGCTTTATTTAAGTTTTATATTAACCTGAGGCAGAAATGTCTATATGACGCAAGGTACTTTAATCACGTGATGATTGTAACTTTACCTAACCCTGTGGCGATCAGTGGCGATCACGGACGTATAAAAAACAAATGGACTGCTAATTATGTTGAAATAATTGTCCCCTGCCTGTGCGGCGCCATACTGTGCTCAATCACAGAATAAGTAAGGGGACCTTATTCTGTGGCTCAATTTTGTATTGGTGTATTTCTAAAGGAGTAATCCACAGACCCACAAACCACTAACAAAAAAGTGATTTGTGCACAGACCATTAAAAATATTAGTGCGGTCTGTGGAGTAATCTTTGATTATATATATATAATCAAAGGGAGTAATGAACCCTGAAAATTTAGCGGTTATATTTGAAAATTACAATTTAAAATTTGTCATTTCATTATTTCTGAATTTCAATTCTGTAACTATATTTTCATCATCACTTGCTTGGTATCGACGACGATTCTGCTGTTGAAAGTATTTGTAAAATTTCTTCTGGAACGTGGTTTTCGATGTACTCCAAAATGGCATAATTATGTGTAACCATTTAACAAACAAAACTTGTTTATTTACACACGATACATAGCAACAATCGTTTCCAACGAAACATCACGCTCTATTCATACTATGTATATAAAAAATGTCAAATATGAAAGCAACGAAAGGTAAGATATAAAACATTGAGGTTAAGTCAAAGACTTTGAGGTTTGGACCACTTTCGATTTGACGTTTGAAATTGCCAACTAAAATCGATCTCTACAAGAAAATAACTAACTAAGAGCACAGTATGGCGGCTCCCATGGTGGGGACAAATAAATGTTGCCGGTACGTACCAATTAGCAGTCCATTTGTTTTTTACACGTCCGTGGTGGCGATGCAAAAAGAAAACACCTATAGTGTTCCGGTGACTTACGAGGTACCCTGTATGCATATAATTATATTCTATTGCTTGAACGCAAAAACTACTAAAATGACATTACGAGGAAAAAAAATAGTTCATCACAAAATGTCAGTAGTTTATTTGTATCGATAAATTTTTGTAGGTTAATTTAATTTGAAAACAATCATCCCAAATTATTGTAATTTTAAGTCTAAATTAACCCAATTAACTTTAATAAATATTTAGTTATGGACTTACATTCAACACCCAGACATTTTTCTGGGCAGTTATATAAATATACAAACGTAATGAAGGGTTGGCAATATAGATATTTTATGGTAGACGCTCATGCTGGCCTTTTACATTATTATTTGTGCGAAGGTGAAAAACCTGATGGTAATGTGCCGAGAGGTTCCGTACATTTAGCCGGCGCAGTTATTTGTCCGAGTGACGAGGACTCTAAAACGTTCACCGTAAATTGTGCCTCGGGGGATATGTTAAAACTGAGAGCGCAGGATGCTAGAGCTCGACAGGAGTGGGTTAATGGTTTAAGAGCCGTCGCGGAATCTCATACAAAAGTATTTGTCTGTTAAATGAGAAATCATTGTCTTAACGTCCTTTTTTTTAGGCGATAAGTGTACATAGCCCACCGTTACCGCCCCGTGAACACCTAGCGGTTTTAGATGCAATGGGTAGCGTTCGAACGCAGCTACAACAAACCGAACAGGCGGATGCCGCCTTGTGTCGTGTCATTGAAGCTTCGGGTGGTAAATGTTTTACGGATCCCAACCTTTTGTTACTTAAAGCAACTTCGGCAGCATCGTTACACTGTCTATTTCAGTGTCTTAACATTTTACAAAGGAATCAACATCAACAAGCGAGAACAGGGTTCGTTACAGACGATGATTAATATATTCCTCATGATAGTTGCGTAAATGTGATTTGGAAATTATTCCACGTCAATTGTAGATGTTTGAATCGTAGTCATTAGGCTATGTGGTCAATTAAGATGTAATGTATATACACAATTTTTGCTAGATTTTGCCATAATGTGGTGTTTGCGATGAATGGTTATATTTTTTTTGTAAGTTTACTAATGTATAATGATATTTAAATAGGGAAAAATGTTTGGAATCTATTGTAAGGAGAAGAAAATCGACTTCACTTATGAGAGAACTAAGGTGTTGTTGATGTGATTTTAATAGTGGCATTTTTAATTTATTTGTATAGACTGTAAATAATAATATATCTGTTGATAAATGTTTACTTATTATTATGACTGATTATTATGGCATTTAATGTACCTACTAATTATTTATTTTATAATTTTTAAGTTAATGGCGATGATATAATGTATAGTTGTATATAAACCAGCTAGTAATTTTAATTGTTTTAATTGTTTAATATTGTAGAATTAAATTCAAATGGATAACATGTATCTATAATTGAAAAATAGATCACTGATTTTACCAATATATTTTATTATATTTACCATACCTTTCACTATTTTAAAGTATAACTTCGAATCTTTACTAACTTAGGTATTCGAAATTATAATATACTTTGTGACATAAAAAATGCAACACTAGGAATGGACTAAACTTGGCAAAAATGTTTAACTAGCTAAAGGTCAAACAAATTAAACAAAAGATAAAGGCTTATTTTTATTAATAATGTGTTGGACCACCCCTATTAGTTTCACACTCACGCACCCTCCTCTTGCCATGGTTCCACCATCAGGTGGCCGATTTTTCCTGAAGTATTGTATCCCAGGCAATCTGTAATTCATGCCGGAGAACTTCTAGTGTCTGTGGAGCCGTGGAGGATTGGCTAATTGCTTCAGTCTTCTCCCCACCTTTTGTTCGATAGGCGAAAGGTGGGGAGATGTGGGTGGCCACAGCAAGATATTGACGTTAGCCTCTTTGAAGCGTCCCATGGAATGCCTTGCATTGTGGGGACGGACATCATCTTGTTGGAACCTGAGGGGTGGCGGCACTCTACCAGGTGCGCTCTTGGGTAGCAGATAGGGTAAGCGAAAGAGCTTTGATTAATGCTAGCAGTGCCGGTTTTACATGTCATTTAGTAGTACGCACTAAGTAACATTGGTCCCCCCACCATTACCACCCACCCTCACAACAATTTGCATACATAGCAAAACTTCAAATTTGATACAACCCAATCTATTTTTTTTCTCTACCTCCGTTGCTTTTGAGACGATAAAAATGAGAATCATTAATATATTTTAAATAGCTTCATAGGTAAGATGAAAACGGCAAGTCCTAATTCTCAAGAAGCTTACAATGCAATAAATACGGCGCATCTGTCTTTATTTATGGTTGGTACGAGTACAAACAACACCGCACGTAAACGAAGTGTAGGCCGGAAATTATGGCAATAAAAATTTTGTTCCATAATTGGAATGTTTCACATTATTGTTAACTTGCTGGGAAATAAAATTTACATTTTGCAATTTTTTTTAAATAGGTACGTTTTCAGCAATTTAGGAGGAATGTTTACTAAAATACAAATATTAGTGCCGTAACATCCGGGTCCCATAGATCACAGACCCGGGTTCCGCGGGGCTGATAGTTACCATGATATAGTTACGTCCCTGATTCACAAACCCCTCTTTGTGTCGGCATAATTAAGTACAAAGGTTATTTACTTAGAAAGGGACGAGGAAATGTTCAATCTGCAATAAACTCTTTTAAAATATATGACCAGTAATAAATTTTAATCTCAAGCGTGCTAAAGGGTGTCTTCTTATTATTATACCTTCTTTTGAGATTTTAACTTTCCTCTTATTTAAGATTGTTGTATATTACAGGATTTATTCTGAAGGGAAGTCGTGCGAAGTGAAATAAATACACCTTAATTCCTTAATATTAAATGCATTGATTGATACCTATAATTAACAAACTTGAAACTTTAGATTTGTCCGGACCCTACGCACGTCCGGGCCCTACGCACGTGCGTAGTGTGCGGCACTGAATGCTAGGGATAAGGGCGCTCCTCGCTTATAAACAGTGACTCAAAGTAACCAAAGACAGCATCGCGTACCAGCTACCCCGCCCAGCTGTCGTATCGTGACCAAGGACTTGCACGTGGTTTAATGGTGCCGACATGCATTTGATGTGCGTCAACCATGTCGATATACCATGCACAAACCCCGATGTGCTCAGGTTGGTGCGGGGGGTCTTGACTTAGCCGCCTCGACCAAGAGGAGACAAACTCAGAATAATTCTAAATTTCAAGAGTCAGGGACTGGACCGAGGAGATGCGTAGCTGGAATAGAGGATCAGCTCTTGCCGGCCGCAACCTCGGAACACCTTACACGTGTGCAGGGTCGGGCTAAAAAATATTGCGGGGCCTGTATACAATAGGTAGGTACTTATCGATGATCGCGCATAACTTTTTATTAGTTTCAACGGCGAGAATTAGAAAGTACGTTCAGCTGAAGCAACCGCGGTTACTGGCGTCGTTAACATAATTTGTAATCCGTCCGTAACAAATTCGCATTAAAGTAAATATACTTTAGACATGAGATTAAAGTAGATATACATGTACTACATCTATATTTACTTTAATGCATGCGGTTCGAAATTGTGTACGGCAGACAGCTCAGTCAATACAGTAGCAGTGATGTTTACTGATACCAAGGCGCGAAACGCCGAAGAACCGCCGGCGCGCATTTGCGCGCGAGGCCTACTGGTACCTGAGGATGCTGGAAGCAGAAGAGGCTCTAATCGAAGCCATCTCTGGCCAGGATACCCCCAACATAAATTGTCTCAGTTGGACAAGTAATTTTACAACAGTGTAAAACTACTACTAGAACTGCAGCCCTCTTATCACTGGACAGCCCTGCTATCACCCTAGCTATCACTAATAGTTATGTTCTTTATGTTATGCATAGAAACTTTTCTTGCACTAATTAAGCGTTAATCCTATCAATTCTGACTGGAATACAGCAAGAAATTTGTCTAGTGGTTGGGTGATATGGAAGTTCAGTTTTTTGCAGTAAATACCTAGTGTTCCTTCCATTGTTTTAGATCCATCCGTGGAAATGAATATATCAGATTGGGATGGCACTTCCGCATCTAAGATGGTGGTAGTTTTTCCCTATGAGGGATCACCCCTCTAGACTTAATGGCCTCGCCCAAAATTCGAGAGTGGCCCACCTCAATACCTCTGCTATTCAACAACCCCTTAGTTTTCAGATGCAAGGCTGACAGCATGACCGCTCTCTCACATGTAGATCTAGTGGAGGCAGATCTAGAAGGGCTTCCATGACGGCTGTGGGAGTTGTTCGCATTGCGCTCGTGCACGCAAGCCACACTAGTCTTTGCACCAGTGGCGTAACTACATCCGTTGGCGCCGGGGGGCAACAGTTTCGTGAGCGCCTATTTGAGCATAAAAAATTCAAAAAGCGTACATTATAATGGTGATAGCCAGGTTTTAATAGTTATTTATGCACTAAGGGCGTAAAGAAGCTTTTATGGCCCGAAGTCTTATTTTAAGCCCGAGCGGGTAGCGAGGGCTAGGAAAAGGTTGTAGGGCCATAAAAGCAAGTTACGCCAGAAATACATACACTATTTTATGCACAGATTAAGTATTTAAAAATTAAAAAAAGTTAAAATATAAAAAAAAGGATGAAAACGTAAGAAATGACAACTATATTATATGCATGTATACCTAAACCCAATAGGCTAATATGGATAAATTTTTAAAGTTATTATGCATACTCTATATTATGTTACTAATTTAATTAATAGAGTATGCATAATAACTTTAAAAAGCTTGCCTACGCGAAAGTGTCTATCAACTGATCAAAATGTATTCTTTTAGCAAATTCGATTTCTATGCGTATCATCGCGAGGCTACAGAGCCTTTCTTGGGACATAATACTTCTCAAAAGGCTTTTTATTAATTTTGAAAAAGACCTTTCTGCGGTGGTAACTGGTATGGTTAAGAACAAAATTCATCAGTTTTTATAAGAACTGAGAACGCGTTGCGGCGCCTGTCTGCCCCTAGCGCCGGGGTGCGGTTGCACCCCTTGCACTCATAGTAGTTACGCCACTGCTTTGCACATGATTAAGAAGTGCTATGGTTGTGGAGAGCCTATGGTTCTAGGTCGCAGACAATTCCTCCATAACAGAACATAGGTCTAATCACAATAACAGCAGCCACAGGACATCGTTTGGGAATAGTCCCCAAAGTCTCCCAATTGCGCGGCGTCATTGCCAGAAAGCCCTATTTGCTTCTTCCGCTTTGAGCTGGACATGCTTACTTCAATTCAGTTTGTTGTTAAATGTGATACCTAGATACTTCACTGACTCTGAAAATTGGAGATGTTTTTGGAAGAGCAGAGGAGCTCGAAGATCCCCTACTCTTCTTTTTCTTGTAAAGATGACTACCTTCGTTTTTGTCGGGTTAATGGACAAGGAGTGTTCCTTACGCCATTCTTCGGTTGCTCTGAGAGCTGCTTGCATCAGACTGCACATAGTAGTCTCTATAATCATATGCATTAATGTATGACTTTTGCAAAAACTATTGTTGTAGTTTAATTTCTCTAAAAAGTACATTTCTCTGAAAGCGTCTGGATTTTTTCCGGAATATGAGGATTTACACTGAACTTTCAGGAATTTTGTCACTACTTTAAACTGAATCAACACTACTAAAGAATTGTCTCGCATCTGTTAATGGTATCATCATTCTGTAAAAAGTTAATCAAAATCTTTGTTTTTTAATTGCGGAATTTTCGTAGAACGCGGGGCCTCCGAAAACGGAGCCGGGTTCCGGCGAACGCGCTGAGCCTGCCTTGCGCTGGCCCTGCACGTGTGCAGCAACTAGGCACCTCACACACCAAAGCTGAATCGACACGGCCTGAGGGTAGCACTCCCAAGCGAGGCACCTCAAAGATGATAAAAGCTGGGACCGAAAAGGAAACCAGAATCAATGAGGGCACACGCCTGGATCCCCGCGGTAACCCGAGAGGAATTGGGAAAGATTCTGAAAAGGATTCAAATCCAAAATGTTTGGCGTTTGGTGGACAGGAAGAAGGACCCCATCAAGGGACAAATATTGATTGTGTTCATGGATCAAACCTGGGACAAGACAAGGTGGGGGCTAGGTGCAACCATCGACCCTACGTCAATTTCACCAGGGTGGCGTTTAAACTCATCTCCAAGACGAAGGTTGGTGAGGTGATCAGTACGGAGTGCGAAGAGGCAACTGGTCGAGGGGCCCTCAGAGGAACCACAACCAACTACATCAACCACCGTACTCCAGTAGGTAAGTACAGTTTCAATGGTTAAAATAGTACAAATCAATCTGCATCACACCCCCTGTGCATATATGAGCCAATATCATATTGATGTAGTCCTGGTTCAAGAACCTTGCACCTACAAAGGGCAACTAGGAGGTCTGGGATTGAAAGGAGCGCGGCTCATTGCTGAGCCAACCACAATAAATCCCAGATCATGTATTATAGCTAGAGATAGCGTTAAGTTACCCCGGGAATTCTGTTGCAGAGACCTGGGGGTAGTGACGCTGACAGTGGAAAGGGATGGGAGTGAGAGGGAGCTTGTGCTCGGATCAGCATACCTTCCCTATGACCAATCAGATCCACTACCAACCACAGATTTTACCAAACTGGTGGAGTACTGTCAGCCCAGTAATGATGCCTATGAGGCAAGCTGTCTCACGAAAGAGAAGAGAACCTCAAGCGGTGGCATGAATGAACTCTCTCGATTGCGGGCAGAGACTAGAAATCTTTTTAATAGAACACAAAACACGGGGAATGGGTTTCATACCGAACCACTCTCACAGAATACAATAAGGCCATAAGAAAGGCAAAACGTGACTCGTGGTGGAGGCACTGCGAGGAAATTGAGCAAATTTCAGAAGGTGCCAGCTTTACAATGAAGAACAGAGGATAGAATCGGTTCCTTGAAGGGAGAGAGGCTATATATGTAGAGACTGTGAAGGAGACTCTGGAGTGTCTGCTGCAATCACACCTCCCGGGATCAAAGACCCTTGCTAAATCTGACGCAGGCGAATCAACAACTTTGGAACCCCTCTTGAAAGGATTAGAGGAGATTGGGTTTTGGCTCGTCACATAGCGAACCGAACCAAAACAGCACCAGACGGCAGTGAAGAATTTCCATCCGTATAAGTCCCCAGGGACTGGATGGAATTCTCCCTGCTCTACTACAATAAAGGCTTGACCTGTTGGCCACCACACTCTGTACGTTACTAAGAGAAAGTATTCCCCATAATGGAAATGTATAGAAAGAAGAAATAGAGGAGGAATATGGCCGACAAATACTTGTAGATCATTTTTAAGGTATCAAATCAAAAGATACTCAAAATGATTTTAAAAAATATTGAGGCGTAACTAGCTGCAGTTGTAAAATATCACATTAAAAAATAAGAATAAGGTTTACCATTTCCTCAAGTTGATGGTATTCCCCATTTTTCCACCGCACATCCTTTTCAAGGGCGATTTTTGTTATATATAGGTACGCTGTTTCCGTGAAAAGCGAGATTAGGTTCATTTGAAACCTAACAAGATCCATAATGCAGATCAGTTCAAAAATTATCTTACTTTTCCACTTGTTACAATTGGGCGAACTAGCAAGTGTACGCATTAACTTCGAAAAATGTGAATGGAGAGGATTTACTTGTAAAAGCTCAATTGAGCTACCGGAAAAAATTGATGTAACTTTTCAATGTAACGACACTGTAACCAGTCAGGTGAGTGCCTCGACCGATAAATTTTAGTTTCTAATAAAAACCCTTCATTTCCAGGACATCGAAATATATATTTGGGGCTTTAACTCGCCACTTACGATAGCATCTCTAACAGTTCAAAATTGCGAAAAGGTACACCTCCATTTCTCCTGCGGCGATAATAAGGCAATTCAATGGCTCAAACTGAGGAACATAGGAAACCTAGAATTGATGCAACCGACGGTAACGCAAAATCCTCGCAAAGTTTTCTTTGAAAATATCACTCGTATTGACAACCTGCCAGCGGACACATTTTCACAAATGAGATCATTACGTTATAAGCCGGTTTGCGGTTTTGCAACAATGGAGTTAGAAGAAATCTATTTTAGGAACGTTTCCATTGGTAATATTGAAACGGCGGCTTTCAAAAATTTATCTGAGATAAGAAAGTTTGAGTGGACCGATGTAGTTGTGGACAAGATAAATTACGGTGCTTTAAAAATTCAATTTGCCGACAATGGGGAGGGATTAATAGTAAATTGTAGCTTAGGAGTCGTAGAGCCTTTAGCATTCCAAATTACAGCTGATCGATTTACAATAAAAGGGACTAAAATACAGGATTTGTGGCCCAGTGGTCTAAACGGTACAAGCAGTAAGTTTATCTTCACCAATAACACAGTCAAAAACTTACAATCTGGCTCCATTGCCATTCTGGCCCAAAATGTCGTTATTGCCTCCAATTATTTCACAAATGTTGAATCGGGCGCCTTTAACAAAGTAAGTCCAGGTTTGTTACACGATTCCCAAACGCATTTTGGCAAATTACAATTTGTTTACGATTTCAATCACAACACCATAGCGCATGTTGAAGATAAAGGAATTCGTCCGGATATCGAAACGTATAGGAACGTCGCATCCTACCTAAATTACACCGACAACCATTTGCAGTGCTCTTGCGAATCGTTATCGTGGCTTGGTGCCGAGGTTGATTTGGGTTTTGGTTATAACGTTTTAAAGGACTTTAACATGATGATTTTAAATCCCAAAAATAAAAATAGCTGTACTTTCAGACCGTGTATGTGTTTTAGTGCTACTGCACCAGAAAATGTAAGCGCTCCATTGATTCCAGCTGTTTTCTAAATCTTTACGTGCTGTTTATACAATAAACCGACAAAGTTTGTAACCATAAAATTTGATAATGTGAATGTTTTGATAATAAACGATGTATTTCCTGAATTTTAACTAGTTACAGTTCCTCATATCTAATTTTTCAGGACTTTTTGAAGGATGTGTTTAACCGCTGTTATCTCAGCGAATTATTGTATAAAATAGGTAAGGATCGATATCGTTATTTGTGGGTTGTAACACTTAAGCGAAGTATTCAGCTTGGTGTTGATTCGTTGAAGAACTTAAACTAATTTCAATTTTCAACCAACTTCAAAAAATTCGTCCGGATGTCTGTGTGTCTGTGTGTTGGTCGATGTTACAGGGTTTAGAAAGCTGGAAGTGGTGTCATCTTAATCTTATAGGGAATTCTTTACTGATTCCAAATCTTTGGTAAATTTTTTGATCGGAACACCCGTTCGCCGTCGGGACGCCATTAAAGTCAAAATATACACCCTTTAATATCTCGAGAACGACACATTCAATTACAAAAAGAAAAAAAACACGTTTCCTTTATTTTTTGAAACCTATTGAGTCATGATACGTAAACATCACCATCACTTCCCTGTGGGGTGGAGCGGGGGTGAGTATTGAAAACTTAAATGGGAACACCTATTTTTTATTGCACTTATGGATTCTCCATAAAAAAACTATTCTCAAATTGGAAGTTTCATCCCCAACTGCAACCCCTTTTTTGGGGACAGAAAAACCATCTTTTTTTCCTTTTTTCCTCTAACATTTTTTCGTGGTTTACAAACTGTCCGTCACTCTCTCCGCTCCAATCTCCCTTAAGGGTGGAAGGAAAAACAATGACTCATTTGCGCAGAATCCGGGGTGTTTGTGTCTAAGGTGGGGAGGGGGAGGGGTAGTTATATACATATATATTGCATATACTATAGGCGATAATTAGTTACAGATTTGAAGTTGCTTGAAATTACAATTCTATAAGAATTCGCGCCTTTTGATACTTGTTTAAATTACTGCCTACTTATTTTTATATTTTAGTACAGTTACAGTTTAATATCTACGTTTGTTCAAAACTTTTTTGCAAAACATTTACAACAGCAAAATGGCGGTCATTTTAAATTTTGGAAATTGAATAGCACAAAATCTACTCTACTACTATAATTTAAAATGACCACCATTTTGCTGTTCTAAATTTGTTGTAAAAAAGTGTTGAACAAACGTTGTAGATATTAAATTGTTGATTCCAAAGAAATAATGGAGATATAGAAATTCGTAGAAAAAACGAAAAAAGGTCCATAGTTCGAAAACAAAAGCCAAAATGAAAAAAATTACATAAGGAAAAGTGTTAGTCTTGACGAGCTCTAGAACCTCTATTACGTTATCCACTTTGAGTAGAAACACCCTGTATAGGTCTAAATCCATTTACAGCTGTTTCTACTGTTGCTGCCCTAGTATAAGCTTTCCAAACAATGGCACACAGTGCTTGGTACACAGTAACCATTCTGATGGAGTTTTGCAGGGGGGCATAAATTCAATGTCAATTTTCTGTTGGATCGACCCGGAAATGTGACATGATGGTGATACGTCCATGAGTTCTATAGATTTCTAGCTAATATAAGTAGCGGCGGTTCATAATTCCCAACAGCGCACAAAAAAACAAATGTTCTGAGTGGCTTAGAGGCAACTGCTTCCTTAGACCCATAATTCAGTTACTAAACAGGTTTTTAACACTGTTTTCTTAGTACAAGCTGAAGGAACCTCGAAAAATCTTTTCTTGTCAAACCAAAATATTTTCTTTCCAATTCCATGGTGTATGAAATGAGGAAGCTTTCCATATCTGGAGAAAAAACGGATTTTCTACCAAGTTCAAGACTAGGGCTTACAATAGGTACCGGAAGAAATTTTGAATACCGGTTTTCGGTATTTAATTAATGTGAATTCCGGGATCTTTTTATACTACTGAAACTATAAAAGAGAAATAAAAAACGTAAAGCGTAGACATTCAAAGTTAAAAATTCCAAATTCTGGTATAAGTTGTTCAAAGATGTAAATATAAAATGTAAATTTTATAAATTCACATAAAATTCAAATATTTCATATTCAAAATAGAAATTTGAAATAAAAAATTGAAACTCAAAATATTAATACTAATAAATCCTAAATTACAATTTGAAAATTCAACGCTCAAAAGCAGAACTTTGAAAGTTGAAATATTAGAATTATTCAGTCAGCAATCCACTTGAAATTGTAAATTTTGAAATTCAAATTTCAAAATTCGAAACGCAAACTATTTACTGCTATTTAAAGTTAAAAAGTTAAAATCAAATTCAAAATAATAAACTCGCAATATTATAATTTTGTAAATCCATAGTTCAAAAATCAAAACGTAATAAAGAAAAATTGGCTGTGCCATTTGAAAAAATCAAGTTACTTTTGATGCAAATTTTGTAAATTGACGTATCTAGTACTTTCTCCGTCTTGATCACGGCCTTCTAAGTTTTGTGACCTGCGATATTCCATTTCTTTCGACACGTGCGGCTAAACGATTCGTACTATGTGTGACACATAAAGTTGCAATAGAATTGAATATACAGGGGTTCCATTAAAAAAATGCAACTTGGATATAAATCACCCTGTATAAACTTTGCGATTCAAATGAAAAAGTTTTATAGCCTTACCATATCCCAGCAACGAACTTTCGAAATGTTCGTTAATAAACACACAATCTTCCATCCACTATTGGCCCATCCTGTATACATCAAATATTTTGCACTAAGTATAAATATAATTAATCCAAATATTATCTACTAAAATAAAATTAAATTAATACCGAAATACCGGTATTTACGAATCAATACCGGTTATAAATACTGCACCAATTTTGTCCGAGATCCCGGTTTTCGAAACTATTGTAAGCCCTATTTAGGACAAACTATCTTTTCCGAATAGTCCTTTTATTCACAAATGCGGCACTTTGTAGGTACCTATAATAACGCAATTTCTGAACATTAGAAAAAACTCGCAACATGCCAAAAAATTTTAGTTAAAAATACCCAACAGCAACGCCGTAGATAGGATTCCTTTTCGGGAGGGGTTGCGTCAAATTCTACCATTAAACAAGCAACAGAAGGAATGACTAAGATTGAAACTTACTGAAACAACTGAACAAAATACTGAGGAGCTAACAAGGGAAACTACTGAAGAAACAACGCTACGGGAACAATCGATCAAACTACTGAGGAACCAACAATTAAGTTTGCAACCATTGAAACACGGAAGAAACAACTGAAACTGAAATAGGAAATTTACGTTAATGTGACATGAAAAGGTTACAATAATACCAATTTGTTTATTTATCTAAGCGCTACGTCACCACTTTTGTAAATCATCTTCAACGGCAGAAGATACGAGTCGGTATGCTTTAATATTTTATTGAAACCTAATGCATTACCTATCTTTCTGGGAATGCTCCTTATAAATAAATAAATAAACAAGGTTTAGTCATTACTTGAAAAACTACATCTCTCTATACAATTTCAGTTTTAGAAGTAAGTACTTTTAATTTCATTTGTCTTTTTGCTGAAGTATTTAAAATCGTAGAAAAATGTATCATTGTAATTTCGGGGTAAGTTTTGGTCCTCATAACCTCCCTCTTCGTACCGCCTTGATCAGCAACATATTCATAGATAATGGAACATATGGGTCAAATGGTACAGTTTCATTTGGTATCCTGTATATATTTTTCGATTTTCGTAGTGGTTTCGATCGTTGTAGTTAGTAGTGAACATTTCTTTATAACATTCTCGACACTTTCTCACGATGATTTGTCGAGGTTAGTCTTCTTCATTCTCCTGATCAGCAGTAATCCAAAAATGTGTTTTCTATTTCTTCAACAAACTTTTCCACCACTATTGTATAGTATAGTTGATTTGACATCCTTGTGGTCTGTTTTTGACGGATTTTCTGGCACATTTTCTATGTTTTTGTTTTATTTGTTAATAAACCCCAATCTCAACCTTCCTTAAACAATGTTCTGGGAATGAATTGTGCATCTCGGCGCAATCAAGGCCTTGGAACTTTTTCTTTATGTACCTATTTGGTATACAATCTGTACTTGGAAATACTGTAGCGAGGCTACAAGATCGGCCTTATTGTTACATTTAAGCTCGCCCATAAGTATATTTTCTCTTCGATTTCCAAATTTTACGCTCGAACACCATTTAGTTGTTCATAAAACTCGTCTTTTTCATCCGGTTCACCTCTCATAAATTAACTTCTCGTTCTGTATTGACCTAGCTGATAATTTCGTTCTGTGTACCATTTAGGAAATTTCTCAATATTGAATTGTAGAAAAAAATATATGTATGAATTAATACACTAAAAAACTATTGCAATTGTTACAAACTAATTAAAGTTACCGACACCAATTTAGAAGAATGGAATTGATAAAAGATGTTCTAATTGTCATGAAGCTTTCTTTCTCATTATCATATATTAAAATGTCTTATATTACTGATTATAATGTACTCCGAGATAGGTAGCTTATTTTTGAATTGACTACATTTGTAAAACAAGAACAGAGATAGGTACCTTTAAATAATAGTAGTTCGGCAGTTTCCTTGAGGTCGTTGTTTTCAGTCCTAACAGATAGCGCAACAAGTTCTATATCTACTTTAAAATTAATGAAATTTCAAAATTCTCATTAGATTGAAGATTGTTCATAAAAAGGGGCATCCTTTGATTTTAAAACTAGGAATCTTCGAGGATACAAAATCTACATTTTTGCTTATGAAGAAATTACACAAGAGGAAGCAAGGAAGATTCGCCCTACTAAAATCCTGGACTTTGTGAAATATACAGGTATTCTTGAAGGGTAGACAACACCGGGGAGCACAATAGACCAAAAGGTGGCAGTGCGGGAACCTATTGGGACCACCCCTAGTATCAATAATAATAATAATAATATTAAAAATAAAAATAATTTTTTTACGTAATCTTGAAAAAACGCCAGAGCTACGAACCCCCAATACTACTTGCCCCCTCTGGGAAAATTTTTCTGGCCGCGCCCTTGTCTGTGCCTGTGCCTGTATTAATTTGTTAGGTGAGTAATCTTCATCAATTAGACAGTGACACACCGTCGCATCGGTTTAATCGAAGGCTTCCTACCTAAGCTAGGCTAGGAGCCCTATAAATATCTTGGTCTCTTCGCCACTTTATGTTTTCTGAACTGTTTCGACTTACACTTAGTGACAGAGACAAGTTGGGTTGGTCTGCTTGAAACATGTCACAGAGGCCCTTCAACAAACACTGAGAATCGAAGAACGGTTAACATTGAATGCTATGCAGCAATTTGTTTGCCAGAAGTTATCGACGAAATTACGAAAAACAACCAAAAACATAGTATCCTTCTCCATCATGACAAAACCAGTCCCACATACCACGATCAAATTAATGTCTCATTGTCCGTATTCACCATATTTAACGCCTAAGCCCTAAGGGCTTCTATTGTTCCCAAAAAATGCGTGAACAGCGATTTTCATTACCTTAAGAAGTTGTTGAAGTCTGTGAAAAGCATGCTTTTGAGATACCAACTTAAGAGTTAAAAAAACTCTTAGAGAATTGGCTTGAACGCATGTACAAGTATATAAAACTTAAAAAGGGCGATGTCAAGTGTAGGTAACTCACTCCACAGAGCGAACTCTGACAACGTCGCCGTCAATACAACTTCGTTCGAACCAGTTGCCATCTTCAACTTCAGAATGCTCTGGACAATATAGATTATCGGTACCCCTGATGGAGGATAGCTGACAAGAGATTTTTGTCTCTCTTTCCTCCAAAGACATCGCCAAAGCGGTTACAGCGCCCTTCCTCGACTACACGTGTTATTTGTGGGTCGAATTCATCAATCATCAAGACTAAAGATGACATCCACTGAAGCAAGGGATAGACTATGTTTAAATAATCAAATGAAAAATGTTAATAATTAATTCAGAAGCGCCTTGTTTAATTTCATAACTAATAGGTCAACGATAGAAAATTTATAAATTAATCAAAACAAGAAGTAAATTTTAATTATAAAATGTCTCATAGTACACGACAAGCGTGAAATATCTAAAGTTAATATTAATGTTGTCACCTTTTAACATTTCAGTAATAAATATTGATTTGTCCATAAGATATTGGCGTACTGCTGTGAATGCATGTCTTCGATAATTGGCAGTCGTGTGCATGAACTATGCCTTTATTTCAAAATCTAAAACGCTAAACAGTTATATGTTTGAATTTTTTTCACAATAAATTAATTTATTTATAATCATTTAAACAACATACATTAGATGTTAAGGTGAAATTGTTTAAACGAGAAATATTTATTGGTATCAGAAATGTCATGACTCTATGATCCCAGATACATCTTTTCGAACCTTTCACCTACACAATCGTATTTATGGTCCGTTAGAATCAAGCTAATAATTTTTATTAGTTTTCCGTGTGCCAACTTTGTAACTGGTGAGTGTTTTTAACGAAGAAACCACCTAAAATGAAATAGTGTTACCAAATAAGTACTTTACTCCAGAAAATATGGCAATCTAAGGCATTGACCATGTTAGCTTGGGAAAAATTGGCAAAGAATTCTAGTTGGTTGTCATTTCGAGAACGTTTTATCACAAGTATATTTACCTTAGTTCACTTTGGTTACTGGTCGCGCCAGAAAAACTTCCTCTCCTTTCCATGGTTGACTCAGTCTCCTTAAAACGAACACCTGTGCATTGCCCCTAGGGTAATAATAAGTGACTATGAAGCATAGTGCTATCCAGAATTTGATCTAATTTTCGAATGATGGCGACAGTAAGACCACGACCAGGTTAGAGAAGCTCACTCCGCGATATATTTCTCTTAAACATACAGTATTGTTAGGTATTAGTGATAACAACCAGTGGTGTATTGGTAAATGAAAAAGCACCGGAACGCTCGAAAGAAAAATTTATTTCCCAAAATAATAAAATAATTGCCATTGTCAATAAAAACAAAATATAAATTTTAAAACATATACATATAGTAAAATATAAAATATTAGCAAATATAGTTTATAGAAACTAGAAGCCCCAAAATAAGGGCACAGACATTTTCTTTGTTTGCCTCTGCTTTGTTTGGTGGCCAGTAGCGGCTAGCGGAGCGGATTTATGAGACCGCAACAAGGTTTTTACGTAAAATAATGGGTTCTATATTTCCAAAGGTGGCCCATGAAGTTTTATAAATAATAAATTTGGAACATGATCACTTACAATGCGTAATGTTCTTCCCGTTATTCTTGTTACTGAAACCACCCTCGCATTCTGAAGAATTAGAAGCTATTATTTTGGAAATTTTTTTAAATAATCCAAATTTTGTGAAATCCCTAATTCCATTTATATTTCCCCATAAGGTAAATTAAAGTGTTGGCAGAGAGATTCTATTTCTTTACCGGCAAAAAAGGTACCGGAACGCGTTCCGGCTGTGAAAAAAAGTAACGGAACGCCGTTCCGGTGCGTTCACCACTGATAACAACTCTTTTTATTCAAACTAACGATGACAATAGAAATCTTACTAAGGCCCAGTATTATAAAGTCTAGTTGAGTTTCAACCGGCGCGGCGGCGGCGGTTAGTGTAAAATTTATTCGCAGATACTAGGGTTGATGTCTGGCCTAAGGTTGAATTGACGATTTTATCAACCCATATGAGTTGGTAAATTGGAGGTACAACCGTCAGTTCAACCCTAGGTTGGACGTAAACCCTAGTATGTGCGACTCAATTTTACATTAACCGCCGCCGCCGGTTCAAACTCAACTAGACTTTATACAATTGGACCTAAGCCATCTATAAGCGTGAAATAATATACAGTGTATGTCATGAATATTTGTAATATTTTGTTAATTTCCGGATAGACCGAAAGTAAATTGGTATCCGTTATTATACTCGATTAAAAGAGTCGTATGTCCTCTACTTCACTGTACAATTTTACTTCTTCATCTTTGTTAACAAAAAAGTTATGAATTTTTAAAATTTTCAACTTCAAGCATTCATCCCCCTTCCCCTATGGGAAATAAAGAAATAAACGTAGTGCCAATAGTTTTCCATGAACTATATGTATAACATTTCAAAATATAAAAAAAATGCTCGGAGCAGATTTTGAGAAAATCGATTTTTAATTTTTGACGAATTTTGAGCACCAATAAATTGGCCACGTTAAATTTTTGTTTTTTATCAATTATAAGTAAAAGTTCTGGCCCTCCCTTGGCTATAATTTCCAAATTTCAAATTTTAATTAAGCTAAACGGTTCTTGACCCTAAAAAGTAAAAACTTGGAGAATTGCTGTATTGGCCTCCATTTTGAATTTAGAAACAAACGAAAAACGGCGTTTTACTTGTAACCATGTCTACTAAATTTTCACCAAGGGCAATAAGTTTGGGTTGAATGTTTGCTCCCAAAATAACGCCCCCGGTTTGGGCCCCTATGTTCCGATTTTGATGAGAAGCTTGTTTTACCGATGAACACTACATTTCGAAAATTATAACATGCGATTAGGTACCGACGTAGGTAGGTATACGATGTGATAAACGGTCCAAAATGAAATATCATATACCTACCTACGTTTAATAAAATTTTAAAAAACCCAAATAGGTACCTACATACTGAAAATATGACGGATCCGTTCCGATTACGAATTCATACTACCAGAATTAATCAGGAACGGACAGGCAACGGCACGTCAAAAATTAGTTTTCGATCAACTTTTGTGTTCCGTAATGTTGACGGTGGATGACGTTGCCGGTCAGTGTGAACTTTGCCATTTAAATATATGGAGACATATTTTAACGTGACGTTGACGGTCTATGACGTGACGGTGACGTTCCGTACAGTGCAAATCGACCTTAAGGGTGGCGCTAGAGCGTCAAAAACGGGGATACACGCCGTTTACTCTCCTACGCAGCTGGATGCTGGCAATGCAGAGAGAAGCGGACACCGTGCCGGGTTAATGGATGGAGTTTTGCGTCTTCTAGTGCTGAAGATCTGTAGCGCACCTTGGTGATTACGGAAATCCCGTCGGCAAGGGTAATGGGAGGAGCGATGGGAAATACCAAATTCCCGGACCCATATCATTCATATGGGACCGAAAGGGCACATGGAGAGGTGAATTACTATCTCGCCCAGTTTATTTTCTGGAAGGGCGAGTTATCTACAGGCAGATCAAGGAAAGGGCGAACGCTGCGCTAACCGAGGGAGAATCGATTGGCAACGACCGTGGACCGTGGACTTGGTTGGTGTTATGTGCGGCAACGTAGAGAGTTACTTAGACAGTTGTGGACAGGTATTGTGTCCTAGCACATGTGAGTGAATGAGTGGCGACCATCTGCCACAGGCACCACACGTCCCGAAGAATACAAAATGGTGATGTCAGGGCGTCTGCACTATTTGCATAGAGTGAGGGAAGGGAAAAAATACCACATCTTCTTTGATGTGGAAGTGGCATCACAACCAGACATATCCATCTTCACGTATGGATCTAAAACAATGGAAGGAACACGTACAGGTGTTTACTCACAAGAACTGAACTTCCATATCAGCCAACCACTAGGCAAAATCTCGACTGTCTTTCAGGGAGAAATAGCAGACATAACGCTAAGTGCAAAAACAATTCTTATGCACAGCATAAAGAATAAAATCATCAGAATCTCTAGTGACAGCAGAGCGGCTCTGCAGGCACTAGATCAATACAAATTCACCTCTAGGGTGGTTTCCGAGTGTTACCAGGTACTAGAGCAAGTATCAAACAACAATACCCTTGAGCTTGTGTTGGTTAAAGGGCATGCTTGAATAATAGGCAATGAAAAAGCCGATAAGTTAGCCCGACTAGCCTCAAAACAACCGTTTTATGGTCCAGAGCCGGCTCTTCCACTTACAGTATCAACTGTAAACAACCTAATAACCTAGGACACCCAAGCCCAACACAGGGCTAGGTGGAACTTGATGTTAGACTGCCGCCACGCGAGAGAGGCCTTCAGAGGACCATCTCGTAGCTTGGCATGCTTTTGTACAGAGCTATCCAGAGGAAACCTGCGCCTACTTGTAGGTATACTTTCTGGACACTGTAAACTTAACAAGCACATGCACCGCATGGGACTGATAAATTCACCATCCTGTAGAGGATGCTACACAGACGACGAGACGGCGCAACACATACTGTGTGAATGTGCCGTACTGGTACTTGTCAAATTAAGACGATCCATGTTGGGAGAATCCTAGCCGCACATGGCTAAGATTAGAGCCACTTCCCCGTCCAGCATCCTCAGGTTTATGTCACGTGCGGGATGGCTTGAGTGACGTTGCGGTGTCGAACGACTCTAATCAGAGAGGTAGCACAAAGGACCTGAATAGATGGCCTAGGTGCGCGTGGGCCTTCCCACCCTCTCGTCGAAATCCAGAATCTAGGGGGAAGGGTTTTAGTGGGTATAATTTACCTGGTGGTGGAAGGGAGTCCCACACAACCCACTGTTATAGAGCCAAGCGGAGGAGCCAATGAAAAATCTCGATAAAGAAAGGGTACGGCAGCATGAAGTTGTCCATCATTTATTATTAGTAATTGATCACATAATATGTATAAAGGCGAGCAATAAATACCACAAAATTTTGCCATATCAACAAATCAAAACTGATAAGTGGGTATGGCGGCGTGAAGTTGGCCGTACGCACTTGATTTTGATAATTAATGGCTTTGTATAAGAGCAGAAAATACTAGCAATAAATAGCATAAAATTGTTTGATATCACCGTTTTGAAATTTTGTATTGGTTACCGTTTAGTGAGGTTGGCTGTACCCACCTATTTCTCTCAATAGTTTTTCATTTTCACAACATTTTTATTGGGTGGTAATTTTCGCGGCCCCAAGAATTGTCACTCTAAGCCGAAAAATTACTATTTTTACTCCAAGAATTACTTTTTCGACCCTAGCTTTTTAATTATTTTGGTCCCAAGATTTCTGATCCCAAGAATTATTATATTAGCCCCAAAAATATTATTTTAACACACAGAATAATTCTTTTGGCCTCAAGATTTTATTCATTTTACCCCATGATTTTATTCATTTTACCCCAAGATTTTACTAATTTTACCCCAAGGTTTTGACATTTTTACCTAAGATTTCCATTATTACACCAGCCTTAAGTTGTATGTCGAAGGTTTTAGAGACTTACTAAATAAAGTATTGTAGGTACCTACGCAAGGAGTTTGTAGGTATGAGCTTCTATGTAGCCATTGTAAAATTTTTTTTAGTTTCAAGTACTGTTTAGTTATATTCCTGTTTTTGTATCAATTGAAAAAAATATACTAAACCTACCTCTAACCTAAGCGCCTGAGTGGCGATTTACGTTTAGGGTGGCATTTTTTTTTAGTATCAAATGCTGTGTAGTTTTATATTCCCGTTTTTGTATCAATTGAAAAAAAATATACTAAACCTACCTCTAACCTAAGCGCATGAGTGGCGATATACGTTTAGGGTGGCATTTTTTATAGTTTCAAATGCTGTGTAGTATCATATTCCCGTTTTTGTATCAACTGAAAAAAATATACTAAACCTACCTCTAACCTAAGCGCCTGAATGGCGGTATACGTTTAGGGTGGCATTTTTTTTAGTTTCAAATGCTGTGTAGTATCATATTCCCGCTTTTGTATCAATTGAAGAAAAATATACTAAACCTACCTCTAACCTAAGCGCCTGAGTGGCAATATACGTTTAGGGTGGCATTTTTTTTTAATTTCAAATACTTCTATAAAATAAGTAAATAAATAAAAACTTGGGGTAACATAAATAAAATTTTGGGGTGAAATGAATAAAACCTTGGGGTAAAATGAATAAAATCATGGAGTAAAATGAATAAAATCTTGGGGCCAAAAGAATAATTCTGTGGGCTAAATTAATGATTTTGGGCGCTAATATAATAATTCTTGGGAATAAATATCTTGGGACCAAAATAATTAAAAAGCTAAGGTAGAAAGAATAATTCTTGGAGTAAAAATAATAGTTGTTGGGGTGAGAATGATAATTCCTAGGATGCATTAAATAATATCTCATTTCTCGGCAATAAATAGCACAAAATTATGGCGATAAAACTTTTTTATTTGCTAAACAAGTACTGCCATCTTCTAGCTAAGATATCTGTAACAATTGCTTCCAAGATTTCCTCTAGAGAACTGAAGGAAAACTTTTTTGGTATTACCAGCAGAAAGAAATAATCTACGACCCTTGAACGTGAAATGGTTATGGTTCAAAAAGATTTTATGCTGCAGATAGTTAACCAGAAAATGGTACACAATGCAAACTGGTTATTAGAACTTGGTTATCTTGAAACCACTGCAGAACCATAACTTTTTAACTTGTTTTCAGTCCTTGTAGGTAAGTTTCAAATACATCTGGTGCTTATTAATCAAAATTATGGCTGTTCCTTAATAAACCTTGGTTCAATTCCACATACTTACCGGAAACGATGTCGGTGTTTTATGAAATCATCACGAAGCTGTTGTACCGGTAGGAGCCATAACGTAGGTTAAATGTGGTAATAATTACCGACAAGCGAAAAATTTACCTCGCGCTCGAAGAGACGTAATAGTAAATCTTTCGTGTCAAATATGACATTCGACACTCGAAAAATGGCAGTTATTCTCAATTACGATTGATAAATAAAGAGCCAACAGCTAAATGCTTTTTTTTGGGAGGAATGTAACAGGCCCAAAAGGTGACTTCGTATACATAACCACACGTTTCCCTTGCAATTAACCCAAGAAAAAAAAAATTAAATATCAAATTAGACGGTTGTAAAATATTCTCTCGGTGTTGAGTGTTTATTATTAATATCCTATTTGTCAAGTTGATTGAATTTTAATTACAGTATTTAAGCAGACATGTTTCTTCGTGATATGAGAATCAGTGCCGACTACGTTGCTCCATTTATGTATGGAAAGAGAACCATCTAATAAACCATTAACGGGCAACATAAATTATGAAATCGACTTGCCTTACCATGTCTATACTCAGAAATTATTATTAAAGATACGGTCTTTGAAATTTAAGGTGCAATCAATTTGCCTACGAATTAATTTATGGTTTATGGTAATTAGTCAGTTATTGTACTTTGGTGTTATAGAGATCATTTGACCTACAAACTTAAATATTTGTGTATCAACAATAATAAAACAACAAACATCTTTTCTAATTGCAAGTCACTGAGCCAATGAACAAACACATTAGAACGCTTTATTCCCACAACCACTTGCATTAATATCGAGGTACTCAAAAATGATGTGCAAGTACCCTTATGATGGGCCACACAGAGAAAAATTGACCTGAGGCAAATATAGAGTTATGAATTACCCAATTAACGAGTTTCATATTTTCTATTAACATCGATGTCCATCTAATAAGAACACGCAAAGAATTTTCATTCACGCCCCGATACTTTATGGATCCATATGGACAACTCCGTTAATAGAAATAACGATTTATGTCCTTTATTCGATCATCATTACAAGTTTTACTTATTGGGTCTTTTTTAAATTAAAATTTGTTTTTACTACTTAATTAATTAAGATAAGACAACCACAAAATTGAGTTTTACCACTCCTTGACTTACTTTAATTTTTTTTTTAAATTTACCATTCGAAAAGAAGAAAAGTTTAGAAAAAAAGACGTTTGGGATTTTTACACATAATCTACGAATTAATTAATTATTGAATACGTCACGTTATACGCGCGCCTGATGATATTTGAGACTTTATAGAAACGGAACTCTCAATTATTTTGGAACGTGTAGGTGGGACCGGGTTATTTTTGTAAATTATGGCTATAAGAGTTGTAAGTTATTAAATTTATATATGTGAGACCATAATTAACGAAGTCAAAATTGCAAACATACAATCTATAATATTAGCTCGACCCTAATGCCGTTAATTATAAGTTGATCATGTAATTATTAATTTATTAATGGCACAAAATGTTTTTGAGGATTCAGAACTAATTGTGATTGTGTGAATTAAAACTTTTAAATTATGCTAAATTATTTTTTTAAAGTCGTACGTGATGAGATTATACTAATTTGGTATTTTTTGAAGGTCAGGGTCTTGTTGGTGTATACCTATATTGAATTATTAAGTTAGTATTGTAATTAAGGATTATTTATATAGTTAATCATTCTGTAGGTATATAAATATAGAAATACAATAGATATAATCTACACGATCCGTAAAGGAAAAACAAAAAAAACCAATGGCATTTTAAGCACACAGTAAGTTTTAAGCTTCATTGGCACCCACTGTTTATGGTTTGTTGGCAACAGCCATATGACACAATTAATATGATAATATTTAATTAATTTTAGATAATAAAAGATGTCTGCATATAAAGTGGAGATTTTTTATTTAAAAAAGGTCAAAATTTACAATTTCACAGTGAAATATGGATTATATTCTTATTTAGAGTTTGTACAGTATGTGCTGTATATTTAAGCAATTTTTTGAGATGTCCCTTTTTCCATACTCACATGGTATATTTTCTTGGATAAGTCGTGATGAACCATTTTTGCTCTTTCTCATTATCATTTCTTTTATTTAAACTGATTACCTTTATTAAAGTTTTCTAATGTTTTCTGTCTCATACGCATTTTTTGGAGTTTTCATTTTGTTTAAATAATATCAATTTTTTTGAACATGAATTAGTATATTACGGACAATCAATCGACCTATGACGTTAGGAGACAATATTTTGATGAATAATGATCTCGTTTACTTACTAATGGACCACTCTTGCAGTTTGGTGAATTTCCTCTAATCTGACACCTCAATTCGCGAAAATATTTTCTGCTGTAAAACAAATGAATTCAACAGTGATATCTTAGCAACTTCATAATTCATTGATGACTTCTTTGTCATGAAGTATGAATCTTGTTTAAATGAATCGCTTATTTCGTTTGTATCTCACTGTTACTTTCAAGAATAATTCGTCCCAGTGCGTTAGCGTGCGGCCATTCAGTTTTTGTCTGCTGAAAAAGTGCAACTATTGCAAAACCATATGCAAATGCGAACAGTGTATGGAAATGGACGCATTGCACATCCAACTGTGAAGAAATGGTGCCGATAATTTAGGAATGGAAAAGAGGGGACGAATGATAAACTGCGAGGAAGTGTAGAAAGTTAAAATAGAGAAAATCGTCGAATTTCAGGAAATATTTGAGTGAGCGTCGGATCTGTCTGTAATACACGAGCTGGGATACATCAAAAAATGTCTCCCAACTTAGTATAAATATCACTTTACCCGTGTGAGAATAACAGACTCTTTTATTAAGCACTACACTTTGACAACACCAACTTTCAACTAACGTTTTTCGGTGGTTTAAGGCATTTTCAGAAAGAAGAGAGTTAAAAACCGATAAAAATGTCGACAGAATTCGGGATCTTGTGCGTTCAGATCGTTGGTTGACAGTCAGAATGATCGGGGAAGAGTTGAATTTGACTCACACCACCGTTCATCAGATTTTGATGATTTAATTGGGGATGAGAAATATCTGCACAAAAATGGTTCCAAAAAACCTTTCCCAAGACCAAAAGGACAATCAGTAGGGAAATGATCTCCATTTTCTGGAATGTGTCGTTAGTGGTAACGAGCCTTGGGTGTTTGAGTACGACTCGGAAACCAAGAGCCAGAGCATGAAGTAGCACAACCTCTCCTAGGGCCAAAAAAGCAAGAACGAGCAAGTTGAAGATGAAATGGATGCTGTCTTGTTTTTTCAATAGCCAGGGAAATCCTGTGGCTCCTCAGCATCCTCCTGACTTGAGTCCCTGTGCTTTTCTCCTCTTCCCGGGAAAATCACCTCAAGGGAACTCATTTTGGGACACTCGAAAACATTCAAACGGCTGTAACCGACCAGCTAAAGGCTATTCCAGTATACGAATCCCAGCACTGCTATGAGGAGAACCGTCTCCAGCGGTGTGTGGCTTCCAAAGGAAGTTATTTTTAGACAAGACAATATTGAATTGTAATTCTATTCCTATAAAAAAATTGCAAAAAATCAGTCTCACTACCTACTTAATTTACACACCTCGTGCACTGTGTCCAAAATTCGATGCTGGTATCTTAGAAACGGTAAGAGATATGAAGTCGGTTAAATGCAAGAATATGGAGGTCCTTATCTCATCTGCTTAGACCTTTTTTATTTGTCCGATAAAATCATTGACTTTATACACTATAGACAAACGGTGCAATGTTATAAATTGTCGACAAATAATAGAGCTGTGAAAGTGTTAGTATGGAGCTGTGTCATCAAAATTCAAATCTTCACAGGGCCACTCTCGTTATATAAATACCTATACGTCATAAATGTACGTCATGTTTAGGTACGTAAGCGTCCGTCCTATATTTATCCGGGACGAAATGCTCTAGCGGGGAAATTCTATGAGAAAATACGTCCTTTGCGCTTTGCACCTTTTGAATTAACCCAAGTCCTCTAAGTCAGTTTTTAAAGTATTTTTTATTTTCGAGATTTTAATTAAAAATAAAAGAGAAGAAGAAAATAAGATGTTCTCATTGACTTTCCCCGCTAGAGTATTTCGTCCCGGATTTGTCAAGACATTTCCGGAGAATGTTTGTTGAGATTTGCGCCCAGGATTCATGAAAAACGGAGTGATGTTGGTTCTAAAAATGGTCTATCACGCTCTTAATTTGAGAGTAAGGAAGGAAAGAGTGGGGGGGGGGGTAGGATTTAACGAGAGATTTCCACGTGGTATGCCTTGGTAACATTCAACATTGCTTCATCGTTAGCAATTTTTAATGGCTAACATCTAAAAGCGTAGTGAAGGAGAAATGAAGAAGAGAGGACAGTGTGACGATATACATGACGAGTTGCGTATCATCGCGTCGAGTTTACATAAGAGTGCAAGAGAGGAATAAGGGTACAGAGGTAGCGAAGAAATGCCTAGATTACAAGAAGAGGAAAGTCGATAAGAGGATGGATTGGTTAAAGACGGGGCGGAAAGAGGATGTGGAAAAGTACAAAAAATGCTCTAGAGAAGTTGAAGAGCAAAAGAACGAATGGATGACGAAAAAATGCAGGAGATAGAAACATGTAATAGGCAAAATGAATAAAAATATACTATAGATTCATAAAGAAACAAAAAATACTATAACTTAAAGGGGAATGAAGGACAGTAACGGGAAGACGGAATTGTACAACGCAGAACTAATAAACCAGCTCTGCGTAAAGCATTTTCAAGAATTATTGAACACACACATCAAAAAGAAGAAAATACGCATATAGAAGCGTGTGATGGAGAAACAGAATCACAAATACCAACATAAATAAGAATGACGCTCGATGGTTCTAAAACGTGCGTTGCAATTAAGGAAAGAGTGACAGAATGTTTTGAGATAGGCAGTGGGGTGAGACAGGGTGGTGCTTTGTCAGCAGTGCTGTTTATTATACTGCTGGAGTATTCAGAGAAACGGGAGAGAAAGGAACACTAATAACGAGTGAAGGGCAAATGATAGCATACGCGGATGACAACGATGACATACTCATTATGGCTAGATCGTGCAAGAAAATGATGGAAATATTTAAAGAAATGGAAGAAGCAGCAAAAGGAAAGGGGCTTTGGGTAAATGAACGGAAGACGAAATGTGAAGTACCAGAAACAAATCGCGTATGAGACAAAACCTGATCATTGAAGGTAAAACTTTCGAAGAGGCTTTATTTACCTACGCGTACAGCTAGACAATAACGGTAACAGAGGAGAAGAAATAAAAAGAAGACTACAGATAGGCAAACAAGAAGCTGTCAAGGCAAACAAAGTTAAAGATATACAGGACCTATGCTTTTCACAGTGTGAGGCCGACAAAATGAAAGTTTTCGAGAGAAAAGTATTGCAAACCATTTTTGGCCCAAGGCCTGAAAACGGAGAAACAAGGACAAGAACGAATCACGAAGTATCGCAAATGTGTAAAGGGGAAGATGTCGTGAATTTGCGAAATCACAGCGAATAAGCTGGTTGGGTCATATCATGCGAGGCGGAGAAGAATGGTGAAGAGACCAACGGGTGACAGAGCTAGAGGGCGCTCAAGGATCAGATGGTGGGATCAGGTTACTGGTGATCTGAAAAGGCTGGGAGCTACTGATTGGAGATCCAAAGTTCACGACAGACAAGATTTGAAGGAGATTGTGAGAAAGGCGGCGAGACACACAGAGTGGTGAGAAAACAGGATAAGAAAGAAGAGGAGACATGAGTAGAATGAACAAGTGACAAATGTGAAATGTATTATGTGGGGATTAATCCACCTCGAAAAACGGATTTGTAAATCCCGGAAAGGGATAACTATATCCTTAACTAATGTTAAGGTGTAAAAAAATAAAAGAACATCTCATTTTTAACTTAAAAAAAAATTAAAAATTTCCATGAATTCCAAAAAACAAATAAATAATTTTAAAAGTTAAAAATTGATTCGATAGTGATAAAAAAATTAACGCGTTGCAATGAATTTATAAACACATTTTTCGAATAAAAAATGTGGGTGGGAACGGGTCGGTGAAAATTCTTCGACAGCAATTCTTCGAATGAAAAGTCTTCGACAGCAATTCTCCGAAAAATAATTCTTCGACAGGAAAATTCTTCGAATAAATAATGTATACAGTCATTGAAGTTTAGCATTTTTTTTACTTCTAAACTTTGTTTAGTGTCTCGTTGCCATTGTGTATCAATTAAAAAAAATATATTAAACCTGCAAACAACCTAGGTGCTTTAGTGGCAATCTACGTTTAAGTTTAGCATTACTTTTATTTCTAAACTTTGTATATTTATATATAAACGCGGGTACACGCGATTCTCGCGTTTTGCGTGCTTTGGGGGGGGGGGGGTATCTGTGATTGTAGGTTGTAATAGCTTCTGTTTTAAAATACCACACCTTGTTGAGCTGGCTTAGTTGCTTGAAAAAAGAAAAAAAATTTACATTTTTGTACCTTTTCAGATTTTTGACCCTGTAGGTATCTGTAATTTAGCAAGTTATTAAAGTAACTAAAATAATGGATTACATTTACTTACATTTGACGTAAAAATCACAAAAATGGGTTGATATTTGGTAAAGATATACGAATTCGTTCCTACCTACTTATAGTAAATTTTTACCAATTATTAAAAAAAATGTAAAATGCAAACTTTTTGGAATAGATTTGAGACCAAAAATACATAATGGCCCTTTCACAATGTTAATTACGTCTTTGCACATAGTCTTTGCCCAAAAATTAACGAAAATATAACAAATTCCGTGTGAACTTCATAAGGATAGTTTAGAATGAATTTTGAATGTAAAAGAACTCAATTTGGACACTGGCAACTTTTTGGGAATACGAATGGCCTTGGGGAGAACGTTTTAACATTCATCTTTAACTATAGTAAAACTAAAAATACCATAAAACATAAAATGTACAAATAGAAGCTGGTCTAACGTTGCATAACATCTGTTTTATAGAAAAACCTTCTCTACCTTAAACAGTTTCAAATTTTTGTTTATTTCGCTAACTAAAGGCCTCATTTACACGTATATGTACAGCAGTAAATATGGATTTTACTTCCTCTTAATTACAATATAAGTTGTATATTTAGAAGTATAGTCAAAGTATAGGTATTCTCTTTGGTATAGTATAACGTAACAATACACTTGCCACCTACTTTCATCAATAGATATTAAGTTAAATATGTAGACAAAAACATTTTTCTCGGTGAAAACATTCGACTATATATGTTACCTACGACATCGTCCATCGTTCAAAATCTCTAAATTCGAAATAAGCACACAAACATGTACATTTCGAAAGTTACCGAAAGAAGGTATCGGGACATATAAATTAGTCTACGATTAATGCTGTTACTACTTTTTACATCATTTTAACCATGAAAATGTTAACGCGAGGCATAATAGAATCATTTTTCATCATTTGAATAACTTTTCAACTTGAAATAATTAAATTTCCATGTTATCGAGAAAAAGTTTCCGATACTTGTCATTTTGAAAATTTTCGCGAAAATACTTTCTACCATTGTTTTAATGTTCGAAATGGGTTAAGGACCTCGGACAGACAAACTATGCATGTTTACACAAAATTTTCACCCAAAAATAAGCACAAATAGCGAATTCTATTTTACACGTAATCTCCATAAGGAAACTTTGAACGTATTTTCTAAGTAAAGAAAATATATTTAGACACAAATACCGCTTGAATAAGACGACCGACTTTTATACTGAAATGTTTAAAACTGACTTTGAAAAAAATTAGTGCAGATATTTACGTGGTTTGCGGGGCTATCTATAATTGTAGCATTAATTTGTAGGTTATAAATTTATAATAGCTTTGGTTTTAAAATATCACATCCGCATTCGTCAGGATTCGGCGACTGTCGGAAAAGTGCACAGCAACACAAACATATACACATCTTTCGGTTATTATATAGTGATTTATTCACAGCCATCTATAATTATTGTTAGGGGGTTTTTCTTCCGGGGGTCTTTTTTCATAGGGGTTTTTTTCCTGGTTTTTTTACCGGGGGTCTTTTTTCCGGGTTTTTCTCCGGGGGTTTTTTACCTAACCCCAGAAAAAGTATTCCTAAAACTCTTATTAAAACTTATTACGCAGTTTACAATAATAACATTCAAGAAAATCATAATAAAAAAATAGAAGACTATTCTGAGCCAACCTCCACGTGGTGTCTTCCGGGTAACGCTAATAGGTTCTTAAAACATATTATTTATATTTAGAATTATTAAAAATAAATTATCCGAAGTATTGGCATACTTAGTTTAAAAACTTAAATGACTTTTATTCGAAGAATTTTCCTGTCGAAGAATTGTAATGTCGAACAATTGTGTTTTCGAAGAATTTTCCTGTCGAAGAATTGTAATGTTGAAGAATTTTCCTGTCGAAGAATTGTTTTTCGGAGAATTGCTGTCGAAGAATTTTCATTCGAAGAATTGCTGTCGAAGAATTTTCCGCAGACCGTGGGAACATGCATAACAAGTACGAATGAACGTCATTAAGCTGATGGTGCCTTATTATGTGTAATGACGTTCCATACTGAAAAATTCGATAAGATTTACATTTCAGTGTGTATATAAGTTGCCTATTTAACGCAAAAATTCACTATAAATAAGTAGTTGTCACCTTTCCCTATCTTTCCGTTTGTCTATAGTGTATAAAGTCAATGCAATAATGTGTAATAGAAAAATTGAAAATAGTTATTTTCTTCAAGAAGTTATTCAGGAAGAAGTTGTAGATAATTTTACTTTCTGCAAGACATTTCTTATCTAGCATAATTCGCTAGATGAAGTTGTATGTTCTAAATGGGAATCATATTTGATTTTAATATGGTTAAATTGCTAGTATTTTCTCCTTTTTAACGATCTCATGTTTAAGGTATTTATCTTATTTCAGTTTGAGAGAAAAATAAAAGAAACGTGTTCGACACGTTGTCAAAATGAAAATAACATTAACAGTAGGTAACAATCACAACTACAATATAAATAACGAAAACAAAAATTAACGAAGTTGGTTTTACAAATTTTCAAATGTTAAATTGCAGAAAATTTAATGATACCTACCTACTTTCTAAGTAAAGTTTTCAAATGGTAACTAAATTAAATTTGATGTAAAGATTTGTAACTTACTGCTTAGTGGGATTTTACTGAAAATTGGACTAAAAATATGTTGGTCATATAATCTTAACTAACATCCAAAACTATCTTAATAAAAGTATGTGTTAAATATATTATTTTGTTCATTGATCTCTAAATACGGCCACATTTATGTACCTAAAAAGTAAAAGACACTGAAATGAATAAACCCTGCTGTGCTGATGCTGCGTAACCTTAGAAGAATTACATCAGTTATTGTGATAAGTTATAACACGACGAAAATAACTGAATTTCACATATAATATCATTCTGAAATGAAATTAGGCGATGGAAATGTTTGGATGACTTTTATTACAAATATTTACACCTTGTACGCCTTTGTTTATAGATTCTTGTAAAAAGCATCATCTTCTGAATTATTTTTACGACGTTATTGTATATGTGTTCCCCCCAATATACTGTTCGAAAACGAACCCATAACCAGTTCCAAGTTGGTTAGCTTCAAATACCACAAAATTTAAACGATTTATTCTTATAATTAAAGCGCGTCGAATATCGCGTGTAATTGATACTTTTAAAAACGATCACCATCAAGTGATAAAAAAAATATAGGAGAAAATGAAAATTTTGTTATTTATTAACCGTTTAATGTAGCATCTGTTCCGGTTTTAATTTTAGGTTTTGATTATTATTCATTTGCTTAAGGCATTCAATTAAGAAAAAATGAATAGGGTGTGTGTGATTTAAGTATTTCTATTTCAGTTCATGTCACTATTGGCACCCCATATATATATAGCAATTAATGTATCGTTTCGAAAATCGAAAACAATATTGCCGAACGAGATTTTAATCTGTGATTGATTAATAGGCGGCTTTGGTGTTGTAGACCGTCAGATGGATGCGTGTCTTACTTGACTTTCCTACTTCTTGATGTGTGTCATTTTTTTAGAACGCCTAAAGTAATTTTTAAGCGAGAGGCAAAAAATAATCGAGAATAAAGTTTTTATATAAATTAGATTGGTGAAAGATCAAATGCTTCCACTTGCAACGTTTAATTATTGCGCGAGGGCTAATTTATGTAAATTTATTAAAAACAGGAGTTACGCAAAACGTGGTGCTTCTTCTCACCTTACCTCGTGTATTTATATGTTAATTTCGTTGCTTAGGCTTTCTCGAATTTCTCTATGTATCTTATGGTCAGAATAGTGCATACGGGATATAAGATTATGTAAAATTCTTATCAAGAATGTTATAACATTTCGTAACATATTTTTTGTAAAATTACGAAATCATACAATTATATCCCATCACAAGATCCAGAATCGCGAAGTATAGGAAACAGAGGCACCAGACTGGCTTTTCTAGCAAATTCTATGAATAAGGCGGAAGGCGTATGGGATGTTTTAATCGGTAGTCGAGTTGGAAAAGCTCAATTGGGGTAGCCCTAAAAAAATCAATGTAATCTATTATAATCCTACGCATTATAATCAAAAGAAAATGTGAATCGAAGTGGAAGAGATTTTCTATACAGTTTGAAGAAAACACCCTCCAAATTTTTTTCGTGAAGGGTGAGAACGTGTAGAAAACTCAAACATACGTAACTGTGAAAATAATCAGCGAATTGATGAGTTGATTCGCAATGATCGACTGATTTCTATATACCAATGAAGAATGAGTAATGTGTGGCAAGTCTCGAGCACATTGTTCATAAAGAGTTAAAGGTCTGTGAAGCTTTGCAAGAAGGGTGCCGAAACTCATTACCGACCTGACAAGGAAAGCCAGATTGAGTTTTCAACTGGGCTTCTTCTCCATTATGAACGTAAAGGAGGAGCATTCTTCAAGAATACAGTGACGTACGATGAAACCTGGGATACTATTTTATTCCTAAATCTGACGAGTAAAACATGGATTAAAGCGGCATACAACTTCGCCTAAGCCTCGAAAGGCAAAAACGTGCTCTTTAGTAAACAAAACTATGGATGGGACGTTTAAAGTTTTATTGTGGTTCATTTTTAAGGGGAAGACGTAGTATTAGAGCTTCTTACTATTGAGAAAGTACACTGGTGTTAAATCAGCGTTGCAATCAAGAAGAGGGTAGTAATCCATGAGAAGCGTGCTTCTTCTACACGACAAGGCGAGCCCATACTTTGCTCGTTTCCCTCACAGACGTTTGCAGATTTGTATTAGAGACAACTTCCTGATCTCCCATATCTATAGTCCTAACCTCTCTCTTTGCGATTTCCATTTGTTTGGACAACGTGAAGAAGTTGTAATTGAAAATGACGATGATGTGCAAATATTTCTGCAAAATACGCGAGCAAAAAGTTTTTGTAACCGTATCATATTATATTGTTTTAAATTATTTGTTTAAATAAAATGTTATCGTGAAATTATGGTTTATTGATTTGAATCCTCCTCGTATATTTTATACGATGTATGATTATTTTTGGGTATACCTAGTAGTGGAATAAATCAGTGTTCTTGGATAGTAAATTATCATCTGAAACCAGATTGTGCTGCATGTGATAGTGTATCTATTACCACATACTGTTTTAACTATTTTGCTACACATAACTTTGACCTAGGTGTATGTATTTTTAAGTGATAGTGAATTGTGGTGGCTAGGTGCGGAGGTTTGATAAAAAAAGAGTGGCATAAGAGGTTTTCGTAATAAACTAACGAATATCAAAAGATTGAATAAGGCAGGACGTGTTCCATAAGAGGACTTAAAATTACGGTGGGATTAATAAGATCATATTGTAATCTATTTAGGAGCGTCATGATTTCAAAATGTTTCTTCTTGAAGACCGAATCCACTGAAGACTGTAGAATAGGACTGACTATAACATTTCTAGTTCATCCTTAATAATGTTTATTCCGGGACAAATAATAGAATGAAGTGATTCCTTCACTTGCTGATCTTCGTTGGAGAAGAAAAATAATTCACATTTTGAGGTATTTATCTCTAGACCAAATGATTTAAACCAATCAGACAATATCAATAAGTCATTTAGGACGGTATCTGGAATACGTGCAATGGTACCGTCGTCCATGAACCAAATGTTCAAATTTGAAGTTAATGCCTGAATTACGGGGTGTAATCATTGGTCCACAAGGGTCTCCTTGTTGAGCTCCTACTTGAGAAATTATCGTTTTTGATCCAAAGAATACGAATGAAGGTGATGCATAACATTGCCAAAGAAAACTGTATAAAGTTGGAATTTTTTTTACAGCGGACAGCATGATGTCTCTCTCAATGGAATTAAAAGCATTTCGAACGTCAATTTTGAGAAGAGCGAAGTTTGAATCTTTATGATTTTCAATAAAGATCCGAGCCGTGAACGGCTACTTCGAAACCTCCTTTTGTCTTGACTCCTACTTGTAACGGTCGAAAGTAGTTTCCAATATGATCACCAACTGCATTGCAAGCAATTTTGGCTGTTATTCTTCGAAATCTGCATTCTATCGCTATAGGTCTAATACTACCATCTTTCTTTGTTAAAGCACAGAGTGATGCACCATAAATGATAGGACAGATTTCTTGTAAGATATTTCCACTCAACAAGTTACAAAAGCTTTGTAACAGCTCATATAAGACGTATTGCAGATTCTCCGTTTGATTCAGAAATCAAATCTTTCAAATATTGGGGACGTAGACGTAGACGTACTCAATGCCACCAGCAAGGTTCGTCGTTCGAAGGATTCTCAGAGGATTGAAGTAATCTAGATGGTTTAGGATGTTTAAGAAGGAGTTCTTGAAACGTATCATCATTTGCGCGTCAACGAAAATTTATACAGCATTGTAAATTATACGACACTGGAAAGTTACCTTACTGCACGATAATTGTGATTTCTAGTTTTTAATACATGCTTGTTTACAATATTCTAACCTACAATTATGACTATAATATGAACTGTAATGGGATTTCACAATCGAGTGAAAAAAGAATGAAAATGTTGAGGTAGGTCGTCAAGGTCCTTCAGCCTACCTTGGAATTACGAATGAAAATAAAATCGTGATACATATAAAAAAAATGTAAAGCTAAGGATTTGCTCCAACTCGTGACGATATTCGTGTTATGGTTTTTAAATTGGCGGAGCAGTTAGGGACGAAATCTCTGTTCCTGAAAAGTCTTCCCCAAATGTCGAACAAAGCCTTAGAGAAACCAGCACACAACCAGAATGTTCGCAATCACTGAGTGAATTCCAATTAGAAGCATCACTTGAAATGGGCGATATAACACCAGGAAAAATGTTAAATATCATTTCTCACATCCCAAGTACCAGTACCAGCAGTTTAGTTCAGCAAGGAAGGAAACGCGGTAAGTAAGCAGATAGCCATCCTTAATTCCGAGGAAAACATTATCAATAAAAAGTCCAAACAAGATACGAAAGATAAGAAGAGCAACACAGTCGCTAAGCCCCAAACTCACAATCCCCAAAATTTTAAAATTTAGTAAACACAAGCGAGTGTTAAGGAACATTTCTTCTTCAGAATCCGAATCAGACGTAATTTGCTTGCACGATTCTTCAGATGACAATGAGTGTGAAGAAGAATGCCACTGTATAGGGTGCAACGAGGTCTACACAACAATCAAAAAGAAAGACGATTGGCTGAAGGGCATGAGATGTCTCTCGTGCTACCATGAGACGTGTTCCGATTCCACAGAATTATGTGCCAATTGCCCAAAACAAATTTTTTCAAAGAAGAATAACAAAAAATAACCTTTGGTGTATGGAAAACCTCGCGCCATCTCACCCGAAGAGGATGCGCCAACTCAACCTCAATTTCCGGATTAGATTGTTTTTCTCAAGTCTCTATTTGATTTTTTTTGCTAACATGTATTCGAGTTTTTTGCAAAATCTGTAATCAATTATTTGTGCCTAAGTGAAGAAGGAATAAAAATTTTGTTTTTTTTAAATAGTTTTGTATTTCTATGGAAATAACAAAAAACCTGCGCCATCTTTCCCGGACTTACCCTGCTGTAAACTTTCTTCTTCTGGAAAACTAAATTTGTTTTATTGTACACCCTAATTATAAAATGCTTTCTTGACAAAATTTACTTCAATTTAATTACTTTTTAGCCAAATTTCAAATAGTTTTATTTGGTTTAAGTAAATATTTAATTTAAGGTGATTACAGTGTTATTTTTCAAACAAACATCATTTTACTAAAGTCAAAACAACCATTTTTTAAAAAAATGTTTACTTTCACGCATAGGTACATACATACATGCATGTTAAAAAAAAATGGGACATCGAAATGCGGAAGAATATTTTGAAGGCAAAGGGTAGGTACATCAGCTTTAAATTTGTATTGACCATAAAGGGTATAGCTACCTGCATAAACTATTGCTTCTTTTGACGTTTTGTATTCATCATAATATCTGGTATTTGAAACGATCGCAATTTTTTTGTTATCTTAAGAAACAAAATTTTTAATTTATTAAAGAAAAATATAGTAATTTTGAATATATCTGAATTGTTTTTGTTTATTGTAAAAAATTGAAAAATTGAAATGGATGTGTTGAGCTTTGATCAATTTGTAAAATCGCTATCACTATTTCTCAACATAAGTAATCCTTATTTAATAAAACTTCATTATTTTGTTGATAAATAGCAAAAAACTAAAGATGGAAAGACCAATTATTTCTAAAAGTTTACTTTATTTAACTAGTTTACTTTGAGGTTTTCAAGTCATGTAAACAATTACTCCAAAATATTTTAGGGCTGAAACAAATTTAAAGATAATTACTTATTGTAATTGTTGTTATTATAGATAGTGGGAATTAAAATTGTTCTGTCCACTTTTATTTTTTAATTTAACATTTGATATGTGTCTGCATGTTGTTATGTAACGTCAATTTAAAGATTTTGTTTCTTAGATAACAAAAAAATTGCGATCGTTGCAAATACCAGATATTATTTAACTTAAAATAACAATGAATACAAAACGTCAAAAGAAGCAATAGTTTATGCATATGCAGGTAGCTACCCTTTATGGTCAATAGAAATTTAAAGCTGATGTACCGGTTGCCTTCAACATATTCTTCCGCATTTCGCTGTCCCATTTTTTTTAAACATTAGTGTACAATAATTTTTTGGGAAAACAAATGTTTTTTGTGTGTGGTATAAATTAAAAAAAATAAATCGTTCGTAAATAAGGAAAAAACTGCAAGAGTCTTGCGAGGTAGTCTCGTTCTTGCCGATGCCTTGCAGAGCTAGTCTTGCATCCAGTCTTGGTCTTGCAACCTTGAATCTTGATCTTGGTCCTGCCAATGGGGTTGCTATCTTGATTTTGGTCTTGGTCGTACGATACCAAGACCGATTTTGACCATGACTAGATACTTATAGGTGCCTAGTACGTAAAGGGTTAGTAATTTTGAATAGATACACCCTGTATTAATGATTGTCAATCATACCTTACCTTTGTCTTTATGTTATAACTTCACAATTTTAAGAAAATAATAAAAATTTAGCAAGATTAGGATCGTCAAGGAAATTCCTTAAAAGGACGTCCTGGGAGTACAATTATTCGTTTCTTAGCTCATATATTAAAGCCAATCAATTATTTACCTAACTAGAACGTATGCATCCTGTAAAAGCATCATAAAATCGTTAAAGTCATCTAAAATAATGAAAAACATCAAAATTAGAAGTTTATTGATTCACTTCGATTTGCCGCAACTTAATTATACTTGCAAACGGAAATTTGATACTTGCATATTTTATTTTTCTATATAGGTACCTACCATAGTAACAGTACCATTTGGTTCTGAAAAAGGATTCCACGGGTTTCCAATTTTTGCAATACCTAACTTTATTAATTATAAGGCTGATGAGATAATCTCGACAAATTTGAATAATATGTTTAGAAGTGAATGTAAACAATAATTTATTGTCACACATAACGTGAAATCGTTGTGTGTGGTCTAAATCTGTGAAACTAACACATTTCATGGCGATCATCATTATTAACAAAAACCGAACTTGATAGGAAGCGCTGTTTTTTTGATGTCTTCGTGCGTAACATTTTAGAAAGTAAAATCGTTTGATTTGTCGCTTATTGAAGATTTCGATGCAATTTTTAAACTAATTTTAAATAGATTGTTTCCTGTTGCACGAAAAGTAGATTAAAAGGAAGCCCATTTACTAAACTGGTTTAGTAAATTACATCAAAATTTAGGAATTTGCTACTCAACTAAAAAGGTTGTTAATAAATTTTGATGAAAAAAAAAGACATCTGCATAAACACCTAATTAATTAATCCTTTTAAGTAAAGTAGAAAAAAATAAATGAGCGACTTTCAATTGCATTCCCTAATAATTGGTCACATTTTTGCAAAGTGAAACCGTAAGCGGCTTTTTTAATCGAACGTTTGACCTACAATTTCTACAATTTTTGATAATCAAACGTTACATAAGGCACCAAAAAATTTTTCATATCCCCTTGGCCGAACGAAACGCACGCCTTATTCTCTTTATACCAACCCACAAAATTCGAATTGGTCGACGAAACAAAAATTGTTAATGCTCCTCAAATGGTATGCTCGCATTTCCTTGTCGGGAAAACCTCAAATAAGAAAGGGAAATGGGCGTAGTAAAGAGGCTTGCAGCTAGCGCCACTAACGTTGAATTTTCTAAACTATTAATCCTTGAATTAATACTGAAGAAGATGCTGTTCAGTACCTGCGCGACTCATCTGCCGCTCACCTGCCATGTTTCGTGTAAAGTAAAATCGGGATGCCGCGTTCGTTCTTTACATTAATTGGAAAAGGTTAGTACAATTTTTTTTTAAATTTTCACTACATAATGCGTAACTTCTCACTTACCCACTCGTTAAAGTCACCACAACATAGATTTTAATTTCAAATTTTTAATAAAAAAAAACACGATTGGATCTTGCTTTACTTATCGTTAAAATCACCAACGAACATAATAGAACCCATTTATATTAGGAGACGTTTAGGTGCTATTAAACTTGGTAAGTTATTGCCAAGTACAATTTATACTAATGCCACAGAATAAAAGACGATCTTTTTATTCTGTGCTAATGCACCGTTTCAAGTAATAAATTGCGAACTTTACGTTTATTACAAGTTCCGCCAGTTACAAAGCGTACCATTTTTAAAGTAAAGGTATCATAATTAACATCAACTGGTAACATAATACTATAACGTAAATGTAATGTAATTCTAGCTCCAGATTGCTCTAATGATGGGTAGTAAATTTACAAACACGTTTTCAAATGTGAAGGGGGTTATAAATTTGTTGTAATAATCGCTTGCCGTGTTTATGATCCATGTTAACATTTATAAATATTGCAGTGAATAACTCGACGAATCATAACAGTAAAATATTGCAGCTAAGTTTCATTATAATCAAATAAGTTTATGGTAGTGATGTAGATCGTAGCATAATAAATTTCATAATTATATTTAGCCTCAAGTTCCTAATTTAGAAATTTCAATACACTCGTAAAACCACTTAGCCAACGTATATAAATTAAAATTAGTGCCATCGTAGATTATTTAAATAATTTCGGCACCAAAGTTTGTCTATGCGCAATAGTTTCCTAATCGCATTTGATGAGTTCTAAATTGGAGGAACTTCCGTAAAATTTAAAATGGTATTAAAAAAAGTTTCGCTAACAACCTCCAAAAGTCTGCGCCGAAATTTATTGGTATTAAATAATCCCGTATGTTAAACATTTTTCCATGTGTGGTAAGAAAAATGCGGTGTCTTTAATTAATAAATCCGTATACCCATATATATTGTAGGTAATTAATAATATTAATTGGCGATCAATTTTACCATCTATGAGGCAATATTTATTTATATACGAAGAAAATGAAGATTAATTACAAAAATGTAAATTGAAAAATTCCCCACTAAATTCAACATTCATTACCTTTGATAAAGTTGTTATTTCAACTTCAAAAACCGTCTTTATTGTTATATTCAGATCGAAAAATCAGGCAGTAATTAAAAAATTTAGATATCAAGACATAATCGTATTCCCTGAAAATATACAGAGAGGTGTACCAATATCAAAACCGAAATCTGAGCAAAAATGTTTAAATTGTCGAGATGATTTTCCAAATTTTTCGATTGTTAATAGTGTTTTAATGGACTTTTCTGGTGTTTCAAGAGCTGATACCAATGTAACGTGTTATACCCATACGAGGTTTAAAAGGTACCTTTTCCTAAAATTTTGGCATCATTTGAGTCTGATTTCCAATTTCCATTCGTTCCCTCTTTAAGATCCAGAAGAAACCATAGGTATACTTTTGTACCTACTTCTTCAAGGAAAATTGATTTAATCGTCTAATGTCATCTAAATTTAATTGGTTCAAGTAGGACACAAATCGTCTCAAAATGCTTGCAAATCACTATAATGAAAATGTTAGATTTGTATTTATTTTTAAAAGAGGTCCCTTTATGTAAACATTAAATAAGTCTAATTGGATATAGGTACGTGCTAGTAAGTTTATATTTTTATTACAATCTAGGTAATCGTCCACTGTCTAATTAATATTTGTTTCTATACAGTAGGTATATTATGTACTTATAGAAAATATATAGGCAGTTAAGTTACCTGAAACTTTCAAAAATTGAAGTTTTAATTTGATAAAAGCTATAAAGTTTTGTGAAATTCATTGTTTTTATTATTACAGTAATATGAAGTTTGAATGAAAAAAAAAATGAATTCTCAATAAGGATAATTATAAGGATATGACCACTTCTTGTGCAATATGATCGAATAACTTAGGTAATTATCCTGCGGTACTCAAGGATACAAACTTCTCAGCAATTAAGTGTACCTACATCAGCGCGGTTTCACTGCTAGAAATTTTGAAAATGAAATAGGTCATTGTTGTTCCTTACACTAATTTTATGGCCTTATCCTGCGTATTTCGCTCTTGATTTACGTTTAATTAAATTAATATTAAATTGATTTAAATTGCTTAAATATATAAGTGTGTGGTTATGGGTACTGTAATCAGCAAAAATGGCAAGATTTCTAATTTTAAAACCTTCTCATGATTATGTAAATGGAAAAATTTAAAAAAATCACAGGTTTTCTAGACTTACTGAAATCTTGCTCCAAATGATTGTTACTTTCAGATGTATTAAGCAAAGAACACCAGAGAACCTTTTTCTACAAGTCTTTGGTGACAACCCTAAATTCCGAGCGAGTTCTAATAAGGTAATAGACACTACGTATCTCTGATAAGGTTATACATGAATAACATTTCATGGTTAGGAGGAACCCAATACTCATTTGTTTAGCAAATAAAGTACCTTTTGGGCGATTAGTGGTTATGAGGTACATAGTAAACAAATTGATTCATTGTATGTTATAAAAATGATTTTCTTTTAGGCCCATATGGAAAAATTATGGGTCCATAAAAACTCGTTCTAGAATGGGTTTGTGGTCAAATTGTACGATGACTTTCAAAATGAATTTTGTAAGCCCATTTAAAAGAATTAATTTTGCAGCCCCACATGATACAAAAGTGTCTAGCTTCAAAGTGTAATATACTAAACATTCATGTGCATATCAATGTATTCTTGCTTTATATGAAACATATTTTAAGTATTTCTTTGGTTATATTGTAATAATAACGAAAATAATACCACTAAAATGTTTATTTTAAGATAATCCAACGCGTTTCGACGCAATGCGTTATTCTCGTAGTGCCGGAATGCATTTGGGATATCTTAAAATAGACTTTCGTGAAATTATTCCCATTGTTCTTACAATGTAATCAAGGGCGTACGCAGCTTTTTGGTTAGGGGGGGGCCAAAAAATAAAATTGTTTGGAAACGTGTTTAATATTTAATATTTATTGTCTATGTTGTTACCCCACAATCCTTTTCAATACATTTAAGCATCATACAATTCCCCTTGGGTACAAATACTATTTATTTAGAAGAAAGGCCAGGAAATGCTTAATTTCTCCTGAAATTATATGACCAGTAATAAATTTTAATATTTAGTACAATTACTTTTGCGGCCAGGGGGGGGGCATTGGCCCCTCCTTGCCCCACCTTGCGTACGCCCTTGAATGTAATACTTGTTATTATTACAAGATAACTAACTTTTTGAATTTTTTTGATATAAGTAACCATGGAGGGTGTTACATTTCGAGGTGGGGAACAAACGAAGAGAGGGCAAGGGAAAGATTTGGTTGAGGGCTAAAGGAAGTAACTTAGTAATTATAGGAAGCTTTACATGTATTCTTTAATAAAATAGAAGAAATGAAAATTATAGGTACGTCAATAACAAAATAAACATGTATATTAAGAATTGAAAAATTTGGCCACACTGGCCGAGGTAGCTTGTACGTATATGTTACTATTACTACGTTGTTATGAATTGTAAGCTAGTTCGGAATGAATTAGCTGGAAATGAAGATTCTTACATTGTAGATTCTTGTCTTGCAGTCTTCAGCTGTGAAAAAAAAATACTTAACTACAGAACATAATCTACTCTGTAAGACTGTAACGTAAATTTCTTGTAGCTGTTAATTATTTAAATAAAAAATTCCTTCAAAATTTCAACGTACAGGATTGACATTAGTTATAAACATTAAAAAAATTATTATTCTACCAGAAATTTCGAACAATAAGTTGTATGAACTTCTCTATGTTCGTGTTATAAATAAACATTTTAGCTACATCTCAATTATTTATTATATTTCGAACAATAATTTTGAGTAAAATACATTAAATTTAAAGTACTTACCTAATTAACGGAAAATATAAAAAAAATTGGTACCAGATGCTATTAAGTAGTTGCGGTAATTTAATACCACATTGCGGATTAATGTAGGCAATAATTCAAAACTATTTGAAATGCGCGAAATAAGCAGATTATCTGGTGTATTTAAATACATATATGTAAATTATCTATTCACGGGATGGAAATATGGAATGAAGTAGGTATTGATAATTTGATAAGCGTATTCAGCGTAACTTACTGATTGTATGTACAGTATTAAGAATGAAAAATTCGAATTTTAAGCCAATCAGAAACAGGTCTGTGAAGAAAGTAAAGTAATATACCCTGTTCAAGTCACCAGCCGTTGCACGTCATAGCTTAAAAATTATTAAATCAATGACGTGTAATCAGCGTTGTCAAATGTACGACGTACGTGTTGTCAGACTGACGTTTTCAGGTTAGGAACAAATAGATACTGTATACCTATGTAATAATAAAATACAACAACTAATGTAGACATAAACAATGTAAGAGTACTGATAAGTACTGTTTTTAGTAAGGCAATTTAAAAAAAATAGCTTAAATGCGTACCGGTGAATTTAACAAAGTAAACAAAACTTGACGTGACAACATCGAGATATTTTATGAGTTTATATTCGCACTACGTTTTAAGTTGTAAGTACGAACTGCAAAGTGTGCGACAAGGATAAAATATGGTCGCTAACCCTACACGATTAATGACTTTTAATACCAACTGTACTTACGATGACATTTTGGCTTTAATGCAAATTTTATTAAAGTTGCTTAGTAAATTATAATTATAGAATTGGTACACGAATAATGACGTGCAACGGCTGGTCACTTGAACAGGGTATATTAGTTTTACAAATAAAATTTGAGAATTGAGAATTAACGGAAAATATAAAAAAATTGGTACCTACCAGATGCTATTAAGTAACTTCGGTAATTTAATACCATATTGCGGATTAATGTAGGCAATAATTCAAAACTATTTGAAATGCGCGAAGTAAGCAGATTATCTGGTGTATTTAAACATATGTAAATTATCTTTTCACGGGATGGAAATCTGGAATGAAATATTGATAATTTGATAAGCGTATTCAGCGTAACTTACTCATTGTACAGTATGAAGAATGGAAAATTCGAGTTTTAAGCCTATCAGAAACAGGCTTGTGAAGAAAGTAAAGCAATATTAGTTTTACAAATAAAATTTGAGAATTGAGATAAGGAAAATGAGATAAAAACACACTCACCATGTGAAGAGGAAACTGTAATTTGTTTAAAAATGTCACATATTCTAATGATGATTGAGAGGGACATATTCATTTCTTGATTTCATGTGCAGAAAATGTGTTTGTGAAAAATAATTTGAAAGAAATTCTATAAAGTTTAAACTATTTATAATTTTGCAGCCATGGTACAACCTTTCATATACACCCTACCCCATTTTCCTTAAAAAGCATACTTTTTCACATGCTCCTGCAGATTATTTAGAATTTTTATGCCGAAATTTTCAAAATTTCTCGAAAAAATTGCATCTAAAAGCTTCCTCGGAAGTAATATTGATTTTTATTCGACCTTTATAATCCAAATTTGTCTCGAATTTTTTAATAGTTTTTAGATTATTTCAAAATATTATAAGGCGTGCACATTTTTTATCCAGATTGCTACAAAATTGAACAAGACATTATTGTAAAATATTATTACATTTATGAATCTCTGCCTTTGAACTGAAGGTGCGCTATTGCTCTAAATCATAGTTATTATAGATGTTGGCTTATCTCCAAAAAAATTTTTGTTTTCAAGAAGTAGCGACAGATCGATCGTAATGATGCTAAACTAAAATATCTACCTACCACGTTATTGATTTATCCTACGACCATTTTGGAGAGTGGTTAGGTCAGGAAGACGTGACACCATGTTCTTAATGATTACTGAAATTTTATGAAAATTGAACACGCAGTACATAGTGATTTTTTGGCCACGCCATATTTAGCAGAATTAAAAAAACAGCCACTTTACAAATTTTACTCCTACGACATTGTGTTATGTTTTTCTTTCGAAATTAAAAGACACGTTGTATGAATCTCTATCACACGGCTCTCTTCAGGCAGAATGGAGAATGAGTACCTATAGTACATTAGAGAATAAAACGAATGTCATGGCAATATGTGTAAATCTGAGGGAATTCATCAGGAGCGTAGCTATAGATCATTTTCGAGGGGGTTCCAGCGTTCCACATGAGAGTTTGTCAGGTCGAGTCAACTATCCCCAATTTAGTAATGAGAAAATGTACGGTTGACAATGTAAGTGATTAGAATTTAGTGCAGAATGTTATTATTTCGGGGAGGGGGGGGGGGTCAATGGGAGTTCATATTATAATTATTTCCCTAGGGATTAATACGCTATTTTAGTCTCTATTTTGTGGCCATAGAAACAGACGTTTACTCTGGCGAGTACGAAACGGTACCAAAATAGCTCAAAAATACTTTACAAAAGCTCCAATACAGCTTACCCCTTGATAAAAAGGGTACTAAAGCGCAAGGATATTAAAATTACACTTATAGTAAAGTTGTTTAAAAAGCTACTCCTAATGAAATCCGGTTGAAATAGTCGAGATTGCAAGTTGCTAATATACATGGGAATGAAACTAAGTCAGGCGCGGTCCCAGGGGGGGCTAGAGGGGCTTTAGCCCCCTCGATTGGATCCTCTCATCTTATAATATTTAGTTATTGAAATTTAAATTTATATAATACTCGAAAATAATACCCTAGAAAATCAACATGGCGCGCGCGCTTATGACCTAAGTGTTGTCGTCGCAGCACCCTTAAAACCAAACAAACTACTCGAGTTAAAAAAAAACTAGTTAAGCCCTCCCCATAACAAATTCCTGGGACCGCCCCTGAACTAAGTTACGGTTCTACATTGAAAAGATCTCATCAGGTGAAGGATATCATTTTATTTGTTTCAGTGCGGTACAGAAATAATCACCTACCATACCAACCACCTCTAAAAATTAGAGAACTACCATTGTTGTAAATGTAATAATATAATAAAACTTTGGGGAAAATTTAAAGTTTAATTTCGATTCATATTCTCACCTCCGTTTTAATTTTAAGAACTGTATAAGTTTGGGTAAATATCGTTTTCGTGAGTATTGCCTGAATCTCCTTTTTGGCTGTGTTATAAGTAATCCCACAAGCCGGTTCGGATCCTTTGGATGGTTTTGCGCTTGCCATTCTCACAAGCTCGTCAGAAACCTGGTTACCTACCATTCCCGCTTGCCCAGGTGCCTAGTGTGACCAGAGGCGGATTTACGAATTCGCCGCCCCTAGGCTGAAAATATTTTGCCGCCCCTCATCTACAGCAATTTTCGCTAAAATATTGTATTTTTTCATAGGATTTGAATTTGTCTAAATGTCATTTTATTATTTAATCTTTTTAACTCCAACATTTGCCGCCGTAGGCTATAGCCTTTCGAGCCTTATGGTAAATCCGACTGTGTGACTGAGTTGCACTTACCTAGTGCGTTTAGTATTTGTGTGCATTCGAGGACTAGTCCTGAATTTACCACATATGAGTCTATTGCAGCAATCGCTGCCTTGATGTCTGTTACTATCAAGATTTTCCTTTTGATAAGGTTCTCTTTTAATAGCTGAGTAGTCACTGTCAGGATTGAATATACCTCGGCTTGTCCTAGGCTTACAAAAATTCTATGATCTTCCGATCTCGATAAGCTCAAGTTCAAGAAATCAAGAATTTATTCCACACTCGCAAAAGAAATTACCACAGTGGAAATGTAGACATTTTCCCTAACTGAGTGAATTTGGGAACTTTAATCTATCATTCGTTTTCTATTCTTCTTTGGCAATCAATTACATTCAAAGGGTTTATCAAATTTTCCTAGAAACGTTGTATTTTGTTAACGAACAGTTTTTAACTGGATTTACTTCTGTTACCAGGAAAACTAAAACACTTGGAGACTCGAGTGTGCAAGAGCAAATTGCCCAAAAGCGTCACGGTACCTAATTTCGAGTTCAATATATTAAAAACTGTTATAGAAAAGAAGGTCGTGCCTAAATCCTTCGTTACCATTTAGTTTAGCCAAACGTGACGTCTACAAATTGTTATATATTCATATACCTCTACCTTTAAAGCGAATTAGTTCATGTCGAGTTTGCATCTAGATAATTAACAACTAACACAGTGAAAAGATTATTGTTGATTGATTTTTGTAATAAGAAACTATTCGCGTTGAAGTTGTTAGTGGACCCATTAATGTGTAATATTTAATTATCGTTCGAGGCACGCCGTTAACCATATGCTTTCAAAGAGTAGAAAAAAAAAATAAATTTCCGTCGTCGGCGTGTATTTGCAAACTAGAGAAAGCAATTAAAAAAAGGTAATAGTTTATTTAAGTCGTGCAGTTATTTCTAAACTTCAAACGATTGGTAGAATCTCTTCACAAATGAATACTGGAACGTATAACCAGTACGACACGTAACAGGAATCGAAGATATCTGGCACGTAGATTTAAATGGAAATCTTTCTTATAAATTTTTTTTCACGGTTCTTCAAGTAAATGTACTAAACACCTCTATAGGTCAATATATTCCCACGAGCGATCCAGCTGCTCTAGAGGACCATACATCCTATCATCACCGCAGGAAGAATGACAACGGCAGGGCATACAAACATCACACGCACGCGGCGAAGTGATGCAATTGATCCGTATGCAACATGCATCTGAGTAAAAGACACTTAATTAAATCAAACTATTGAATCTGACCAAGCGATTCGCATTAATGAGGCGCGGCGGCTCTTCTGACTGACATTTCAAGCCGAGACTTCTGGACTGATGATTGCTAATGGGAAACCGCAAACGTCCACTATTTCACTATTGTCCATTACTGATGATCGCTGTCCGCATAGTTTGTACGTTATTTAAGTGCAAGTACTGTTTCAATTGCCCATTCACGATAATGCTAAATACACCCAAGATACCTCTACTATCTGATATTAACATTCAAGACGATCATCTGATGCGAGATATACTAGTACAATGACACCCTTAATGCGTAAATTCTTCCTAGCATTAAACACTTTTCCTAGATAAATCACCGCTATTCCATTATTCACGTTGAAAATTACGCAAAATCGTAATTAATTGGTATTCAAATTAATTTAAAACCGTTTTAAGCGGTAATTATCAACAATAATAAATATTAAAAAAATTTAACTTTAAAACATTCTTTTCCTCATTTAACTGGTTTTTTTTATTGTTATTTGAATTGGGTACTAATTTTCTATAGTTATTATTTCCTTTTATTTGCATTCTTTGGGAAAAAACATGCAAATTGATTTTCTTAAAGCTGTCATAATATTATGTGTATTTACGATCGTGCTCAATAACATTAATAATAGTATGAATGTTATTTTTTATATGTGTAAATTGATACTTATTTCATTACTGCGAACGTCGCATTTTTAACCAATATTTATCTATAATTAACTCTCTGTGCTCGATTCTTATTGATTTATGTCAATTGTAAACTCTTAAAGTAGGATCGTGTATAGGAAATTCTTCTTCCTCAATTAAAAATAATCCTGTTATTTGATACTCAAAATTATTTGTCATTATTTATTGCAAAATATTGTCAGTTGTAAGACTGAGATAGTTTAGAAGGAAAATCTTTTTTTCTAAATTCGTTTTAGGAAGAAGTATTTATTCTTTAACCTCAATGGGCTGGTGAAAAGAGGCAGAAGCGTGAACAATAATCGACATTCACATATGTTGATGATAACTCGTTTATCCAGATATGACGGTCTTTAGTCGACATACTCACACGGAATCATCTCTTACCTCAAGACAAAATAACATGGAGTGGTAATAGTATATGAAGGAACTCAGGGTCGGCGGAAACGGGCCTGCAGGGGATGCGGCGCAGGCGTGCACCGCTACGTAGGGAGCGCTGCTACCAGGGCTTTGTTCATAATTTCATTTTAAAAAAACATTTCAAAAATGAAAATTAAAAAACTAACCAATTTGTGAAACGGCGCAATCTACAAAGAATAAGTTTATGGTGAACGTGTTTATACACCTCTATTGTATTTTTCACACCGAGAATTCACTATAAATTGTATTTAATAAAAATAAAAAACATTGTTTATTACAAGATTAATGTTTATAAATAAATTTAGATCCAAGCCGCGCATTTTAGTTGAGGCCATACCTGATTCCTGACCGGCTCAGCCAATGCTCCATAAGGCAACGGCGCTTGATACTGAATTCTCAGTGTGAAAAGTACAATAGATGTTGCAATGTATTCGTTAACAGGGTGTTTTTTGGGAGCTTTAGTTAGACATTTCTGGGAAAGATTTATAGGTAGGTTTTTGAAAATTTGAACTTAGGGGTTACTCTGAAAGCCGAATCGATGTAAAATATTTTCAAAATGGGAGCATATCCCTATTCTTCCTCTATGCGCTGGTGAAAACTCGGTTGCCATAACTACAACGGTTTTCAAGTATAGAACTCTCAAAGTACCGTCTGCATCCGTCATTTGTTTTTAAAGTCAAAATAACTGAAAAACCGTAAATTGTAGATATTGATATGTGGATATCAAAAGGACTGAAATTTCATGTAGAATCCAAAAGTGGGATAAAAAACAGGGGTTGACGTTTAAAATAACGAAGTTACTAGCTACCTCCGGCATTTCCTGAAGTGCTGCCATTTGAAATTATTTTACATCGATTCGGTGTTCAGGGTAACCCCTAAGTAAAAATTTTGAAACTTTTGAAAATAAATTAACAATATCTATTAGGCACCTACCTATTCTTATAATTTATTATAATTACATTTTCTAGTTATTTTCAAATTTTTTCCTTAGCTAAAGTTTTTATTTTACTAAAAGAGAATTTGAATTGTAGATGATTCTTTTGGTACCAGATTTGGATCAGTGAGAGTTTGCTGAAATTGTTAATTTTTCGATGATTTTATGCGCGCGTAGTTTGGGAGCGGGGGGGGGGCACTTCAGTAGAAATAGCAGGCCGGTGCCAAGGCCTCAGCTCCGCCCCTGATGGTACTGAGCGTTTACCACGTTCAACTGCAACCATCTTCAATGTTTGCTGTTATTGTGTTAAAATATTCGTCGTGTCCATATTTTGAGGTATCAGAAATTGCAATTTTAACCGTTTTACTTGGCAACATTTGTCCAATGCGGGTAATAAATAAGCAAAATTATAGCAATGCTCATAGATACAAAGTCCTACTCAAAAATGTTGAGAAACTATTGCGATGAGAGCTCAACCTTAATGGGAATGTTTGAACAAGCAATAACTTTTTTTAGTAAGAGAGGACGAGGTTTAATGGGCATGGGTTTCAGGGATCGCTCTTCACTAACTGCAACAATGACGGGATAACTACAACTTGGTTGTATAACGCACTTGATTCCAGTACTTGTTAATGAAATCTTAGCCAATAGCCTGAGAAACATATCCATGTGTTCCATTGATGCAAGTGTTACCTACCTACGTTAAGGGGGCCCTCATTTTTGTTATCACCAACGAATCGATTATTAATTTTTAAAATTGGTTTTTTGAAAAAACCTTGCCTTATCGGCGTCGGATCACGATTTTTTATATTTTTTTAAGTTAAAAATGAGATGTTAGCCATTCAAAATTGCTTACGATGAAGCAATGTTGAATGTTACCAGGGCATACCACGTGGAGTTCTCTCATTAAATGCCCCTCCCCCTTCCTTACTCTCAAATTCGATATACAAATGCAAGTTTATATCGTCTTGGTCTTTTTGGAGGTTGTCGATTGTTGCCTCGACTTCTTTCTCGTGTTATTTGGCACTCCGTTTTTCATGAATCCTGGGCGCAAATCTCAATAAAAATTCTCTGAAAATGTCTTGAAAAATCCGGGACGAAATACTCTAGCGGAGAAAGTTCATGAGAACATCTAATTTTTTTCTTCTTTTTTATTTTTAATTAAAATCTCGATAATAAAAAATACTTTAAAAACACTCCGACTTAGAGTAGAAATGTCGGTTATTGTTACTTTTAAGTATTCGTTACTATTCGTACCTCCAGTACAAAGTAATCATTTAATATATTCGTTATTTTGATTACTTTGATTATAGTTACTTAAAAGCAATATATACCTACTTGTATTGTCAAAGAGTAGGTATATACTCTTTGGTATTATGATACGAAAGAACATGAAAAGTACCTATTCGGTATCGGTATTTGGTAACGGCAATATAATAAAGTACCTAACATTGAATAAAGAAAGCTTTCTTTATTCAATGGTACCCTAACCTATGAATATAACGATTACTCAAAGTAATCAAAGTAATCATTAATAAGTTATATCAGTAATCGTTACTTGGTATTTTGTAAAGTAACGAGTACTCAAGTACCGAATAGTTACTTTTCCAACATCTCTAACTTAGAGGACTTGGCTCAATTCAAAAGGTGCAAAGGAGTTATTCTCATGGACTTTTCCCGCTAGAGTATTTCGTCCCGGATTTTTCAAGACATTTCCGGAGAATTTTTATTGAGATTTGCGCCCAGGATTCATGAAAAACGGAGGAGTTGAAAGTGTAGTCTATAAGAAAATTTTTATTATGCTTTCGAATACGTGCAAACAGGCCCGTGCGCAGGATTTGTCCATGGGAGGGGTTGGGTTGGGAACAGGGAAGACCTTAAACGTTGATTGAATGATTTCAATCAACGCCTCAGCCCAAACATTCATAAAACATAAACTAGGTTGCGATCATCGACATATAGAAATGGACTGCGCGTAGTTATGCTAAGACGGGATACTGCAGGCGAGAGAGAGGGTAAACGTGGAGGCCTAGTTCTAGCTTTATCTGTCGCGTATCTATTGGTTGCTGTATTTTCATGGGAATGGAATGGGAATGCAGCTACCAATAAATACGCGACAGATAAGGCAAGAACTAGGCCTCCACGTTTACCCTCTCTCTCGCCTGCAGTATCCCGGCTTAGCATAACTACGCGCAGTCCATTTCTATATGTCGATGGTTGCGATACTCCCAATAATAAAATTAGGTTAACACAGAGGTTCCCAATCTTTTTCGGTTTGCGGCTCCCTAAATATTCGCATTTTTTCCGCGGCGCCCTTAACACATCACATTTTTTTCTAAATTTTTGACTTTCTTGAAAAATTGGAAATTTTCCTTTTTAAATACGATTACCAAAGCATGTGTAAGGAAACCGTGCTTGCGCACTAGACGTTTCAGAAGATATGGATTGGAAAGAAAACAATGAAAGACTCGAAAGTTACTAAGTTCTTGGAATTTTGTCAGCATCATGATTGTTGGTACAAAAATTCGAGAATTGAAAATTCCAAGAAAATTGCCGAATTGTTAATAGAATATTTAGCGGCGCCCTTATGACGGCAGCGCGGCTCCCTGGGGAGCCGCGGCGCACACTTTGGGAATCACTGGGTTAACATATTCTTTAAAACATTGAAGCTTTGGTAGGTAGTCAATATTTATCTATTTTTAAATACATAATTAGGTATGTATTTATAAAGTACGTTAATAACTACATATATGTATATTATTATATTTCCTTATATTTCAACGGGTTATGGGAGGGGTTTGAACCCCCCCCCCCCCCTCTTGCGCACGGGCCTGCGTGCAAACAAAGTACAAGAAGGCGGCTTTTCTCGAGCAGAAACCAGACGTTTGCGAATTATCTTTGTATGGTGAGTCAAGGAGGAGGTCACGGATTTCTGCCATCTGTACAAATTTTCAAAAAAACCTAGGGAATCACTTACTTTTAAATCTGAAAAAGTAGTCACCAAAATGAGAGCACAAACGATTCCGCAGGGATTAACATCAAGTAGATTTCATTTCTAATGTTCCTCTCATCTTTCAACGTGAAGAAGAAAGTTTGAATAAAGGTCTTTAAACTAATTAATTCGTTCTGTGTTATCGGACATTTTTTTGGTATGTATCGCACAAGCTCGTCTATGTGTACCATTTACAGTGTCATGTGGATTCAACAATGGCGTTTCCAGCCAATTGACTTAGGGGGGGTAATTTAAAAAAATATCGGGTATCAGTCCCTTCCACGACTCGTTCCAGCAGTTTTGAAAAAATTCACCGTCATAGATGGCCATTAGATACACCATAACTTAACTTGTTTGTTTGAAATGTGGGTAATTTTTAAGAATAACAATAAATGAGCGAACCAAAAATTCTTAGGAGGGGTAATTACCCAATTACCCCCCTCTGAAACCGCCACTGGATTCAAGAACTGTTTTCATTTCAAGAGTTTTCATTTTCCTCAATATTACAAGGGAAATCCAGAACTCCTTCTTTCCATAAAATTTTTTTTCGTTAATGTTATTTGAGTTAATATTTGGTAACTGTGGCTTCATAAAATATGCTTGCCTCAATTTCTTAACTTCGGTTTTCCATTCCATCTCTACAATATTTATCATTTTGCACTACTAGAGCCTAAATTGACTATTTCATTGTGGGTCTGGTTTTAATGAGAATGAATTAATACATATTTCTTCTTTACGCTTATCTGCGCTCCTTTTCATCATATTTATCGCACGGAATGCATATAATTATCCAGCTGTGCTCAATCTCCTCTATAATAACAGAGAACTGTGTGTGCGTGTGGGGGTGTTTTTCGAACAACAAGAAATATCATCCGAAAAACGAATGACGCCAACGGGACTCGAACCCGTCACGCTTTGTGCGGAAGTTCGCAATAATAACCACTACACCAATGTGAGAAACCAAATAAAAAGTAGGGACCTGTAATGAAGGTAAGGAAATACGGGTTAAATACGAGGGAACTAAGAAAAAGAAAATCATTGCAATACAAGAACGTTTTTGTTAATATTTAAAATCTCATTTAGGAAAAAATCCGGATTACGGTTATAATTGAGAATAATTTCTTTAGTTTCAAGTAAGTCAGGCTTTTTCCATTTATCGCAAACATGGAGGATATCAAAATGGGTTTTAAGATCAAAGGAGTGACCAGACTCCAAAATATGATTGGCAAATGAAGAGTAGGAAGAGATATTATTTTTCTTGATGATTATTACAGAATATTCAATGTTGATTGTTGAAGTTAGGGGTAGTTAAAGGGAAGGGGAAGAGTCTATTGAAAAAGAAACGGAAGAAAGCAGGTTTGTGGGATAAAGAATGGAAGGAACTGTACGGGATGACATGATCGGTGGTGGTGGGCTTTTTATACATACAGTGTGTCTAGTTAAGTTGGCAACATATGGGAAACTTTTTTATTATTAATTTTACGAAAAAAAGTTATTCTTTATAAAAAGCTCTGCATGTTCTAAAATCTAAAATACAATCATCAGATATTAAATTTTTTCAGTCGTGTACGCGATATGTCAAAAAATATGAATTTTGCTCAAGAGTAAAGTACCTTTATTTTTGACAATATCGAAAATTGTTATTAAAAAAAGTTAATCAGAACTAAAAACTACGTTCAAATATGTAATTACATCCTGCTAGTAAAAAATGTTTTTTTTACAACTTTTTCTCAAATTACCTACCTACCGGAGAAAAAGTTGTAAAAAAACATTTTTTACTAGCAGGATGTAATTACATATTTGAACGTAGTTTTCAACGAACTTCGTTCGTTACTGGAATCAATATTCCGTCCGTGCGTCCGTGCGTTGCAAGAGATGCGTATTGTCTACAACCGAGTTAAGATATGGATCTTATGTGAAATTTTATGCTGATTCATGATCCGGTCCCAATTTTTCGATATATCAAGTACCTACTTCTCAAGATATTCAACTTTAAAAGTCGAAATTTCGAAATTATCATATACTCTTTTGAAGTCGCATTTTTTTTCAATTGTTTCCTATTATATTATTTTGTACATCCTAGGAATTGTTATTCTCACCCCAAGAATTATTATTTTTACCCTAAGAATTATTTTTTCTACCTTACCTTTTTAATTATTTTGGTCCCAAGATTTTTGTTCCCAAGAATTATTATCTTAGCCCCCAAAATTATTAATTTAGCCCACATAATTATTCTTTTAGCCCCAAGATTTTATTCATTTCACCCCAAAATTTTTTTATTTTACCCCAAAATTTTATTTATATCTACTTATTTAGGTTAGTGGTAGGTAGTATATTTTTTTTCCAATTGATACAAAAACGGGAATATAATACTAAGCAGTATTTGAAACTAAAAAAATGCCAACCTAAACGTATAGTGCCACTCAGGCGCTTAGGTTAGACGTAGGTTTAGTATATTTTTTTTTCAATTGAATACAATGAATAAAATCATGGGGTAAAATGAATAAAATCTTGGGGCCAAAAGAATGATTCTGTGGGTTAAAATAATAATTTTGGGGGCTAATATAATAATTCTTGGGATCAGAAATCTTGGGACTAAAATAATTAAAAAGCTGGGGTCGAAAAAATAATTCTTGGGGTAAAAATAATAATTCTTGGGCATAGAGTGACAATTCTTGGGGCCGCGAAAATTACCACCCATTTGCAAATAATTAATTTTTTTATACTTTCGTTACTGCGGTATTCGAAGTTCGTTCTGTAATCCGGGGATTTCAGCTAGTTAGTTCTGATTAACTTTTTTTAATAACAATTTTCGATATTGTCAAAAATAAAGGTACTTTACTCTTGAGCAAAATTCATATTTTTTGACATATCGCGTACACGACTGAAAAAATTTAATATCTGATGATTGTATTTTAGATTTTAGAACATGCAGAGCTTTTTATAAAGAATAACTTTTTTTCGTAAAATTAATAATAAAAAAGTTTCCCATATGTTGCCAACTTAACTAGACACACTGTATATGACAATCTCGAGGGAATCTCGACAATTTGGATACAGGGGTGTTGGTGAAGGAAACAATGGGCCTCATCGGGACGTTATTCTTATGAATTTTAGGAAGGCCACATAGGCGAGGGAACCAGGGATTCATTAAAATCAGTCCATAGTAATTGTAATCGAAATGACTAGTACCTAAGCAACTCTCTGTTGGTGGTGACGAAATCTTTAAGGTTTTTGGTGAATTGATATAGTCTGAATACGACCACAGCGTTGCCTATTAGTAATTGCCTGAAAATGTTAAAGAAACGCTTTTTGCTCATATTGGATGGAACATTAAATTGGTACTTGCAGATTTCTGCACTTTCACACCACGTTGTGCAGTTATTTTCATTTCAGTTTCGTTCCAAAATGCGTTTTACGATTGTAATTTTTAAATTATCTATACAGGGTGATTCATTAAGAATGTCCAATCTCTGAATTGTAGATTCCAGACCTCAAAATATGATGATTCTGCCCAACATGCCTTATACAAATATTGCTAGTTTCCGAGATACCGGGTGTTTAAAGTTTAAATATGAATTTTGATTTTCGCAATAACAATTAATTAATGTGATTAAAAATAATAGACAAGGGTTATTTGATATGAAGAGATCTTTGCGAAAACGGATCATAAATAATAGTTTATTGTTGTTACACATTTAGAGAATAAATTTTTTTTTTAAATTAAAATTTATTGAACTGTTTAGAAGCAAATAACTCGATAACTGATCGAGTTACACGAATCAAACAAGAGTAACTTTTTTTTGTAGAATCTAACGCTTTTCCATATTTTATTATTAGTTTGCTAATAGTTCAGCCGAAAAAAATTTTTGCTTAGATTTACTAAACACAACCAAGTATAACTAGCGCCCTCTATTAGCAATGCTAAATTAGAGTCCAAATTGGCAATCCTCATGCAAAAAAAGGTAAAACTGCCAATTTTCAAAAAGAAATTGTGAAAAAATAGAAAGTTATTGCGAAAATCAAAATTCATATTTAAACTTTAAACACCCGGTATCTCGGAAACTATCAATATTTGTATAAGGCATGTGGGGCAGAATCATCATATTTCGAGGTCTGGAATCTACAGTTCAGAGATTGGACATTCTTAATGAATCACCCTGTATATACTCAGTGTCACTGTATAAAAATTTGATCTCTCATTGTAATTGGAATCTTGAGTGTCGAAACTCAAAACTGAACCTGAAAAAGCATCGTTCAAACGAATATTTAAGCAAAGCGATTATTTTAAAATATTTAAAATGTTAAAACTTAACGAGTTATAATGCGTATGGATAGAATTAAACCCGTAAAAAGGTACAATTCATGATCCATAATTGGATCTTGGAATTTAAGTCCAAAAATGAAATATTTTACGTTGTAACTAGAATGTAAAACTGAAAAAACTTGATTCATTTTAACATTTACCAACAGGTACCATTTTTTTTGTTATGCTGATGTGCAATTATCTTATTTTAAAAAAATGTTCAAAATTAATGTTTTATACGAGTGCGTTCTTTATTTTTTTCACACTTTCCAAATTTATTTATTTATTCCAATTTTCTTATGTTTGCGAATTCCACGGCGCGCCGATTTCTACGCGACCACCATCAATAAATTGAATTTATAATGCAAAAAACGCTTTTTTGCATATTTATCCAACAAAAGCGGTCTCCCTTTTTCGAAAACGTCACCTTTTTAGACGATGAGGACAAATTACCTTGATTTATAAACGCTATCCTCGAATTTATTAAGTAGAATCTCTCTCTTCTCAAAAATGTAAAGTACACATTTTAGACCGATTAGAATTTGTGAACGAATACACCAAATCGGCCTGAACCTTTTTGACCTTATATACGTCTGCGTTAATGATTATTTATTAAATAGTTTAATCGTGACGTGACTATATTAAAGGTAAAAATAAAACCATTTGTCTTATTAAAAATATAGTATGACAGTATGGTTACATAAAAATAGGAATTTATGTTATAAATTAGTAAAATAAACTATCATAAATTTTAGGCATTAACAAAATGTTACATTAATATCACGTCATTAGCGGGTCTGCCATCTCTCGTTCCATAAGTTGAACTGCAATTAATAAGTAGCTTGTCAAAATTCGAAATTGTCCTAAATAGATTAAGAGACAATAAAATAATTTCGTATAATAAATTATAACTGCTTTACATCAAATTTGAATACTCGTTTTGAATCGAATTCGTGTGTGTATCGTTTAACTAATCAGCTTTTATCTAATTGGTCAGATAAGAAAGATGTCATTAGCTAAATAAAAAGATGGATCGTTATTTTGATAACGAGGATTACAAATGAATTATGTCTGACAAGCATTTTAATTTACCTTTATAGATTTGATCTATAATTTGTTTATGCATATCTTTTTTTTTTTTTGCTGTTGATATTCCGGTTCGGGCATTGCTTTAGATTTCTTTTTCTCATCACGATTTATCTATATGCTCAGAGGGATAGAATTCACATCTTAATATGCATATAATTACGCTCGAAAGATGGAATATGCCGTTTTAATATCATTAACTACGTTAATTTGAGTGACCCAGTGAAAAGTGGATGCATAAATCTCCTTAATTACAGATGTTATTTCTAATGCCGCGTTTTGGCATCTACGTTTATGAGGTGTTTAATCTTTTTTATATGAAAATTAAGGAGATCTGTAATTTTTATTTAGGTATACGAGGGCTATTTGTGTGGCTTAGTAAACAAAACTCGATGTCTTACGTCAAAGCGCGTGCGCATCGTGCTTATTATTCCATGTCAAGATCATTCTCAAAGATAAGCGATTTTATTTATTAGTGTTTATAGAGTTTCTTGTTTTGACATGACTAAAGTCAACCTAGTGAGCGGTCCGATCTGTAACCCGTTTTGTTCAGGCTTAAGATAGATAGATAGATAAAATGATTGCCGAATGTTTTACACGTCATATTTACAGACGTCAAGATACAATTTGGTTCGTCTATGCTAAATTAATTCAAAATTACAATTTTCTAAATTCATGAATGCTGAGAATGTTTTGTTAATTAAAAATAATTTTAGCCGTTCTTCCAATAACTTTGTTTCAAGGTTTCTTGTTACATTTGGCAATACATTCAAAGATGTTTTGTTTAATATGTAAAAAATTTAAACATTACAGTTTATTGTAAGGTATTTATTAGGGCTGTAAAGGTCCGCAAATTTTATGAATCCAAAAATATCCGCGTCCAATAGATCCGAATACCGGATTTTTGTGGATCCGGATCGAAAATCCGAAGCTTAAATCCGGATCTACGGAATTAAGGGTTAAATCTGGATCCACGATCTACGGGTTTGTGAGTTAAATCCGGATCTGCATTACTATTAATTTACATAGGATCTAAAGTCTGTAACAGTATCCGTATTTGAATAAATTCGTCGAAGAGGTTACTAGATTACAGTAAATTTCATTTACTAATCCAGATACCTCCATTTTGAGATTCCGATGAATAAATTTTATAGGTATCACAAAGAATCACGAAGTTCATTTCATACATCAACAACCGAATTCACATGTGAACGAATTTCGGATCCAGTTAAACAAATCCGGATCTACGGATCCGGATCTTAAGGATGCGAATTGTGTATGAGATCCGGATAAATCCGGATCCGAATATATTGTAGCTGTAGATTCGGAGAAGATCTTGTTTTGGATCCGGAACCGTTTGACACCCCTAGTTATTTATGTACATTTCACCTTAGTGCAATCCTGCTTGCAGCTAATACCGTCTACAATAAGTACGGTGCGGCGCTGGAGAAAAAAGATACGAGAGGAATTTAAATAGTAGCACAGGTAGCTATGTATAATTGAGAAATATACCATCTTCTGCATAGAACTGAAGAGCTAATCGTCTCAGAACATAAATGTTTGTTGAGAGTATTTTGGCTAAATGCTGTGTATATTCGGCAAATTTTCTAAATTCCAAGAAATTTTGTCGACTTTGGATTATACTTGAAATGATGTCTTAAGGAAATAGTTTTATTATTATTTAAGGATGGTCCGTTGGAAATGCACCAAATGTTAGTTATACCTACTTACAATATCTTGGCAACAAATTATGAAAAAGAGAGGTCCTAAGATTGATCCTTGTGGCATTCCCGATGTTATTGGTCGCAAGAGGATACCGGTTTTCCTTTGTGAATATAATGATAGTTAAAATTGTCTAGAAATACCTTCAGCCATTTTTTCAACACCCCTTAATGATTTCAAAGTTTTCAACTCTTCGTAATTCTTTTAAATACCCAAGTTGATATTATTTAATCGATTTATTTTTTGGTTAGGTAAACATGCGGAAAAAATTCAACGGGTTATTCCTTGGCCTCTTCTAAGAATATTTTGTCCTATGATGATTTTTGAAAAACCCCTTTGTTTCGAAGATACAGGGTGCATTATATCAATGGATTTTGCAAACATTAGTTCTAATCCCTCAATTCCCGACACAGATTCTTTATACCGATGAAGCCAGTTTCTCAAGAAATCCAATAAGGAATTTTCACAATAACCATGTGTGGGCAGATGAAAATCCTCAGGAGGTATTTGAAGATCGTTTTCAACAACAGTTATCGTTAAATGTTTGGCTTGGAATTCTTGGTGACTATCTAATTGGACCGGTATTTCTACGAGATGTATCGCAACTTTTTCGAAGAAACGCTGCCTGAGTTTCTGGAGGATGTACCATTGGCGACAAGAATTGCTTGTGGTTTATGCACGATGGTGCACCACCTCATTTTAGTTATCAGGATTACGCTACTCCAGTGGAAAATTTGGTCGACTTGCGAAATCGGATAATCGCTGGGTGTAAAACGACCCTGGTGTGTTTGAAAGAGTTCGGTAGTCAATGACGACAAGATTGAATGTTTGTATCCAGGCTGGAGGAAGTCATTTCGAACATTTATTGTAGATTGGGGAACTTGACATGTACTTTTTGATAATAAAATGTTGTTACTGTCGCATATTTTGTTCACACCCTGTATCTTCAAAACAAAGGGGTTTTTCAAAAATCATCATAGAACAACATATTCTTAGAATAGGCCAAGAAATAACGCCTTGAATTTTTGCCGCATGTTTACCTAACACCTTGTATAAAATTAATAAAACAAACTCGAAGAAGGATGAACGTTTTTCTGTGTTGAATCTCAATCGAATTGTTTTTTTTTTGGTCGCCAAGGATACCAACCATACTTGATTTTTTAAAGCTTGGTCACGGCCACAATTGCAATCACAAAACTAGAAATTCTCTGACTTATTGTGAAATTCTTAAAGTTTAGATCTTACTGCACTAATTTGAATGCTCATATCTTCCAAAATCTATCAAATTTGCCTTAAGTGAGCATAGAATATTTGCGATTCTTGAACTTATCTGAAACGAACACCATGGCACTTCTCAAATTTCTTTCAATTTCTATTCTTACCCATCGATTGCCTTTAGTCGAATCGACACCTTAGTGAGTCTCAAATTGAATATTGATTGTTTATTCCGTATGAGCTTTTGATGGTTTGTGTTTTGAAGAAGGATTGACAAAGGAGACGGGGGAGCTCATTAGCAGGGCCTAAGGTGACAAAATAAGGTCTAGTGTTTGATCCAGTTAAGGAGGGGTTCAATTGTCCTAAGTAATAGAAATTTCATAATCGCACTCCCATATAAAAGCCATGTTAAAATTGGACTTTGGCATGCATTTCTGGACAACTCGCTCTGATCATAGTTTTGCTCCGATCATGGAGTTTTATGTCTCAAAATGACCCTAACAACATGCCACGGCTCACATGCCTAGTTTTAGCAAAAAGTATAATGTTTCAAGTTGTCTAGGATGTGTCAAAGTGAGACAGATACTGTTTTCTTGCGATATTTTGCGATTCTTTCAAAGTTACAATAGAAATAGCATACCCCAATGCCATATCGATAGGCATAACTACCGTGAGGGTTCATTGGGGTCATTTTCAGATATAAAAGTCAACAATCCGACCAATACAGTGGTCACAGCGAGTTTTCCAAAAAAATGAAGTCCGAGTATTTTCCAATGGCGAGTGAACTTTTGGCGTACTAGCAGGAAAAATTGTCGTTCCATCACAACTCTTTACCTCAGGCTAAATTTCCTCGTAAATTGCTCTCATTATTCGAAAATTTCGGAATTCATCAAACAAATTCGTAGAAATTTCTTCAGTGGAATGGCCCAACGTAAACCAGTGCGTGCAGGTGAAAGAAAGGTGGCTAAGAAGAACACCAAACAGGGCAGACGTAAAAGAGCTTTGGAGGCCTTCAATGCGATAGAAATCAGGGTGAATATTGGATCGAAAAAAGTTCTCGACCCCCCCCCCCCCCCCCCTAAGCATCTACCTTAGGATTTTGGTACTTTTCGCTGCAATGTGGATTTGAACTAATTTATATGAAAGTACTTGGTTTGATGCCAGAGTGCTGCTGAACCAAGAATTTAGGTAGCGCCTCTGTTTATTTTGTACAATGGTTATGGTGGAAGTTCAGAGAGAGAGAGACGTGGGTGTGGAATTGAAAACGAGTGGAAGGCGTTCAGTTGCAAAGCCTAGACTCTAGAGCATAGTGTGGTCGGAAGCCCTATTTTTGTATGTGTGTCCTTCGTTTTAGATCCAAAGACGTGTAGCTTCGTGCCACGGTGGCTTAGGTGATGATGTTGCTACCAATAGCTGTTGAAAAGGTAAAATCACGCAAGGTAACTACTGTGCTAAACACAAAAAGTAGTTACAAAATTATGGATTATTCCTATCCATATTCATTCCATGGTTAAATAATTCCTATATCCCACAATAATAATAATAATAATAATAATAATAATAATAAGTTCATTGATGGATTGATATACAGTATTGGACAAAAGTAAGGCAACAATTCGAAAAATTGATCGTATTGTGGATGCGTTGCTCAGAAACCTGTTCTTCGCTTGAGAACTGTTATAAAATAATCATCATAGTTAGACCTGTATTGTCGATGTTATTTTCCATTGTTTTCCATATGACCATTCTCTAACAAGAGAAGTGTACTTGGGATCGTTGTGCTGGAAAATGAATTGAAGTGACATTTCCCATGTTGCATGACGTAACGTTTGATTTTCCAGGATATCCCGGTAAATGAACCTATCCATTATACCATTAATGCGATGAAGAGGGCCTATACCCCACCAGAAAAAGCAACCCCACACAATGACCCGCTGCCATGTCATTAATGAATATTCTCACACGGCGAATTCCATCTGATCTTATCATGTCAAATTTACTTTCATCACTGAAGAGAACTTTTCTCCAGTCACTTTCAGTCCAGCCAATGTGTCTTCTTCCGAACTCCAAACGCGCTACTCTATTCTTTTTCGAGATCGTCGGTTTTCTTGCAGGTCTTCTTGAGAACAGTTTAGCCTCCATATAAAGTCTGCAAACCGTCCTTGAACTAACGTTTAACCCGTCAATATTCGCTTTAATTCTGGATCAGGACTTCCAGCGATCGATTTTGCAGCTTCGAACGATCAGTTTATCCGTGTAAGACTTTCTGGGTTTTTCTGGGCCTCCCGGTCTTGGGAATTAGAGCAAAACTTCCTCGAATCTCATATTGATTAATAACACTTTGGTCACCGCCTATCATCAAACGTCTAGCAATGTCTGATTTTTGCTGACCATCTTGATAGCATCCCAAAATGTTTTCTTTTATTGCTATTGGTGTTGGTATCCCAGTCGGCATCCATGATAAGCATATGGACTTACTTTTCCAATTTTATTGAAGATTCGAGTTTGTTGTTTTACTTTTGTCCGGTTTGGTTTAAAATATTTGTAATTGACACTCTGCTGTCATATGAAAAACAATGGAAAATGACATCGACAATACAGGCCTACTATGATGATTACCTATTTTATACCAGTTCCTCAGAGCGAAGAACAGGTTTCTGAGAAACGCATCCAGTTTTTTGAATTGTTACCTTACTTTTGTCCAACAGATTCATATTTTAGTAATTTTCCAGTTTTTGAAATGTAAAATTTCTATTAGGTTGAATAGCGTATAAAGCTGGAAAGGGTTGCCATATAGCCTCATATACATTCTTCGGCATCCTTCTCATTTTTCTGCACCTTTGAGGAGGAATGATCGGTTTGGTTGAAGTTACTACCTCTAGTTAATTGTCTAAAAAATATGTACCACTGGGCTCAACATGGATAGTGTTTTTTTCCTTAAATTGAGATCGAGTTCACCCAAGGCCTCCTTTTTAGGTGGCCTTGGATCACCCGTAATCGGAACCTACCAAATATTTGGGTTTTGATTCTAAAATTCGAATTGGGTTTTAATATTTTTTGCGTAGGTTTAAGGTTAAAAGGTGTAAAAGGAGCTGAAGATGAACTGTAGTAATTAGCGATACCATTCTATAATTTCTCTACCCTTAACTTAAAGTGTAGGTATTTGTGGGAAGGAAACGCTTTTACTATGGATCACCTACCTTATGTTTAAATAGGTAGTAAAAGCAATTTATTATGAAGATCGAATATGATGATAGAGCCATTTAAAGTCTTCCCGCTTTCTAGTTTTCTTGACACCGCCGTGCCGAATAATAATAATTCCAAATGTTAAACAGAGTTTCTATTTCGAAAAACACAACTTCTCACAAATGTCAAAAGTTTTAAAACAATCATTCATAAAATGGAAAGAAAAAGTGAAGATCATCTCAACCACGTACTTCTAGATTTTATAATGTTATCTGCATACCTACATCGAGGTTGCGTTGGTAGAAACATAAAAAAAATATGAAACAACCGTAATGTCTTATAGGAAATAAATAAATTATAAATTTCTTACAGATGAACCAGCAATGCAAGGTATGCGGAGAACCAGCCGCCGGCTTCCACTTTGGTGCCTTCACCTGCGAGGGCTGCAAGGTTAGTAAAACTCATTTCCTTCACCCACAAACAACCTTTAACCTAAATTTTGTATGCTTCATGGATATTAGAAAAAAAAATTTTTTTTTTGCAGAATTTTGTAGACTTTCTAAATATCATCAACAGTTTCTTAGTATAAAACTAGAAACCTTTAAAAACTTTCATTATGCCTTGCGGTCTATTGATGAATAAAAAGAATTGTGAGATTAAAACTGAGACGTTTCATAGTCTACCGGGTAATAAAATTATTATTTATATGCCATAATTTTTTGGCTTATTAACGATAGGTAGTTTAGTTGTTAATTTGATATATACGTGCATCAGAAAAGATTTGTGATAATTTACCGTGTGATATATGTGAGAAATTTTTTAACAACGTTTATACAGATCTACCTATTAGTTAATTTGTTCCAAATTTCTGCGCTCGACGGGTTATATAATTAAAATTTCGCGTGGGTGGTTTAAGTCGTTTTTCATATTTGAAAGGGATTCTGAAATTGTTGGACTAGATATAAAAACGTGTTAAGAGAATGGTTTTAATCAAATGAAGGTTAAGCATCAACAATTAAATAAAAGTAAAAGTAGCTTGCATTGCTTCTTCTTATATTCACGTAATTGAATTAATGTTTAAAACGTTCTTAACGGCAATATAATTTAAAGAATTATTATTGTTATACTCGCAGAAAACGTGTAGATCAAAAATATATATCATAAAGAAGGATAATAATTAAGGAAGCGAATCTTAGTGAAGGTTAGTGAACTATTACTTTCACACTGCACTGTACTTAATTGCTGATTGACCGAAAGAATTAAATTTGAAAGAATTTGTTTAGCCATAAACAGTCTAAATGAAGTGAAAACGCGCTCATAAAAATATTACAATGTTTTATTAATTATAGTTTAAAAGTGATCTTAAAACACTCCAGTGATAAGTAAGCAATGAGAATTCGATCACTGTACCTTGGGACGATTAACCCAAAAATCCTTTCTGGAAGATAATAGACTGGTTATCCTTAGGCGCTGATTATGGAAATTGAAAGCATCGATTTACAATAACTGGCAAATAAATAAAGCAGGAAGTTTTTTTTACAACTTCAAAGGAAGCCTGTCTTTAATTTATTACATGAGGATGTCTCATTGTGAAAGTGCTTTGTAAAAGAAATCGTTTGAAATATATTTCACCTTTCTGAGGGTTGTCACATTAAACTAGGTAGTTAAATTACAATTACAAATTACGCTCCCTTTCCGCAAATTACGTTATGTCAAGCGAATTATTGTTTTAAGAAAAGAGAGATACGTGTGCTACTTCTCGAATTGGAGTAACCAATATGGTGTAGAGAATGTACCAAAAATGGTCTACGAGTTAGATTTATGTGAATCAAAAACACAACCATTAATTACACGTTGACATATAATTACATATAATTATCTGCTAATTTGATTAAATTAACTTATTTTTAGGTTGTTTCCATTTTTAGTAGCAAAACTGGGCCATTTGTATGACATTTCATAATGCAATACGACCTACACTAAATAATTCAGTTTCTGTGTCACTTTAAACTGATATTATAAATTCTATTGGTTTCTCCGTTTTTGTTAATTATACATATATACAGAACGGTTTCTCAACGAAACATGTTTTTTAGGAAATTGGGGTTGTTGATTAGATGTTTTATACGGTTGTAGGGCAAATCGCCCCATGACACATCGCCCCCGGACTTTTCGCCCCGTCACTTCGCCCCACGGCCCGTTCGCCCCCGGACATTTCGCCCCCCGGACAGTTCGCCGCCGGACATTTCGCCACTTGACACTTCGCCTCCAAGATATATCGCCCCCATACACTTCGCCTCCCAGGACATATCGCCCCCGACAATTTCGCCTCCAAAACATATCGCCCTCACATCGCCTTCATCCGTTGTACATATACAGTGTGTCCACATTTCGATGCTCACCATTTGTAGAGCTATTATAGAAGAAGTAGAGCAGCGGTTAAATACTTAGGGAATGTTTTTCAGGGTTTAATACCAGTGACATTCAAATTCTCCACAATTTTCGTAGATTTTCAAAACCACAGTTCTGGTTTTTGTATTTCACAGTGTTACTTTTAGCACTTGCATACCTTTAAGCCTACATTTCTCATGTGCTATTAAAGATAAATACATGTTTTTGTTAATATCTCTCCCATAAATAAATATTTTTCACGCATGTTATACATTTTTGAAAATCTCTTCTCAAAGGCAATTAACTAATAAAAATTCTATAACATCTGCCGTATGAAAATCATTGCTGGCACACATTACTTAAAAAATTAAAAATAGAACGGTGTTACATCAAAAAGTTTGTGTTGAAAATGTTTTCGAACATTGTAAAAATTTAGAAGAGGTCAGATTAGAAGCTGTGGGGTTATTGAAGGAAATTTTGTTTCTTTAAAAATTATTTGAAAGTCTAAAAACATTGAAGAGAATTAGAAACGAGATTTATCGCGAGAATTGAATTCTAAAAAAACATTCCCTATTTAACCGCTGCTCTACCTCCTCTAATAACCGAGATACCGATGGTGAGCGTCGAAATTTGGACCACTGTATAAGCTAATACACAATGGATAATGGAACATTGGGGCGATGTTTCGGGGGCGAAATATATAAAGGCGAAATGTCTTGGGGGCGATATGTTTCGGGGGCGAAATGTTTCTAGGCGAAATATCTTGGGGGCGATATATCAGGGGGCGAAATGTCTTGGGGGCGATATGTCCGAGGGCGAAATGTCCGGGGCGAAGTGTCCGAGGGCGAAGTGCCGGGGCGAATTGACCGCACACCGTTTTATACATATAAATAGAAATATGCTTTCCACAAAAAAGCTAACTTACAATAGTCGTTGGGAAGGTCTCTTGACTGGAAAATGGAATCATAACCTTTTATACGATCACCTCAACAGTGTTTTCTAGCCTTCGTGATAGAAAGAAAGTGATACATTTTCATCAAGTTGATAACATCTTTGTGGGGGGGATTAACTATCAGCTAATTTGATACCATCCCTTCCCTTTGCGATTTCTCTCGTAAAAGAGCTGAGATTTATTATAAATTATGCAATAATTTTCGTAACGCATTAAATGTACTGGTAGCTTTCCCAACATTTCAATTTTTGCTGTGATGCTGATAAGGTATAGGTAAGGGTTGGATTACGGATTCTGGATTCTGGATTATGGATTACGATGGGAGAGTTACACTTACCTTTAATATCACTCTTTAACCCCTGACCATAAACTGAGTCATAATTAAAACTAATTCAAAAGCTCGTGTTGATACATCTCGATTTCTGGGCGAGGCACTTAAGCGACTGCCTATCCTAGAGGGGCGATCTGACTCACTTATCACTCAATGTACATCAAGGAAAAACTACCACATCTTTTTTAATACGGAAGTGGCATCCCAATCTGGCATATTCATCTTCACGGATGGATCTAAAACATTGGAAGGAACAGGTGTTTAATCCAAATAACTGAACTTCCCTGTCACTCAACCATTAGGCAAATTCCCGACTGTATTCCAGTCAGGACTGGTAGGATTAACGCTTAGTGCAAGAAAAGTTCTTATGCATAACATAAATAACAAAACTATTAGAATTTTCAGTGACAGCAGGGCTGCCCTGGCCCTGGTCACTGTAAAATTACGTCTAGGCAAGTAAGAAGCAGCAACCCCCTCGAGCTCGTATGGTTTAATGCTGTAGCGAAAGGCAATGATAAAGTCAATGAGTTCGTTCGACTGACCTCTAAACAGGTGTTTTATGGTCCAGAATCGGCTCTTCCATTTACAGTATGAACTGTAATTGTAAACAACTTAATAAAACAATAACTCAAGATACGCAAGCACAAGGCTAGGTGGAACTTGATGTGTGATTATTACCATACGAGAGAGGCCTTCAAGAGGGCTACCAAGAAAGAACCTGCGGCTACTAGTGGGCAGACTTTCTGGGTACTGTAAACTAAAGCTCATGCATCGCATGGGCTTGGTAGAATCACCATCTTGTAGAGGATGTTAGATAGACGACGAGACGACACACCACATACTGTGTCTCGCACTTGTGCAACAGCGACGATCCATGTTGGGGCGATTAGAACCGCTTCCTCTTCCAGCATCCGCAGCTTCATCTCACGTGTCGGACCACCTGAGTCGGGGTCGGCCTCTAGTTAGGGAGTGCCCGACTGTGAGGCGTACGTACGCGTGGCCTATGTCCACCCTCCTATCGCAATCCAGAATCCAAACATCTTAAATGAGGTGTTCAATAAAAGCATTTTCCTAGCTAATGCCAAACATTCGGAGTGGCCGAGTGGCTATCGATTTCACTGCGAAATACACCCTAGATTTGTTAGCTTAAGAGAACCTCTCCCAAAGTGCACACGTGGCAGAACATGACTGCATCTCCATGTCCAATTTTCCTTATTTGATGAGCCTAAAAAAATGAAATCCATTGGAGAAGAGTGCTCTTCCAAAATCTCTCGCTGACCGAATTTCATAAATTCTAGCAAATTTGAGTAGCGATTGTTGTGCTGTGAACCTTACCTATTATCCATCGTTTAATTGTTGGAGAAGTTTCTCGAAAACCGTCCGTGCCCTTCACTATGTTTATATCCGTGCCATGTGATATTTTTGATCAAATCTACGTGATGTTACCGTACCTGTCTTTGTATTTGTGTCTCTGTTTCCAAGCCATCTCTATGTTAATTAACTGTTTTAGCTGTTACAAGAATTTTGCCTTAATGGAGGGAAGTCTACCCTTAATACTAAGAGCGGTCCAAACGACTTTCGCCTTTTATAAATTACATGCACGAAAGGTATATTTTAAAATTTGAAACCCCCTTTAAATATCCTTCCTGCTCTTTACTATATAATAGCCAATAGGTACATGAGTGGAACAAAAGAATAAAAGAACTGCCAAAGAGTTATCTTGGTTTTTGGAAAACGAGACAAACTTTTTGAAGACACGATGTATATAGAAACCAAAACATCTAAACTAATTTCGAAAACAAGGTTTAATTTAATGTATCAAGTGTCAAGTTGGAAATTGGTCAGACCTCCTTTTTCGAAACTGTAACAAGTGAGTAGAATATTTTGAAAACGTTTCTCGAACATTCAGGGGGAACCAAATGACTCATATAGAAATATTTTGCAATTCACCCCTTAGGCTCCAGTCATCCCACCCCTATTTTTTTAAATTTCACTACTCCATGCTGCACCAAACAAAATGTTTTAAGATTTGTAAAATGGCCCCAAAAGGACAGTTTTTAGATTCAACTATTAGATGAACAACATCGCTAGCACAGCCTGCTGTGAGTGCTGTGCCCTCTTTCCAATATTGATTAATTAATAAAGAGAAAGCAACAATAACTACAGAATCTTCAGCTGACATCAAGATTCCCGGAAAACTGCTTTACAATTAAATTTATGATGTCATTAAAAGTGCAAAACAAACAACCTGTGAATAATTAATGAATTATTCATTGTTAGAATTAATTTTATCGTGACGTACTCCATAATAATAATAACAAGGAGTTTCACTTATGTTATTTTTAATATTATGTTGAGTTGAGTGGATTTGCTTATTAGTATTATAAATATTTATTGTTAAATAAAATAATCACACTCTTCCAGCATTCGTGTTGACATCCTTTTCTTTTCAGCAAGATTTAATTAGGCAAATAAGTTTAAAAATAATGATATTACGTTAGGTAATGTTTTAACGTTCAAACCATATCCAACCTTTTTAATTCAAAATTTGAAAAACATCTATAAATACATAATTCCATTGTAAAGAGATTTACGAATTTCGAAACTTATCAAAACAACAAACATTAGTGTCCTAATTCCTAATTTGACAGTAATACTTCTTTATCTGCTACTCGAAATCGACTCTGCAATTAAAATTGACGGCGTTGTGTCCACAGAGAAAAATTCGGCGAAGTGTCCCTTGTACACTTGTCGACGATGTGGGCACTGTCGGCGTAGTATCCATCGGCGATGTGGTCACATTCGGCTTAGTGTCCCTTGTACAGTTGTCGACGATGTGGGCACAGTCGGCGTAGTGTCCCTAGTCGGCGATATGGACCATCAAAAAAGTGTGTCGGCGTTGTGGGCATTCGGCGTAGTGTCAAGGGGTCTAGGACACAACGGCCACTGGACACAACGGCCACACAGAATTTAGTATGCCCATATCGGCCACACTGGACACATCGGCCAAACGTGATGTGTGGACACAACGGCCACCTTGGACGTAACGGCCACAGCTCTAGCTGGACACAACGGTCACCTTGGACACAACGGCCACTGGACACTACGGCCACACAGAATTGTAAGGTAATGTTTGCGATAAAGATTTCACAAATAATAGGAGTTTTCTATTTATAGGAAAAAAAAAAAATACTAAATCTGCAAATAACCTAGGCGCTTAAGTGTCAATCTACGTTTAAGTTTAGCATTATGTTTTGTATCAATTGAAAAAAAATACTAAATCTGCAAATAACCTAAGCGCTTTAGTGTCAATCTACGTATCTGATATGTGGCCGTAGTGTCCAGCTAGAGCTGTGGCCGTTACGTCCAAGGTGGCTGTTGTGTCCACACATCACGTTTGGCCGATGTGTCCAGTGTGGCCGATATGGGCATACTAAATTCTGTGTGGCCGTTGTGTCCAGTGGCCGTTGTGTCCAGACCCCAGTGTCAAGTGCCCGAAAAACAGTTCAATTTGGAACTGAACTTCGCCTTTTGCGAATATGTTGATATACATATATTGCTTTTTTTTCATTTTTTCCCATTACCTTTGTTTATCACCTATATTCGGCAATAAAGTCCTATTATTATGATTATTTATTATTATTTCTCAGTTATTTGATCGCATAAAGAAATATACATATATAAATAAATAGAGTGGTCTACCTTTACAATACCACCTGTCTAAAAAATTATTGATTTAAATGAGAGTTCGAAAGGTCAGTAGTCCTAAAGATTATATACAACACTATATTTACAAACGTGAATTAAAACATAAGACATAGAAATTAAATTTAAATCTAAAATTAATTAGGAGTAAAGTTTGAATGTAAAGAAATCAATCCGTCAATAACACACAACCTTTCCCATAAACTTTAATGACGTCAAAATAAATTAGTTAAACAACTGGGTACTAGTTTCGACTATTAAAATGATGTTATCATCAGGCTACTACAAACTATGCGAACAATAAATCTTGTAATACTTATTTAAAATGGGAACAATAAAAACAGTGTAGTGCAATGTCAAATTTGATGAAAGTCACAATGTAGAAAGTCCAAAGACTGAAATAGATATTGATTATTTAATGAAAGAAGCTGTTGATTCTCAGGAGGAGCATGTTTCTGACAGCGAAAGTGAAGAGGATGCCAGCAGCGATGATGATTTGGCAGAAGGTGACAGTGAAATCCAAGTAGAACAACATTTGCAAGAAAACATTCAAAATGGAAATGGTAGAAAGTTGACGGACAGGACTAGCATAAAACATCATCGTAGGTATCATGGATATTTAATGGAAAAAGGCAATGGTTGATGAGATGAGTTAATTATTAAAAATGAGTACCTGGAAGTTGACTAATTTGCCAAATGGTCATAAACCTCTATCTTGTCGTTGGTTATTTCGAGTCAAAGACAATGGCGTTAAAAAAGCTCGATTAGTTGCCAGAGGATATGATCAAGAGTATGAAGTGGATGATTTTGATATATTTTTTCTCCTGTTACTCGACATGCCAGTATCAGATTACTATTGAGTTATGCGGCCTGCAAGCAATGGTGTATCAAGATATTTGACATCAAAACTGCATTTCTTCATTTCTTCACAATCTGAAGGATACGATGATGGTAGTGGCAGAGTGGGCAAATTATGTAAGAGCCTGTATGGACCTAAGCAAGCTCCTAAGTCATGGAGTTCAAGTTTACATCTTATCTTAACAGTATTTTGTGATACAGATGATGATCTTTGTTTATTCTACAACGAAGGTAGAACTATATGATGATCGCATTTCGTGTATACGATGGTCTTGTCATAGGCGAATCTGGAAAAGAAGTAGACAGATTATTGAAGAATTTAAGCAAAGCGTTTGAAATCAATAGTAAGGGTCTGTTTACACTATTGCGAGAAAAACTACTCCAGGATGAGTATTGGTGCGAATATTTAAGTTTAAATTGTGTGTGAGTAGTCTGTAAGGGGAAAAAGAGACGAGAAAAAGGAAAAGGTACTAGATGATAATTTAATTTATCTAATCATATATGTAAAAAGAAAAAATCTGGCAAGTTGCCGCGAGACTTCCATCTTTTTTCCCACTTTTTTCAAAAAATAAGTATAGCACAATATATATTGCTGAATTCAGAAAAAATACTCTTAAACTACATAAAAAACTGCAACTTTATCTTATAAAAAAAATGAGTGCCGCCAATTTAGCTTATACCGGAAATGGCGTCATCAAAGGTAATATCAACATTTTTGTCCTTGGCCCGAATGCAATCGATTGGTGAAAACCGGATTTCAATAACTTTAATAGTTTCTGAGTTTAGGCATTGCAAATAATGTGTACGAACAGACTACAGACTACCAGACTAGACTACAGACTACAGACGGAATTTTTTTTAAAATTTTTTGAATTTACGTATTCAGAAACGCAAAGATATGCAAAAAGTTGCATAGGTCAATTTTTTTTTGGAACACCAATACAGGACCTACTTCCCTTTTACTTCGTACTTGGGAAGTAAAAAAGGAAGGTTGTTGATTTTTATATTTTCATTGAACTAATTGTGTTTTGTATTATTCATATTTATTAAAAATCAGATTCATTAAGCTTAAAATCTACTATGTCACTGCTCAATGAAGGTTGGTTAAGGGGGGTGTTGAGAGTTTTATTTCCAATTTGTTCATCCCCTTTGAGAGTATTGGAGTACTTTATGATGTGAAAAAATAGACGCTCCTCCATCAGAATATGGAGACGAATACGGAATAGTTAAGCACAAAAATCCACCGTTGTGCTTTACGATGCCAGAAACTGCCCAAATGAGTATTCTAAAAACGCGTTTTTCAAACCTTAAAAATAATTAACCACCTACATCTATTTTAGCATCATAAAATGAGTCACGTCATTTATGTCAGCACTGACCACTCCTAATCACTTGCCGTAGCATTATAAATCACTTACGGGGGCGGTCACGGAAATGATCATCAAGCGGCGAAGCAACTAGAACAATTTCATTTTTAATTTACATAGTTTAAAAATTTAAACTTCGTGGGCTATCGTTTTATTAATGGAAATTTGTTAGCTATTATACAGCAATTTAACTGTAAATTTAAAAACTAATATTAAAAGGTATAAATTTTCCTTTTCCAATACTAATAATAGTTAGGCAAGTCATAACAGGATATCATACAGCAATTCAAAGCCCATAAAGGTACATTTAAAAATGACACATGTACTATAAATTTAAAAAAGGTTTGGAGATTAAAATGGATATTAGACAAGTTTAGTGTGTAATAAATATCGGGTGGACATTACAGGTATTTTTAAGATAAAATGCGATGTACAAAACTTTACAGTGATCTTTATGGCACGAGTTATAGATTAAAAAGACCGGTTCCAAAATATTTTTGTGCACATTTACCCACCCGTATAATTGAAAAAAAAAGTACTTTCACATTTTCACCTATTCTTTCATTCGGTACTTAGAAATTTTTACCTACTAACTATTAAAAAGGACCACACTTGTATCTAAATTACACTCCATAAAGGTACACCCACTAGAAAAAAGGAGGCATGAGAAATGGGTTAACAGATCATCTCAAGCTGCATAAAATCACTTTTGATCTTTAACAAAAAAAACCTGTAGGTGATTTTGAACAAAATCCATATAGGTATGTACTTTCTTATAGTAATAAGTAATGTGTGTAGAAGATACTAAATTAAAATTAACTTAAAATGAGCAGTTGCGTAACGTTCTTTTTTGTATGTTGTTTTAAAACAGACCATTAGAAAGGGATATGTAGCGGTTATAATAAACGGTAAATGATATGATTATTGCTATTTTCAATAATGACAGTAATAAATGAAATTTTTTTCGAATGGTAAATAATTTATCGTATCCTTAGGGCAGCGCAACACAGAAGCGTCCCACTGAGTCATTAATAAAATTATCGTGTTGGTTTTTTGTTAAAGCGGACTGTAATTAATTCATACTTCTTGTGTTTGAGAAATCTTTGGATCTTTGCAGCGTGAAAGTATCGAGATATTAAGTTACGTGTGAATTACTTTCATGATATAAGAAATTGGTCTGTCATTATGGTACTTGCTTACTTATATTAAGTTTCACTAGAACTCTGTCTTCTTCTTTAAAGTATAAAAAGTTAAGTATCATGTTCCTCACGTAGTTTATGTGTGAAATATGATTAAAGGAATTTTGTACAAAAAATAATTTACATTAAAAGCATGATATAGAAACTCGTTATAGATACGTGATTCATGCGTTAGTTATTAATCAATACCTTTTATAGGTACGAACAGATACTAACAAACTCGAGTTGATTTAGAACTTTTTTTTTCAAAGTTTTCTAGTTTTAAATAGAATCGTCTTATTTATTGACTTAATTAGCACTCTCTGACAACAACTCACGTACATGAAACGATTAGAGAAATACGACCATTTAAATGCACCAAAAAATAAATTAGATGTTCTATCCAACGTGTTATTAACTCTTTTCAAAGTGTTACTCTTGATTATAAACCTGCCAAATTCTTTAGGAGAATGAAATATTGAGAGTTTACACTTACCCTAATTCAAAATTAAATGACCCATTATAAACCTTGGCACAATTATTGCTTCAGAAGCATTATACGAGTAATATTTGTACTTCGCAACCGAAATTAGTGAAGAAGAGATAATTAGCGCAATAGCGAATTTGAAAAATGTTAATAAAAGATCTACCGGCTATAATACTACTTAAACAATGTAAAGATCACATACTAGAGCCACTTGTTCAACAAATCTATTGAAACTTCTAAATTTCCAGATGTACTTACGCATTCCAGAATTATACCACTGCTAAAAATTATTATTATTATGGAAAATTATCGACCGATAGCTGTGCGATCTGATATAGCTAAAAGAGATATTATTTTGTGCCTCCTACGAATTGTCATTCTCACTCCAAGAATTATTATTTTTACCCCAACAATTATTTTTTCTACCTTAGCTTTTTAATTATTTTGGTCCCAAGATTTTTGTTCCCAAGAATTATTATATTAGCCCCCAAAATTATTAATTTAGCCCACATAATTATTCTTTTGGCCCCAAGATTTTATTCATTTCACCCCAAGATTGTTTTTATTTTACCCCAAGATTTTATTTATTAACTTATTTTATAGAAGTGGGTACCTAATAATAAATAATAAATTACTCTTAACTAAACCTCCCCCATGAATAACTTTTATTGTAAGTGTTTAGAATTAAAGCGAAGTTGATACAAGTTAATTCTAAACACTTACAATAAAAGTTATTCATGGGGGAGGTTTAGTGAAGAGTAATTTATTATCTGTTCACCCCATTTGGAGAACTTACCTAACACCGTCAATATGGATCATACCAATTTCAAGTAGGTACCTATTTGAAACTAAAAAAATGCCTCCCTAAACGTATATTGCCAATAAGGCGCTTAGGTTAGAGGTAGGTTTAGTATACTTTTTTTCAATTTATACAAAAACGGGAATAAATAGGCTACATAGAAGCTCATACCTACAAACTCCTTGTGTACTTTATTTAGTAAGTCTCTAAAACTTTCGGCATACAACTTAAGGCTGGTGTGAAAATGGAAATCTTAGGTAAAAATGTCAAAAACTTGGGGTAAAATTAGTAAAATCTTGGGGTAAAATGAATAAAATCTTGGTGCCAAAAGAATGATTCTGTGGGTTAAAATAATAATTTTGGGGACTAATATAATAATTCTTGGGATCAGAAATCTTGGGACCAAAATAATTAAAAAGCTGGGGTCAAAAAAATAATTCTTGGGGCCGCGAAAATTACCACCCTACCTAAAATACTAGAAAGGACAATGTTTAATATAAGTATCACCTTGTCATAAGCACCCAGCATGGATTCCGAAAGGGCCATTCAACAGAATCTGGAACAGCATGTATTTATCAGCTCCTAGATGAGGGCTAAGCTTTCTGTAGGGTTGTTCTTCGACCTCAGCCGTGCGTTTGATACAATAGATCATGACTTTGTATTAGACAAAGTCTGGGCACTAGGCGTTCGTGGACCAATGCATGAATGCTTGAAATCCTATCTGCATGGAAGAAAAATAACTGTAGGTAAACTCCAAAGTAACACTAGGTGTACCGCAAGGATCCATATTAGGACCGCCCCTCCTCTTCGTAAATGATTTGTCACTTCATATAAGTCCGGACCATGTGATAATGATTGCAGACGATACGTCCATGATTGTTTCTTCTAATTGCTTAGAAGATCTCCAGCAAACTACCGACTTAATAAATCATCATATTATATTAAATGCATACAAGACTATTTGTTTAAAAAAACGAGATAGTGTACGTAACAACTAGGTATAAATTGAGTATTGCTGGCGAATTGTTGAATTTTAATAAACACTTTAAATTCCTTGGTGTTATTGTGGACGAGAAGTTGTGCTGGGTAGACCATAGTAATTATGTTTGCGACAAATTGAACATGTATTACTAAAACTTCTTCAATTAAGTGCCATATTAGATGTCTACTACTCGTTATGTTATTCTATTATGTCTTACTAGCTGCTACCCGCGACTTCGTCCGCTTGCTTTTTTGATTAATAGGGGCTAGTGCATGTTGCTCGTTTCTGATTAGAGAGCGATCAGTACTCTTAAAAATTTATGAATCGTTGGAATAATTGGGCAATACTATTTATTTTTATAAAATGGAAATTTTGAACTACATGTATGTAACTGCAGATATCTTTAAGATCAATCCATCACCATCACAAACCTAAAGTGCAAGAGAAATATCTACATTTCTTTGGTCATTTTTAAAATTTACACTCTTATTAGTGGTTAGGAAAATGTAGGAGTTGCAGTCGAAAAACACGCTGTCAGTCGCCCCTAGATCGGAGATTTGCAAGAATTTTCCAATTTATGAATGCTTTTACAATAATTTAATTTACACCCTTGGGGTGGTAAAATATAGGGGTTGTATACGAAAACCACGCTGTCAGTTGCTCTTAGAAAGAAATTATAGCGACCTGTAACAAATTTCCATTTTTCCTGCTTTTTAATGATTTGCAACTTTAAGGATTGAAAAATTAAGTGGATGTAGGCAAAAATCACGCTGTCAATGCGACTTGTAAGAGATTTCCGATTTTTAATGCTTATTAGTAATGCAATTAAGTAGCACTCTTAGGGGTGTGGTAAAATTTAGGAGTCAAAAACCAAAGTTCCAGTTGCATGTCTTTAGAAGGATTTAAGGATTTAATGCGACGTGAAAGAAATTTCATTTTTTTTATGCTTCTTAATAATTTGCAACCTTAGGGTGGTGGTAAAATTTAGGGGTTGAAGTCGAGAACCACGCTGCCGCTTGCCCTTAGAATTGATTCAATGCGCCTTGTGAGAAATTTCTATTTCTTTCATCTTTGCTATTGACTCTATTGTAAAAAGTCATCCCTTAATTTGGAACCTTTAGAGGGCAACTTTTGAAAAAAGGGGAAATACGTGTCTCGTGGATTTCAATACAGGTACTTTTGGTCAATTTTTAGATTTCCATCTCCCCCGTTACCGAGATCATTTCAACCATTTTAAAATTTCAACTTTTATTTTCACCCACTGAATTTCGAAAATCCGAAAATCTTAGTAGGTGCCTACATCATTAGGGGAAAGTTCACTGAAAATTTCAAGTTTCTAGGTTCAGTGGTTTGGCCTGGGCGTTGATAGATCAGTGAGTGAGTCAGTCATCACTTTATCCTTTTATATACAGAGTGGGCCTTTGAAAAGGTAACACGCCTGTTTTGGGACACTTAGACAAGTTTCTTAAAAAAACGTTCGGACACGTCGATTTTTCATTTTTGAGGGACAACTTTTGATGTCAAATTTGACTTTGTCAGGTCAACCCCCTAGCCCCAGCAACCCCTAACTCAAGAATTTAAATAGGGAAAAGGAGTCGAGCGACCCCTCATTTGAAACGTCTTTTAATTCTCTATTCGACAGTTACCTTTTCAATGGCCACCCTGTATGTAGAGATAATGTAATTCTTTGGGGCAACTCAACTATGAAACCTAGAGTGTTTGTCATTCAAAAACGTGTCATTCGTCTTATATTTGGCCTACGACCTAGAAATTCACGTACACTAATTTTTGTTAATCATAAATTTTTAACCATGCCATGTACCTGAGAGAGGCTGTAATTTGCAATAACTTCAATAGTTCAAATACAATTTTTTTTTTGAAAAATGCTCGGACCCGTCGATTAGTATTTCAAATCGCGATTTTTAGTCAATGGACAACATTTGAGCATTTGTTTAAGTGAGATAATTACATTCAATCTTGTTTTTCACAACTTTGTTACTTTTTATTATCTTGTAAGTGGTAAGGAATAAAAATGTGATATTTGATGTCATATCTCTAAATTGGGACATCCTGTATACATTATTATTGCATGTAAAAAATCGCGATTTGAGCATTTTTCCAAAAAAAAAAATTAGTATTTGAACTATTGAATTTATTCCATACACACAAATATAATACTAAAAATAAAAAAAAATATTTGTATTCCAATACACCGAACTAGTTTATTCGAAAAATCATCTCTTTATTCTGGACATATACCTATTGTATAATAAACTGTCAAACGCTATAAAAAATAGGGTGGTAATTTTCGCGGCCCCAAGAATTGTCACTCTAAGCCCAAAAGTGATTATTTTTACCCAAAGAATTATTTTTTCGACCCCAGCTTTTTATTATTTTTGTCCCACGATTTCTGATCCCAAGAATTATTATACTAGCCCCCAAAAAATTATTATTTTAACCCACAGAATCATTCTTTTGGCCCCAAGATTTTATTCAATTTACCCCATGATTTTATTCATTTTACTCCAAGATTTTACTAATTTTACCCCAAGGTTTTTGATGTTTTTACCTAAGATGTCCATTTTCACACCAGCCTTAAGTTGTATGCCGAAGGTTTTAGAGACTTACTAAATAAAGCACGCAAGGAGTTTGTAGGTATGAGCTTCTATGTAGCTATTGTAAATTTTTTTTTAGTTTAAAATACCATTTAGTATCATATTAGCCCCCGTTTTTGTATCAATTGAAAAAAAATTTACTAAACCTACCTCTAACCTAAGCGCCTGAGTGGCAATATACGTTTGGGGTAGCATTTTTTTTTAGTTTCAAATGCTGTGTAGTATCATATTCACGTTTTTATATCAATTGAAAAAAATACACTAAACCTACCTTTAACCTAAGCGCCTGAGAGGCAATATACGTTTAGGTTGGCATTTTTTTTAGTTTCAAATACTGTTTAGTATCATATTCCCGGTTTTGTATCAATTGAAAAATATATACTAAACCTACCTCTAAACTAAGCGCCTGAGTGGCAATATACGTTTAGGGTGGCATTTTTTTTTAGTTTCAAATACTTCTATAAAATAAGTAAATAAATAAAATCTTGGAGTAAAATAACTAAAATCTTAGGGTGAATTGAATAAAACTTTGGGGTAAAATGAATAAAATCATGGGGTAAAATGAACAAAATGTTGGGGCCAAAAGAATAATTATGTGGGTTAAATTAATAATTTTGGGGGCTAATATAATAATTATTGGGAACAAAAATATTGGGACCAAAATAATTAAAAAGCTAAGGTAGAAAAAATAATTCTTGGGGTAAAAATAATAATTCTTGGGGTGAGAATGACAATTCCTAGGATGTAGAGGTTGTCTACTAGCGGTTGGCGAGATTACCTGACTGTTGGGACTCTAAATACTCATTCTTGACGAACATTATAATGACAGTGATTAACGTGACAACAGTAAATGTTCATTAGATGTCAATACGTTAATGTCAATTATCCTAAGAAGCTTATGAATGAGTATTTTCGGTCCCAACAGCCAGGTAGTCTCGCCAACCGCTAGTAGACGACCTTCTACTACACTTTTATTTTTACTTTTACATTATCTGACGTCTCACATCTGTAAAATTTAAACAGCGACCTGAATAGAGCTACTTAGTTACTTGGAAATGGTATTCGTCTCCAACAATGGTATATTGTAAAATATCCAAAATCCGACAATATCCGACTAAGGGAAAGCAGCTAAAAATAAAGTTCAAAATGACGGCCCATTTTCTAACTTTTGATTACTTACTTTGATAATAGTTTTTGTAATATTTAGGGTATGATAGTCTTACCTACTATCGGAGTAAAAATGCAAGGCCTCTGACTTTAGAAGCTTGTATCTCAGTAATTAGCAATCATAATTTAATGAAATAAAGTGCACTTAAAAGACCATTTATTTCTACAAAAAGGTGTACAGTTTTAGATTTTTACAATACATCGTTAATTTTCTGTATCAGTGTATGTGAGAAAAAGCGCTAATTATGACTCAAATCGCACAAGCGCTCCACTTTAAAAATTAATTACGGCTATATTATTGAAACTGAGTGGTAGATACTTATATATTTGAAAAATGTATACTTTTTTGTCAATGTGAGATGCTTTTGAGGCCAATTGGTTTATTAGTCTTAAAGCTATAATGAAAAAACGACATCTTATGTAACTCAGTACCTGAACGTTCGATATTAACAATTTGACAGTAACATAACAAGGTTAAAGCAATTATACTGTGGTCTAACACGATTCACAAAAATAATGTCATTATACATCGTTTTTTTTAAAGAAATTTTGAAAAAAGGATGCATGCACCAGTTGGAGGGGAGAAGCGCGGCCGCGCGGGGCAGCTGTTGTCGTACACTATTGCTATAAAGCGCATGGTTTTGTACAATGCAAAAGAATAATCACATTGTTGTGGGTTGCCGCTCGCTGCTTACGATGTGGTAGATTACCTCTCGCGGGAATATGTGCGTCTTTCTTTCGCGATAAGCATAACATTTTACTTGGAATTACAAGAAAACAAATTTTATTTTCAATAAGAGAATAATGCAGTTAGATTTAAGTAATATCAAATTTAGCATTTAAAACAAGAATTTTTTCTTTAACTTCCGTAAATTGCGAAATAGCACATTTTCGGTTAGGGCTTATAAAACCAGTTAATCATATGAATAATCAATATTTATTGGCTGTCGACTTTTCAGAAGTATGTGTGCTACAACATTTGTAAATTTGGTAACAATTTATGAAACAATAACAATTTTATGATAAGTTAAAACTGACCGTCAGCCAGGAAAATACTAAATACAGCGTTTTTATTGCTGTTAATTAAAATAAAAGTTAAACAACTGATTCTAGCATTTTGGTTTTTACACATGTTAAACATATATAAATGACTAATGTACTGCCCAAAAATGAAGAAATTTCACCCCTCAGTTTTTTTGTTATGATCACTTAAAATCAGAGGCCTTGCATTTTTACTCCGATAGTAATAGCAGTCGCTGCAGAAGCAATATTTTGCTGGGGGGCCGGGAGGGGCATTTCTGTGAGAGTTTCCATGTATTTAAAAAAAACTATACAACAATTACACGAGTAAGCCTAGTTACCATGAAAATGGTCTTAATAACCGAGGTTTATTGGGAACCGATGGTTTTTTCTAGGTTATCTACATCCTGCATCAATTTAATTTTCCATGTTTAGGCAGCTTCATTTTTTCCAAGATGAATTGCTTCCAAATCACAAGAAACAGGTGGTATGCTGCGGTTTCGGAAATTAGGGAACGTGCGAAATGCTAGATCACATCTCCTTTTGAGAATCTTTGTGAACATATTTACTCAAGTATTGAGAAATGAACAATTGTAAAAATGATAACAAAATGTGAAATCTTGAAAAAGTAGAATCGTAGAAGAATGTGGTGTACGAAGTTTGAAACCAAATTACCAAGGGTACAAAGGGTAAACGTGCAACAAAGTGGTTATGATGCGGAGAAGAACAACACACTTCCCGTCCGAAAAGGTTAGATGATTCACAACACATGATAAAGAGGCAGCTTACTGTTGTCGGCTTAGTTTGGGATACTTACGTCTACTACTTTAGAAACAACCATGAGAGAAAGTAGCTTTTGTTCTAAAACTGTGATAAGGCGAAAGAATTTACTAGAAGCGTATTTGGTGCAACCACAACCAATGGAGTTAATTCATGTAATATTAGAACCATTAAAGGAAAAAAGGCTATACCTTATCAGGAGATATTCCTATACCAAACAAAATTTGATTTGACTTAATGAAACATTATCATCTCTCCATTATTCGCTCCTAAACAGGTTTTATTTTTCTAAATCTATGAACATTTTTTGCGTCCATCGTAAGTTAGCTATATTCAAATACACACATGATACACAATAAGAGATACGGAAGCAGCAGTATTACCAGGAGAGTTCGCTCTATTTAAGCGTTGATTGAGGAATCCTTTTAGTCAATGATTTAAGTATCTGCAGAATGAGATGCTTTTCATTTCATCTATTTAGAATTCTATAAAAGATAGGGCAAAAGTTAATGGGGGAAAAAGGCTTATTGGAATGGTGCAAAAGGACCTCTTACGGGCTACGTAAAAAAACTGAAGAAGTACTGTTTTTCCAAATTGCTTTTCTTTGATACCATACTTCTCTCGAAGCTAAACCTACGTCTTCTAAAAAAAGATGTACATTTGGGGACATTTAAGCTTCCAAAAATAGCTTAAAATCAAAAAAAACTATGAATTACGATACAGAATGATAGATTGTCTAGATTAGAATAAGTAGGTGTATGACTAAATAAAATTTGAATTATAATTATATTAATGCTAATTCTATTGAATACTTATAACTACTTAAGACACATTGGAACTGCTAAATTGACATTAGGATCCCAAAAGTGGACAGACAGGTGGTGGACAGTGGAATAAATCCACAATAATTATATTAAATTATCCAATATTATAAATTTCCATATGAAGAGGAACTCTCGTTTTTTTACATATGCTAAATTCAAAAAATTACCATGAAGTTGTAAACAGTAAAAAAATTAGTTTTATTTATTTACATTAATTAGATTTATATAATATATACACTAATATTTGCTCACCTAGCTGTAGTAGTAATATTAAACAAAATATTCCAATTATTATTAATATCCTTTAAAGGAATGAATGTTATGATGAAACTGTCTCCGTCGCCCCTTGTAACTCATTAATTTCATATTATTTTTTTTTAAAAACCTACATTTTAGCTATAAATTTTTGGAATATATGTCTTTTAGTTGTACATTTTATAATGGAACGATAACCGTGAACCATCAACACATAGAAAACATAACGAGCGTATGGCGCTTCTTAAATATAAATTAAACTATAAATTTAAAAATTCAATTAAAAATTTCTCGAACGAGTTAAATGAATTTATGTAAATTAATGAGAAGGAATTTATTGAATATTGGTAATTTTATTCGATATTAATTATGTTTGGTATAAACTTAGGCCACACTGGCGTCCAGGAAGTTGTAAAATCTACAATTCACGCATTTCTAATAGGTTTTCACCCATTTCTTTTGCGCTGTTTTTATGGCAGCAACAAAATCGTTTAATTTTTTTTTACTGAAGGTGGCCCTTCGTCATTACCGCTTTTTAAGCCTTTCGACGATTCGTCTCCAAGGAAATGTTTTGTCGGCATTTTCCACTAAATGTATATCATACGAATTTTAGTTCCCTTTTTCCCTTATTCCCTTATTGAATTTCAATTTATTCAGTAGGTGACATTACTAATAGCAGTTTAACACTTTCACTTTATTGTCAATTCGTGTGTATAATCGATTAAATTGCATGTCAATCGGATTATGTTAATATAATATTGAGAGAAAAGGCAAGCGAAGAAATGAATTTTTAAGTGTTTAGGTTTTAATTTAACAAACTACGGTTTACTCAAGAAGTCAAAAAATTAGAAAAATGTTTTTCAAGAAAATCTCGAAACACCTACTACCAAAAATGTTACTCGTCAAACAAATTCTATAAAAATTTGGCAAATTTTCGAATGGTCTATATGAAGATGTAGGAAGTAATGTTAGTCAACAACTATAATATTTAGAGCAACAATTTGAGAGCAATGTTGAACAGTCTTCATCATTTTAGGTATTTTTGAAAGAGGTTTTTACCTAACATCAGCATCTTTCTCCAAGTTTTGAAATTATAATTGTGTTCATTTCTTTAAGTATTTTACATGCCGAATATGCAGATGATGCTGCTTCATAGTATACTCAAAATCATCTTGGTAAGATGTAAAGATCTGTCTGCCCATTTGAGAACAAAATGTTGAGCACCATAAGTATAAACGTGAGAGATCACATACACTCTTTGAGAATTGATGGCAGATGTTCAAGTTAGCCAAGTTTTGTTGTTAACTTTTGAAATGAACTGGACAGTACCGAAATGGAGTTCGATGAGCCGGCCGGTTCATACCGAATCCTATGGGAGTCTCCATATCAATAGAGGAGTTCGTAGTATTTATTAAACACAGAGGTGCTCGTTTATCCTACCATTTACCCAAAAGTTTTCTAAATTATATATCATAAAACCTTACCCGGAAGTGTTAACCTTTTGCTCACAAGAAAGCATGATAGTACGTTGGGTACACCAAAAAAAGCTGCACTTTTTGATTAGAATATGCCACTTTTTGTAATCATAGTTGATGACAAAAGGTAACTTTCCAGATAGGGAGCCACTTGAAAATCCGTGCAGAACACCAAAATGGGGGCCATTAAGGGTGGCCGCACTAAATATTTTGTATCTCAGCTCCTAATGGTCCGATTTCGATTTTATTTTTTTTGTTTGAAAGCCCCTGTAAAGAGGAAACATTTTTGTCCTCATACATTTAACCTTAAGGGTTCGGCACAATTTTCAAAAAAACCTTAAAATTTCACTTTTCTCACGAATTTCATTAATAAATAATTTTTTAATTCTGCTTAATACCCCTTTCTTTACCCACAAAAAAGGGTTTATGTATATGGGGTTCCCTATATGTCTAGAAAAACTTGTTTTCATTAACATCAGTTATTTTAATGATTTTGAAAACATTTCTTACATAAGGAAACAAATATTTACAAACAAAAAACGTCTAAACTCTAAGAAATACTCATGTAAATTAACTGCTTCTGTTCGTCTTTTATGACTCTAGATCACGCAGTCATCTTCTTCGTCTTCCAATTCATCCCTGGGACAAAATAATTTTGATATAAATTATTATAATGTTAAGGTATTAGATCAACAAACCAATATTGTGATTTTGAAATTTTGAAACGAATTTACAATAATCAATTAAACGCATACATTTTATTGTTTTTATTGCTGCATTGTCGACCCCCAGTACGTTCGTACAAAGTAGCGTGCATGGAACCTTGGCCTTTGAACAAGAACATCGTGTCCGACATTCGGAGCAACTACACTTAAACAATTCCCTGCAGGCTTCCATAATAGATGGAAGAGAAGACCAGACCGGCATCCAATCCCCAGCAACCATGGTTCATCCCCATCCTTCTGGCTCTGGAAGGTTGTCCATCACTGAGCACGCACGACCCCAAACCTGTCTTGCCTGATATTCTGAACGAAGACAATGCTGCCTTAGTCCCTCTTTTGTTGGGGGCAGACTATGTAGACTACGACTTTTTGAAGTAAAGAGAAGCTTTCTAACATGATTGACTGTGAAGTCTTCTGCATCTTTGTAGTAAATCAAAACAGTAAACTTCTCAAGAACTTGAAAAGTCTCGTCAGGAATAGACTGTTGTGGTATAGAGATAGCTTGCAAGGCTTCAGCAGCTTCAGGAAACGATTTCCACACTTTCCAGGCAGTCTGATCCGGTGAATGCATGAAATCCTCTCAATGCAACAGCTTTATGTTCACCCAAACTTTCAAACATGGCATTAATGTTCATGTATCTCTGACCCTCCCCAGCACCAAAGAGAATCCACATCTCTTGAAGTCCCGCAGTTTTGAGAATTAAGAGAGCGTCACAAATAATCAAATTACAAAAATTACCTTTAACAAAGAAATTCGTATAAAGAAAATAGGACCCTTTCTTTGATGAACCTTTCGATTTTTATGAATTCAACACAGCGCTGGAATCCAGAAACAAACACTCTGGAAGTGGACCAGACGGAATAGACTATTTCACCGTACTAAAACTACCTATCAAATTCAGACTAGAACTCCTAGACATTTTCAATCAAATCTACTTGAACAGAGAGTTTCCTCCCAGTTGGCAAGAATCCTTTGTACACCTTATTAATAAGCCTGATGGGACCGGATTAAGGCCGATAGCAATGACTTCCTCCTTGTGCAAGATCTACGAACTTTTGGTGAAAAACAGGCTTCAGTGGTTTTGCGAACACAACAACCTTCTTCCGATTTCAAATTCTGGCTTTAGAAAGGGCAGATCTTGCTATGACAATCTGACTAATTTGGCCCTTTACATAGAAGATGGCTTTACAAAAGGTAAGGGCACCTTAGCAGCATTTCTGGATGTGCAAGGGGCATTTGATAACGTCAACCCGGTTTTCCTGCTCATAAGATTGCAAGATATAGGGCTCCCAGACACAATTCTCAGGATTGTTCAACACCTCACCTTTCGACGCCTTGTATACTCGGAATTTAACAAATATAAACCCCGGTTCGCCTACAAAGGAGTACCTCAAGGAGAAGTTTTGAGCCCCCTCCTCTACTTGATCTACGTTGCCAATATCAATTACGGTGTACCCAAAGCTGTTCAAATCTCACAATTCGCCGATGACATAGCCATCTATACCAACGCTTTGCCGTTGGCTAAAACAGAAATCTACTAGAAAAGGGTGTCGAAGCGATTCGTACCAATCTTCTGAACCTCGACCTCGTCCTAAGTCCCACGAAGACAAAATTGGTACACTTCAACAAGGAAAAAATAAACCCAGGAAACATCTCGATTGCTGTAGGCGATCATCATATCAAGTCAGTGGAGGCGACAAGATTCTTAGGCATTATCTTTGATTTTGAGATGACATTTAGGCGTCAGGTTCAAGCTGTCGCTATGAAATGTCAAAAAGCACACCGGATCTTAAAATTCATCTGTGGTACCTGGTGGGGGGCCACCATAGACTACGGATCCTTCTTGTATTACCCCAAGAAACGCGAGCTTGCTCAAACTATTGAAAAAATACAATTTGCGGCTTTAAGAACCGTAATGGGATACAGAATCTCTACACCGAAAAACATCATACTGGCTGAAACCAAGCTTCCTTCTATTAAAGATCGCGCTCTTTACCTAGGCTGTACCTATATCACCAAAGCCCTGTCCAATGAAAGTAACTCTGCCTGTAAAAATATTAAGCATTTCTATGGCAAACACAAGAACCGAAAAGCTAGGAAAAATAGGGTCCTGATTGAATGCATCAATAAGGTGTCAGAGGATACTAACAAGATTCTTTACACCACCAAGCATAGTGACATTTATCTCGGAGAATACCGCGCAATATACCATCAGCCAAGCATCAACCTCAGGCTGGGTAAGATGATTAAAAGCCTTAGGAAACCAGATCTGGTTCTCGGGCTTTGCTTCTTCGACGAATCCTTGGTCAAGATATTCACTGACGGTAGCAAGGTCGAGAGGGCCCCAGCCGTCGGTAGTGCCTGCGTAACTGAAGACCTTAGCTTCATCAAGCTCAGCAGCCTCAACAACTTCTCTTCAATTTTTACAGCAGAAGCCACAGCTATCAATTCTGCCCTCGATCACGTGGAGAAATGCAAGAATACCAAGTTCGTCATTTTTTCAGACTCACAGAGCGTTCTACAGGCTTTGCTTAGTCGCGATCCAAGCCATCTTATACACCCGGAAATTGTTAAAGCGAAAAACAAGTTGCATGAAATTTCAAAAAGTAGCCAACTTAAATCTCCCCCACAACTCGTTTGGATTCCCTCTCATAAAGGAATCTCCGGAAATGAGTTAGCTGACGTCTATGCCAAAAAGGTAACAGGCCTTCCTCCTGAACAGACAAAAGTTCCATTCACAGACTTCAAACCGGTTTGGAAAAAATTTGGCTATGACCGAACACTAAAAGCAAACCTGGATCAAGCGATGTTTAAAGGCAAAAAATACTTTGAATTCTTTTACTTCTCCTCTAGACAACCATGGTTTAAAAACAGAGGTCTCTCTCGTAGAGCCATTGTTACCATCAATCGTTTGAGAGCGGATCACTATAGCGCTGCCTCTTCATTACATAGGAAAAATATGGTTGAATCTCCAGCATGTGACTGTGGTCACAACTTCCAGGACGCGGATCATCTCATTTGGGATTGCCCCAGGCTTGATGCTCAGCGCGCTACAATTGTTAAGTTCCTTGTTGACTGCAATTTGAATTTATAAGTCTACGGGCAACTTGTAACCTTTTGTAAACGGCCGTATAGACCTTTCTGGTCTGGGTACGCCTAAATAAATAAAAAAAAAAGTTAAAGTGGATGTGTTGGAAAATGATTTTTTTTTTGTTTTTTGGAAATTGTCCAAAACACTTAAGGTATAGAGATAAATGCTCAGAGATAAAAAAGTGCCCTCTTCGCAACAAAAAAAATAAAATCGAAATTGGACCATTAGGAGCTGAGATACAAAATATTTAGTGCACCAATACGGCGGCCACCCTCAATGGCCGCCATTTTGGTGTTCTGCACGGATTTTCAAGTGGCTCCCTATCTGGAAAGTTACCTTTTGGCATTAACTATGACCACAGAAAGTGGCACATTCCAATCAAAAAGTGCAGCTTTTTGGATTTTTTAGCCGTGTACCCAACGTACTATGATGGTCATGTTTACACGAATCAGAAGACACCGAATCTCGGTCCCTCAGTCTAAGGGTAGCCGGACCGTGGACAGTAAAAAAATAGAAGAGCTTCGAAACTATGGCTATTTTAATTAGAAGAGTTTTTGATAACGTGGGTCTTTTAATTTGTACAATACAAAATGTATGTCACACTTTCAAAACATTTCGGTACTCTTTTTGCAAGGCAATTGAAAAATAATAAACTAACATTAATATAATAATAATGATAGTGCCGCACAAGAAGAAATCTAGCAACAAAAATGGAACGACCAATTTTATTATTTATATCATTCAAAAACAATTTACTAATTAAATTAATTATAATTCTAAGTAATAAATTTTTTCCACATTTGCTAAATTGTAAAATATTAATGGGTTGTCGTAAATTTTCTTTGTAGGTAAAGATAAGATATTCCTTGTGCCGGAAGTTATAAAATTAGCAATTCGCGTATAATACAATGCATTGCTTGAAAGTGTTTTAAATAATTTAGAAAGGAGAAAAAAACGTAGTTACAGAAATTGTACAAAAATTGGAAATTTAACGACTCTTTTTTTGTGATGTAACGTGTGAGATAGTTAATGACCTTTTCATATCTAGAAATGACAATCGAACTTTCTGAAACTATTAGTTAATATGTTAGTAAATTGGGGAATATTAATTTTTTTTCGACTGCGCTCGACTGGTTATCCTAAATGTCTGGGAAATTTAGTCTGGACACCCCAAAATACGATAATTTCCGGTTGGATTCAAAGATTCAAAATAAAAACTTGTAAATATTTATTATACTATTACAGGCAAATGAGGTCTCAAATGTTTTACTTTGAATGAATCCAGAATTTTGGTTCCTGGACCATTAACTTATTTTTGCTTACTTTTACCAGGAGTGCAAAGATCCTTAGATTAACAAGGCGCTGTTGAAGTATTTTTCCTCCTAACTATAGTGTTTGATTGTTTATATTAATAAAAAATTATTTTTAAAGCATACTTATTTTAAAACCTATTTTCAATAGCCTTCAAGTTCCCGCTATTGGAAATCTTGCAATAAATCGCAATCATTGAATCGGAAGAGGTTGTTTAGTGCCTTGGTCTTCCCGACAGTGGCGTCATTTCAGTATTTTGCAAGGGGGGGGCGGCAACTATAGTAAAAAGGAAAAAAAATGGTCCGCCGCAGGCGAATTTTTTTTTGAAAAAGGAACTTGATCATCAATTTTATAAGTTTAACGTACTTTTTTTTTGGTAGTAGTCCAGGGCGGGTCAACTGCCCTACCCTAACCTTCCTAAATGACGGCCCTGCTTCCCGGTCACTTTTGGAGTACCTTCTTTGGGGGTGGGGGTGCATAATGTATTTGGTCTATCTGCAAAAATTTAATCGAATGAGCTATGAATGGAGACAATAAATTATAATGATCTCCTATGTTATGAAGCGATGTTGAGCGTCTCAGTGAATAAAAACTAGGCCTTCGCCAGTCGAAACGTCGACTTTAATGAAGCACTAGTGTGTTTCATTAAATCTATCACTAACTCCTGTAGAAGGCTCCAATATTCAAGGAGACACTCACCACCGGAGATCATAAACTTTAGAACAAACTGCCGGATTCCTCCTACACAGTACTGGACTCGAAACATCTTCAACAATGCGTACTCGTAATCGATGAACCGAGTCACGAGATATTTCGTACCTATACCTAATTAAAATCATAACCAATTCAATATCAAATACTTGGGTTTCAGAACGTGCTATTAAATTTTCTAAGTGGAGACAATTAAATGAGATTTATCCGGACCTTGCTCAAGACTGTGGATGAGTAAATCTTACTGTTCCTTTAAATACATTGGGTTCACTTACAGTTTAATTTTCAACAATTGCTTTCTGTTGGTAAGAATGCAGGTGGTTTGTAAAGGAATTTTATTCCAAATCGATTGTTCTGGTGTACCACAAGGTTCATACTGTGGTCCTATTTTCTGCTGTTGGTTAATCACGTACATCGTGGCACCAAACAGAAAAATCTGCTGCATGTAGATTACATTATAATTTTTGAAATCTTTAAAGTCTCAATTTCGAAAATGGTCTGCAGCTATCTTCATATGTATATTTCTATTTGTACACATCAAAATATTAGCATTAAGTCGGTCTACACCTAAAAGACAAGCAGGAGTATGTGATTTACCAATAATTTTTGGTAATTGGTTGAATTTCATATAAGGGTTGTTGCTGGTGACAAAATCTAACTTATAGATATCGGTTAATGGCCTAATTCATTGTACAAAGTGCGAGTATGAGAAAGCAAAGTTTAAATAGTATCTAAAGAAAGTGTTGTATCTCCAACAACTATTAATAAAAGTTCGGAAACACCAAAAATTTGAATTTTTAATAATTACGAATGTGAACAGTGTCGAATCAGTAGAAAAATGGACATTTTAACATTTTTGAATATTTGGCACAATAGTACTTACGGTTCCTGCAAAATAAGTTACCGTTGATCGTCGTTTTATCCTTTTATCCTCTCTTCATTATGGACAAATGTCAATTCGAGATGTGGTAGCAGCAAATTTTGACCAAAATGTAAGAAACATTTTGGTCAAAACAAATAAAAGAGTGTGAATATTTAAATAATTATTGTTATGCTGGAATTGGAACTTTTGCGGCCGCAACACTGAAAACACCAAAAACCACAAAATAAATTTATAAAATTGATCCACTTGACATTAATATACAAAATGTCAAAATTGAAGGACCACAAGAACAAGAACCAAAGTTGACTTTATCTTCCCACTATGCAAAAATTCATCGCAGTAACAGCTCAGTAACGTCACCCAGTTACACTGCGACGTTAGTATTGATGTACTATTAACATCGTGTTAACGTCGCAGAGTCATTACAAGTTCGCGCCAATAACGTCGTACTGTAACATCGCAAACACTACATTCACGCGATGTTATGTAAACGTCTACATTTCTTGTTCATTCAATGTCGAATTGTCGACGTTAATACGATGTATACCTATTGCTTGTTTATTCAATGTTGTTTAATTGTGAACGTCCTGACCATATTCTGTCAAATATTCATTGAACACCAAAAAAATGGTAAAAAACTACATTTTTACGTTCAACTGTACTTAATTATTTTAACTTAATCATTACACAATCCGGATTTTTACCTATACTTGAAAAGGCGACCACTTTATTATGTTACCTTACCTACTCTTGTCTTGTTGGAAAGTGTCCCTTAACCAGATTCGAACCTGTGTAAGTAGGGTCTTCATAATTCCTAAATACGACATTACCGCTGAGCTATCTGAAACATACCTACTGGTTGCCTTTTCGTGCTTTACTTTGTAGGTATTCGTGTTAACAGTTTAAATTTTTTTAATTTTTCTTGGAAGTTGATAACTTAAACTTCCCAGAACGTTATCAAATAGACTTTATATAAATATCAATCAAAAAACATTTCACCTACAACGTACATGAGACATCTCTGTGATTTGTTCAAAATAACGTCGCTTGAGCGAAAGTAGGTATGTTGACATCGATGAAACGTTAAATGCTTTGTTTGATTACAACGTTGTTTTCTTATACATAAAATTAACGTTGGCTAACGTTGATGTTCACAAACATTTCACTTGTAACGTCTTTGAGACATCTTTGTGACTTGGTCCAAATAACGTCACTTACCTAAAGTGTGTTGACATCAATGAGACGTTAATGCTATGTTTGGTTACAACGTTGTTTTTTTACACACTAAATTAACGTTGGCTAACGTTAATGTAACATCTCTTGCTTAGTGGGTTCTCTATACAGGGTGTCCCACATCGAGTGGGATTGCATGGATAACGTTCTTGTTATTGACGATGCAGATTTAATTAAGTGGGCAATGTTTTGTAACTAATCGGCTTTGTATGAAATCCTTTCCATTCAGAATTTGAGGCATCTATTACTATTTTAGTTGTCATTTTTAGAAAGAACTATTTTTATGGTATTAACGATAATTAACAAATTTGCATGTTAGCTACATTTTGCGTTAAACATTAAAATAGTGACGTTAGGCTATAACTAGTTTAATAACCTTTCATGAAGTAAATTGCTACAGTAATAGAGTTTTTCGTTGTATTATATAGTAGGTACTAAAGCTAAGTTATACATCGGTTTTTGGCCGTTCGAGTTTAAAGGCTCACTTTGCGTTTAATACTATTATCAAAAATAATCAAATGGAAACGTGAGTTTCTGTCGGTATATTCAGTAATTTATAGTTGTTCATTATAAAGAACTCAGCTAAAAATACTACAAAATCACATACCATGCGCCACTCTACCGTCTGTTATAACCCAAAAAAGATAAGAATTTAGAAAAATGTGTGAGTCTCTTACTTACCCTAGAAACGTCGTTATTTACGGTTTCTCCACAACCCAGAACTTTAATTAGACAACGTTTACGATTTAATTAGTAATTGCATAGGCACACATTTTTTAATATCATCGAAAACACGAGCGCGACACCGAAAATAAATTTCACAATTATACACCTCCGATTACTACAAAAGTTGTCAATGTACTGATAGGTAACAACTTTCTATTGTTACAAAACCTCCGTTCTTATCAAAATTATTTCTTGTTAAAACCGTCGGGGTGGTCAACTAGAAGTGCGCCGACGGCAGTGAATCACTTTTGAATTGAATATTGAATAATTTTTTAAGTTTAAGTTAATTTTAGTGTTTTTAATTGTCTTTTGTAACGAGTTAATCGCGGATCCTACAATAAATAAGCACAAAATGAGAAGTAAACCAAGACAGAAAGGTAAAGGAAACGATCAAGGTTCATTCGGGAAGAAACAGAAGAAGCAACGAGGAAAATTTGGTTGGACCGGACTTGAAGAAAAGGTAAAGAACTGAGGAGTATATGGGAACTGCCGACCAACAAAGGGGTGGAAAAATGTAAAAAATTGACCAAGAAAGGGAGATATTTTAAAGAACGAACGAATATTTCATTACCTCTTTAGATGAGCATTTATACTTCTTCGCAAAGCCTAGTCGTATTGAAAAATGATTCAAAGCAAAGTTGAAGGTAATCCTAGTTTTGAATCTGCTATTAACAACCCTTTGTTTTGTAAGATTAATGGGTTAGCCGTTAGACTGCTTGAATCGAATCACGCGAATGTATGGGAGTGCAATTTGATCGAAAATGCTAGAAAATTAACTTTTTTTATTATTGGAGCCAAAAATGTTGTTCAAAAATAGAACTAGAACAATGATAGATTAAATTAATTTTTGATGTATCTATTTTATTTAATCTATGGGGGGGGGGGGGGGGGTCTTGGCAATAAAAGTTGTTCCTCAGTAAATTTGAAAATTTATTAAATATTTACGAAGTTTTGCGATATTAGTGGGTGTACATAAATTAACCTTAAAAAATAGATTTTGCTGTACGGGACCAATGAACGTGTAGACAGGAAGTTGTAAAACTGGTAATTTGTGTATTTATCACAGAGTATGTCACCTCTTAAAGTGAATTGAAAGGAGGAAAAGGAATGAATAAGTAATATCAAGTGAATAATGAAGAAATTTTCAAAAAAAAAAAATTAATTTGGCGTAAATAAATGGGAGATCTTTTACAAAATTAAATTAAAAGCTTTAAAGCTGTCAGAAATAGCAATTCATTCAAACTATTAGTTGATTTAACTATCAGTAAATTCTATACATTTTTAATTTACCTGTCAATTTTTTAGTTCTTTAAAGCAACAAGTGAAAAATGTGAATGTTTCGTAATTTGTTAATATGTTAAAAAAATTACAATTATGTAAACGGTTGGGTAACTCATATTATTAGGTACATTCACAAGTACAAATAAAGCAGAAGAAGAAGAAGAAAAATGTAATGGAGGATGTAATTTTTTGTAAGTAACAAAAAAAAAATTAATTTATTTATCAATTAAAATTATACTACCGGATTTTAAACGAGTGCCATATATTTATGCAAAAATGTGGAGTAAACAAAATTTATAAGGTTAAAATATTTTAAAGAAGCAAACCGGTGAGTGGTTTTTAACTTATCTGTCGAAAATTAGAACTATAGCTAATTTTAGAAATTGTTTAAAAAATTCCTTTACATACACGGTACGATTTTCCGGATGTAAGAGAGCGTAAATAAAATTCTTATACGATCGGTTATATTTATTAATTATAGATCATTAAATTTATAAACGCTATATAATCTAAACACCTTAGAATTAATTCCATAAAATTTTGCTTAATTAAGAAATTTTCAAGTTTCTCACGTGTCAAAAGGTTAGCATCAATTCCGGTTTTACAGTTAGGAATATAGCGAGAAGTATTAACATACGCGCATCCCTTCGATCAAATACGTTAATAAAAATAAGAAGCTCAAATATTGAAATTGCTAAGTTTACAACTATTTAGATTTGTAACGGACACAAATTATAGTCGGTTTTTATATAATACACGATTCTGCCTTATTATTACAAATTAGGTTAGAAAATTTTATGTAAAACAGTCTTGTTTAAATTTATCGCCCATTTTTTTTTTATAAACTTTCTTGTTTTAAAAGTTTGATAGTTGGCGGTATCGGACTTTTATTGTCCACATTTGCATTAATTGAAAGGAATTTATTTTCGACGCTAGATATGGTTTAAATATTTGATTCGTTTTTGATCGTTATGTTAATGAAACCAAAAATTTAAAAAAATTGATGCTTTCACAACCTGATTAGGTACTATAGGCTCTTATCTCATTCAAGTTTTTTTGGACGGTTTTTTTTTTGGTTGACTTTCAAACTAAAACTAAATCAGTTCACGTTATTAATGTATCAAGAGCAAAATTTCCTATAATTAGGTTTTTTTTCACACATCAGTAGATTGAATTAATTACCTTATTAATTTTTTCTACAAGTATATACAGTGCGTTGAATTGAAGAAAGTGATGGTTGTAGATCTTTCAAAATCTGTCATCCCGTCAATAGAACGGAAGCTTCTTCCGCAAAACGGTACCTAAATGAAGTTATATTTAGAACATCTTAATTAATTACTTCCATTACCCGAAGAGATATGTACACTTTTTTCTATGAAAACTTAATTTTGTCGTACTGTTAGATACGAAAAAGGAGACACACTTCCTTCGTATACTCGGTGCACCTTTTTTAAAAATCGCTTTTAATTAAAACTGACAAAATCGGAACGAATTGATTTATTGCCTGTTTTCTAAGATAATTCAATTTAGAAGGCGATTAAAGAATAACTGAAACTTGTTAATTAAATCACTTTTTTTTGGATTTGGTGGTGATAAACGAATCTAATAGTGATTAATGAATTCATATTATTATTTACAACTGTATTATTTTACGAGAACTTTACCATTTCAGATGGTTTCGCGAAAAAAATTAATGAAAACCTGTAAAGCTTTTGGTGAATTGTGAGGATATCCTGTAGTGTGAGTCATCAATTAAATGTAACCAAATTTGGTTCTATCCAAATACATATGCCACAACTGTACTTTTGTGACAAATGAAATATGTTCTTACATAAAAGCTCGATCACTTTTTTTTTAGTGTATCACACTTCCTTTCACCATTTTCCTTTTGTTTAAGTACATAAACATCATCAACTCAGAAGTTGAGTCCTGTATAATAATAAATGGCGTAGTACTTTGAGTATGGAAAATATCTATCATCTTGATGGACCACAGTCACATCGTTTGATGAATTGCCTATATATACTCAGGGAAGGGTCACCCATGCTTTCGGGATTCAAGGTGACATTATTCCATTTCTTTTTCACCCCTCCTCAGTTAATCTCTTCAGGTTTTTCTTCGCTATAGGGCAGACCGCACATAAGATATCTTGCCGGAAACAGAATTGGGCTAATAAAAAAGAACAAACAAGGAAATATACACCCCATAAGCGATTTTATCAAGACCAACAGATCGCAATGACTGGGGCATTTGGAGATAATGCCAGAGGATAAGAGAGTGAGGGTACCAAGAAATGATGAAGGCCGCCAAAACAATGGAAGCAGGTGGTGGAGGAGAAAGAAATACAGAGTTGGAGAAGAACAACACGAAACAGAAGAGAATGAAGCACAGTCGTAAAAGCTATGGGGCCGAGGGCCTGAATCAAGCGTACATAAAGGCATTCATGCTATTGACATTTTTGGATTAAGGCAATAAACTTTCATTCAGTGTTTCAAGGAAAACTTATTGAAAATTGTTGAACAAAACTCACAACTTATTGTTGCGATTTCGTGCAATTTCAATGGTTCTTTAGAACCCTTAAGGTGCATCATTAATTTTGCGAAGTTGTGCAAATGTCCTAATTTACCTTTACTTATCTTCAGACTTAAAGTCAAAATTCTCATATATCTTTCTAAGCAAATAAATACGTATGCGCGAGGGCCAGGTTCGATTTACAATCTCGCCAGAACACCTTTTCCTCCTCAGCCTCCATAAATAAGGACCTGGGGATTACCTCTGGGGTGTCAAGGTTTCAAAATAAAAGTAATAAATAACGGGAAAAATAATGGTAAAATTTGCAATATTGTGATTACTAATTTATGTTTAAAAAAATGATAAATATTTGCATCAAATTGTAATTTTTCAAATGATATTTGGCTGCACTAGGCCACTAGATATGGACAATTAATATTTAAAGAAAAACAAAAAGCCAGATTTGTACCAGTTCGGTAAAAGTTGCTATTGAATTTAATTTAAAAGTAAATTCTCACCTTGTTCATTATTATCGTTTTTAGGCGACAATAGAACTTAATTGTTCCTGACCACCCTCGGTAACACTTTCGTATGATAAAGGAATTAAATTTGAATCTAAAATCTAATCTAAAAGGGTTAATTTTGGTTAAAATAAGTGTCCGTAGAAATTTTCGTTGATGCGACATTAAACGGTTAAAATAATACCAACATGTCCTATTCATGTAGGCACTATTTAGGCACGATTTGAAGTCAGCAGATGAACGAGTAAATTTAGATGAATGGAAATTTCTTATTGATAGTAGAAAATGATGTCTGGATGAAAGCTGTTAGAAATTCATTGTTAAATGATCACAGAATTGATCACAGAAAGGTGGTACAATTTTACAGTGTGCCACTAATTTTTTGTTGCAAAATGTTAGATAAAACTGTTGAAACGTGGTTCTTTCAACCTACCATAATTCGACCAGTAAATAAAATAATTAACAATATTAGCTTTCAAGTAAAAGTTGGAGTCCGGAGATCACAAACGGGGGAGTAGATAGAATCGTTGAAAAAACTCACAACCTTCCCCTTAACTAATATATTACTTATAAAATATACAAGAGATGTGTTAATGAAAATTCTGTGACGACATGTTTCGGGACAAAACCCATCCCATTATCAAGCCGAAGAGTACAATAGATGTGAATTGTCGTACATTATGAGATAGTTAAACGGTCAAAATATTAATAACATTAGATTCATCCGATGTTTATAAACTTAATTGGAATTCCTGCCCTGCCTTCTATATCGGGCAAACCAGTAGACCGTTTGCAAAGAGATTTAAGGAACATTTCAACGCAATTAAATATAACAACGACGCCCACAAACCATCTATGACTGAACACATATTATCCATTGGTCATGTTTTCGATTATAAACGAGATTTCAACATTCTACATACCTATATGTAAAAAAGGCCCTCCTTTAAACATCTTGGAAAACTATGAAATTTCCCGTCACAAATACCATCCCTGTTTGTTGAATGAATTAGTGGATTTTCAGGACGTTCTCTGTATATAATATTTCCAGTTCCTACACAGTTTCCCCTAGTCCGTTTTGGTTATGTTGGGTTGTCTGTCATCTTTCTTTTTGTCATTCATCTGTTTTGTCATATTTGACTCATTTTTCATCCCCATAATTTATGGGGAAGGTTTTGTTTTGTTAACCCTACGAAGAAATTTTACCCCATTTGGGAAAAAGTTTCCTTTCACATCATTATGAACTCGACCAATATGCTGATATCGCTTGACCATGCGACGAGTTGTGCATATTGTTGTCGAATTTAAATTTGGTGCTGGGACTTGGCATAACTTATCAGAGAGGTACATTAATCGATATGTGTGTTGTCCAAATCGATTAAGACGTCCAATATCTTGAGGATGTAAGTTATTTGCAGTGTTACTGTTTCCGTCTCGCATAATTTCAGGGCGAAATCATACCATACGTCCAGAACTTTAGAAAAATGATTGTTTTACCTTTACAAATCGCCTCTAGTGGTTTCTATGATTTCGTACCTTTCGTCTCTAAAGCGTAAATGATTGGGCAAGAGATTAGGACTATCAGGAGGAGGTTAGTGAAGCTGATCCTCGAATTTCGACCGTGTTCGCTTTCAAATTTTCTTTTCACAATTTCCATCAAAAGTTTTTATAGTAATAGGAAAATGGCAGAAGAACGAAGAACCCCATAGCTCTACATAGAATTAAATAATTGTGTGATATACCTTGCCGACACTTTAACGATAGGTTTTTAAAGGACACAAAAGAGCAACTTTACAGAATAACGAATGCCAATCCATTCAAAAAAGAGGCTATTGATCTAGCGATGAAAAGTTTGTAGTACCCAGTATGGTACTGATTGTTGCTAATCGGACCATAACGATACTGCACCAAAGATTTATCTTGGCTTTAATGGTGGTTCCAGTGAGTAATCCAAAAATTAGGATCTTCCACAAGATAACGTTAAACGACAGTATTAATTTTTATGCGTTATACAACGTTGAGGAACATCTTTCTTTTTCTTTCTGATTAGGCTGTTGTTTGTACGTTTGTTCAAACTGCACAAAATATTCCAGAAATATTGCAGAATATACTTTAGATCGTGTGAGCTGTGGACGCAAAAAAACCTTCAGGAATTCTGATGATGACTTTTATGTTATGAATCGCTATTTTCTATGAGTTTTAGAAATTTTGTTCGTTCACCAACGTCTGATTTGCAGTTTAAGTAGCTATTTGGGTGCACATTACGGTTTCCTAAGCCACTGTACGTCCTGTTATTAGAGCGATACTGTTTCGAATTCGTGTTGGCAGAGTGACAGAACTGTGTTGCCAGTTCAAAATACAGAACGGACAGATGTAATCTGCAATGTAAACTCGTAGAAAAAGTGTAAAAATCGGCATCACGTTCTAATAAAAATTTAAAGTTTGGTCGTTGGTTGTCATAAATTAATGAAACGGCAACGAGTGCAATTCTTTTTCTGGCCAAATCAGGTATGCAAATCGCAAGCAAAGTGAATCTCTTACAAAGGACTCACCGATTTAAGTTTGACAATTTTGGAAATTTATGTTGAAACTAATTACAAACACGCATGTATATTTCTTTTTTTTTGGTCCACGTGTAAGAAATATTTTCATTTCGTTCCCTACATAAATCACAGTTTCTGGTTTTTCGATTAATAATTTAGATATCTCATTCTCATTTTTTTTTTCTCTTAAATATCTGTATTTAATTAACCCACGCTTTATGTAAATATGAGATAGGGGTCAACTAAATAGTAGCAAACTGTACATTACCGAAACCGTTGTAAATAAAACATTTTCGTATAAAATATTTGCAAATACTACTTTAAGCTAACTAACCTTTGACGTTCGTTAAAAACATTATATGTATGTATATATACGCGCAAATCGACGTTTTAACTTCAGATTACGATTCGCTATTCAGGCACCCGGTATTATATCCAGATAACGAGTGGTTCAAGCCTCGAACACATTGACAGAATTGTATATGCGTCTTAGCATATGGTATATATACAATTGTGGGCGGAACCCTGCATGCCAAAGTAGTTTTTGCAGGTATAATATTAAACAATCCTTTCTGTATTTAGGATATTCTAAAAATTTTATATTGAACTGCTCTAGCATTGTTGGTCGGAAACGGGATTTTAACGAATTTTACACTTTTAAATCTTACACAAAATTTGTGTTTTAATGCATTACCTATTTCAATTTATTAATGTTTTACTCTCTATCTCATCTACGTAATTCGCATACATACTGGTGATTGGTTAATGATTATCAAGAAAAATGAATTATTAAAAGTAACTGTAAAAAGTACCCAATAATTTTAATTAGGTCGCTACAAGCTAAAGGCGAACAACCCTACAAATTAAAGTAGGCATATCTCACACAGTGAAAATTGTTGTAGGTACATCAAACCTTAATTATTTGTATGCTTAATTGCTTATTCTATCGCACCTTTGGTACTTTTATTTCAAATTGTAATCAGATACGCGCTTGCTTTGCAAGCGTAGGTAAGCGAAAGTTAGAAATTAAATAGAATAAACATTAGAACACAATAAATACAGTTCTCATTTGACAATTAAAAATGATCTCATTATCACCGGAGAGTATTGAAACCTGCAGTTGTTACTGCATGGCAAACTAGTTTTTGCAGGTATAATAATGAACAATGCATACCTTTCCGTATTTCGGATATTCTACAAATTTTATGTGGTCTAGCATTGTTGGTCGGAAACGGGATTTTAACGAATTTTACCCTTTTAAATCTTACACAAAATCTGTGTTTTAATGCATTATTTCAATTTATTAATGTTTTACTCTCTATCTCATCTACGTAATTCGCATACATATTGGTGATTGGTTAATGATTATCAAGAAAAATGAATTATTAAAAATAACTGTAAAAAGTACCGAATAACAAAAAATAATTTCCATTGCACTTGCTTTTCACCTTAAGTTTACATAATTTGAATTCGTCTTTTTCACCTTAATCATGGCTCTTCAAGCTGTAAGCGGGTTTCTCTTGTGAGAGCCCTTTAATTTTATAAATGTGGACATTTATTTACCAATAATGTTACGGTCGATAGACTAGTCCCCTCAGATTTAATTGTTTGTCATTTTTGCGTTATCGATACGTAATTACATCGTTCTCGAATTTTTGGTTCCAAACATATCGCTGTTTAATTAATTTTTAACTTATTTCAATCAATTACAAGATTTTGAAGGGGACCGTTAGACCTCTCCTAAGTGACCGAGAGGTAATTCAGTGTTGCAATCAAGTTAAATTAATTAAAATCTCTGCAATCACGATGCATTCTTTGCAATTCCTTTCAAATCTTTCCGATTAAGCGATCACAACAATAAATTGATAACAAATTAAATATTGATAGATGTATGTACGGTCAAAATCATATCAAAACAGCTCCTCTGATTCTTTTAAAAAATGGCTTCTGTCAGGAGTAGTCGTTTTGGAAATAAATTTCTTGTTGTATGTAAAACAAAATCTATACAAAAATAAGTTTAAAACGAAGTTTAGTGTATACCTACTGACGTACTTGTTCAAGAAGATGCTTATATGGTAATCTAAGCGACAATAACTTTTTTAGAGAAGTGAAGACGACATGTGTAAGCAACCCAAAAAAGGTCCAAGTTGTTATAGGTCACAAAAGCCCTCTTTGGGCATTTATAGGTCAAATTAGGCAAGAACCAAATACTCAATCGAGAACTAATAAAATGAAATCTAAATTTCAAATTAATAAACAATCCCTTCAAGTCGCCGATGCCCATATAAACACAGAAAATCGCCATGTATTTAAGCTATTACAACACTGGATATCACAAAATACTGAAGAGAATAAATCTGATTACACAAATATCAAAGTTGAATGTTCTGTCAGTAATGACCCTGCAAAAAGTGACATGTTTGTAGCAATTTGAATCAAACTAATACTATTCCCTTACTTTTAATCGAAATTATGTGCTGTTTTTTGCTCAACAACCTATTTGGTTACAAACTTTTCTTAATAATATTTTTTGCTGAAGTGATTGAAGTGAAGTTTGAACCTCACAATACCATGTTGTGCGGATGTCTTTTTGAAATCAATTTTTTTTACTACATTTTCAAATAAAACCTAATTTTTTATGAAACTTTTCTTAATGACATTTTTTGATCAAGTGAAGCTTATGGCCCACACGATCCTTTTTCGAGTATATCTGGCGTATTAAATGACCATGTTTTTTTAAATAAATTTTTTTAGTTGCATTTTCGAATACAACCTATTTTTTTATGAAACTTTCCTTAATAAATTTTTTTGCTAAATTGAAATTTGAACCTTACACTACCATGTTGTGCGGATGTCTTTCTGAAATCAATTTTTTTTACTACATTTTCAAATAAAACCTAATTTTTTATGAAACTTTTCTTAATGACATTTTTTGATCAAGTGAAGATTATGGCCCACACGATCCTTTTTCGAGTCTATCCGGCATATTAAGTGGCCACGTTTTTTGAAATAAATTTTTTAGTTGCATTTTCGAATACAACCTATTTTTGTATGAAACTGTCCTTAATACTATTTTTTTCTGAAGTGAAGTTTGATCCTCACACTGCCATGTTGTGGGCATGTCTTTTTGAAATCAATTTTTTTTACTGCATTTTCAAATAAAACCTATTTTTTTATGAAACTTTTCTTAATAACTTTTTTTGCTCAAGTGAAGTTTATGGCCCACACGATCCTTTTTCGAGTCTATCCGGCATATTAAGTGGCCACGTTTTTTGAAATAAATTTTTTAGTTGCATTTTCGAATACAACCTATTTTTGTATGAAACTGTCCTTAATACTATTTTTTCTGAAGTGAAGTTTGATCCTCACACTGCCATGTTGTGGGCATGTCTTTTTGAAATCAATTTTTTTTACTGCATTTTCAAATAAAACCTATTTTTTTATGAAACTTTTCTTAATAACTTTTTTTGCTCAAGTGAAGCTTATGGCCCACACGATCCTTTTTCGAGTCTATCGGGCACATTAAGTGGCCACGTTTTTTGAAATAAATTTTTTAGTTGCATTTTCGAATACAACCTATTTTTTTATGAAACTGTCCTTAATACTATTTTTTCTGAAGTGAAGTTTGATCCTCACACTGCCATGTTGTGGGCATGTCTTTTTGAAATCAATTTTTTTTACTGCATTTTCAAATAAAACCTATTTTTTATGAAACTTTCCTTAATACTATTTTTTGCTGAAGTGTAGTTTGAACCTCACACTACCATGTTGTGGGCATGTCTTTTTGAAATTAATTTTTTTAACTGCATTTTCAATTAAAACCTATTTTTTTATGAAACTTTTCTTAATAACTTTTTTTGCTCAAGTGAAGCTTATGGCCCACTGCCACACGATCCTTCTTCGAGCCTATCTAGCGTAATAAATGGCCATGTTTTTTGAAATAAATTTTTTGGTTGCATTTTCGAATACAACCTATTTTTATGAAACTTTCCTTAATAATATTTTTTACTGAAGTGAAGTTTGATCCTCACACTGCCATGTTGTGGGCATGTCTTTTTCAAATCAATTTTTTTTACCGCATTTTTAAATAAAACCTATTTTTTTATGAAACGCTTCTTAATGACATTTTTTGATCAAGTGAAGATTATGGCCCACACGATCCTTTTTCGAGTATATCTGGCGTATTAAATGGCCATGTTTTTTTAAATAAATTTTTTTAGTTGCATTTTCGAATACAACCTATTTTTTTATGAAACTGTCCTTAATACTATTTTTTTCTGAAGTGAAGTTTGATCCTCACACTGCCATGTTGTGGGCATGTCTTTTTGAAATCAATTTTTTTTACTGCATTTTCAAATAAAACCTATTTTTTATGAAACTTTCCTTAATACTATTTTTTGCTGAAGTGTAGTTTGAACCTCACACTACCATGTTGTGGGCATGTCTTTTTGAAATTAATTTTTTTAACTGCATTTTCAATTAAAACCTATTTTTTTATGAAACTTTTCTTAATAACTTTTTTTGCTCAAGTGAAGCTTATGGCCCACTGCCACACGATCCTTCTTCGAGCCTATCTAGCGTAATAAATGGCCATGTTTTTTGAAATAAATTTTTTGGTTGCATTTTCGAATACAACCTATTTTTATGAAACTTTCCTTAATAATATTTTTTACTGAAGTGAAGTTTGATCCTCACACTGCCATGTTGTGGGCATGTCTTTTTCAAATCAATTTTTTTTACCGCATTTTTAAATAAAACCTATTTTTTTATGAAACGCTTCTTAATGACATTTTTTGATCAAGTGAAGATTATGGCCCACACGATCCTTTTTCGAGTATATCTGGCGTATTAAATGGCCATGTTTTTTTAAATAAATTTTTTTAGTTGCATTTTCGAATACAACCTATTTTTTTATGAAACTGTCCTTAATACTATTTTTTTCTGAAGTGAAGTTTGATCCTCACACTGCCATGTTGTGGGCATGTCTTTTTGAAATCAATTTTTTTTACTGCATTTTCAAATAAAACCTATTTTTTATGAAACTTTCCTTAATACTATTTTTTGCTGAAGTGTAGTTTGAACCTCACACTACCATGTTGTGGGCATGTCTTTTTGAAATTAATTTTTTTAACTGCATTTTCAATTAAAACCTATTTTTTTATGAAACTTTTCTTAATAACTTTTTTTGCTCAAGTGAAGCTTATGGCCCACTGCCACACGATCCTTCTTCGAGCCTATCTAGCGTAATAAATGGCCATGTTTTTTGAAATAAATTTTTTGGTTGCATTTTCGAATACAACCTATTTTTATGAAACTTTCCTTAATAATATTTTTTACTGAAGTGAAGTTTGATCCTCACACTGCCATGTTGTGGGCATGTCTTTTTCAAATCAATTTTTTTTACCGCATTTTTAAATAAAACCTATTTTTTTATGAAACGCTTCTTAATGACATTTTTTGATCAAGTGAAGATTATGGCCCACACGATCCTTTTTCGAGTATATCTGGCGTATTAAATGGCCATGTTTTTTTAAATAAATTTTTTTAGTTGCATTTTCGAATACAACCTATTTTTTTATGAAACTGTCCTTAATACTATTTTTTTCTGAAGTGAAGTTTGATCCTCACACTGCCATGTTGTGGGCATGTCTTTTTGAAATCAATTTTTTTTACTGCATTTTCAAATAAAACCTATTTTTTTATGAAACTTTCCTTAATACTATTTTTTGCTGAAGTGTAGTTTGAACCTCACACTACCATGTTGTGGGCATGTCTTTTTGAAATTAATTTTTTTAACTGCATTTTCAATTAAAACCTATTTTTTTATGAAACTTTTCTTAATAACTTTTTTGCTCAAGTGAAGCTTATGGCCCACTGCCACACGATCCTTCTTCGAGCCTATCTAGCGTAGTAAATGGCCATGTTTTTTGAAATAAATTTTTTGGCTGCATTTTCGAATACAACCTATTTTTATGAAACTTTCCTTAATAATATTTTTTACTGAAGTGAAGTTTGATCCTCACACTGCCATGTTGTGGGCATGTCTTTTTCAAATCAATTTTTTTACCGCATTTTTAAATAAAACCTATTTTTTTATGAAACGCTTCTTAATGACATTTTTTGATCAAGTGAAGCGTATGGCCCACGCGATCCTTTTTCGAGTATATCTGGCGTATTAAATGACCATCTTTTTTAAATAAATTTTTTTAGTTGCATTTTCGAATACAACCTATTTTTTTATGAAACTTTCCTTGATAATATTTTTTGCTGAAGTGTAGTTTGAACCTCACACTACCATGTTGTGGGCATGTCTTTTTGAAATTAATTTTTTTAACTGCATTTTCAATTAAAACCTATTTTTTTATGAAACTTTTCTTAATAACATTTTTTGCTCAAGTGAAGCTTATGGCCCACTCCCACACGATCCTTCTTCGAGCCTATCTAGCGTAGTAAATGCGAGAGTAAATGGCCATGTTTTTTGAAATAAATTTTTTGGTTGCATTTTCGAATACAACCTATTTTTTATGAAACTTTCCTCAATAATATTTTTTACTGAAGTGAAGTTTGATCCTCGCACTGCCATGTTGTGGGCATGTCTTTTTCAAATCAATTTTTTTTACTGCATTTTCAAATAAAACCTATTTTTTATGAAACTTTCCTTAATATTTCTATATGATTCCATGTCAAAAAATGCACAAAGAATTGATGTGAAAGTATTGAATTTTTTCTAACGGTAGTCGTCTAATTACCCTCTTTGTCGTTGATTCAGTTTGTACAGTGGATAATGAGTCAAATGGTGATTAAAAAATAAAAAATTCCAAACGTTTTTGAAGATAAACGAAGGAAACCGAAAAATTTATTTTTGATAAAAGTTATTTGATTTATTACGGAATTTTTTTGATTTGAAGGTTACTGCTACTTTGGCAAATTTAAATGCCTTTTGAGATAAAAGAAATATTGATAATAAAAGTAGGTAATTACAAACTAGTAATGCAATATGAGAAGATTATAACTTTGTAGGTAATGTTACCTATTCATGACCTATCGGGACCTAACGGGATAAACAACCACTGGACAAAGAAAAAAAGTGAAAGTATTGATTTTTCTAGCGGTAGTTATCTAACGACAATTTTAATTTCAACTCGCAAAGAAAGGTACTTATTAATAAAAAAAACTGAGATATCTTTATTGTGGCCCGCTGAATAAATTCAATTAGTAACCTTTCAATAAGATATTTAACTAACAAAAACCAACGTGTAACTCAATTCCAAGAAGTAGTACTTAAAACTTCAAGTTGTTTTAATTTTGTTAGGGGGAAAAATTGTGAGAGAAAACAATGATTTTACTGTACCTTAATAATAGGTACTTATTAGAAAAAATACAATTACTATACAACAATTAATAACGTTGAGTAGGTAAGCCGAACAATGTAAAAGTGCAAATGTGACTATGATATGCACAACTTTTAATAGAAATTTCCCTTGCGAGTTTATTTAAGCACAAGAATACATTCATAAATTTGAATCATAATAATTAAGAATAGTGTAACGATTTTTTGATAATATAAGTACGGTGCAATCCTTTAATTCCGCAAGAAAAGGTAGACTAATTCACGGTACCTACTGTTCCTGTTTCGCGAAGTTTGTTTAATAATTTCACTTTTATTTTATTATAATTCTGAATAATACTACGGTAACCAATCGACAAAGGAAGATTTTGAGAATATTGATGTTCTCTAACCCTAACGGGACTAAGTCTAACGGGATATACAACCATCAGGCAATGGACAAAGAAGAAACGGAAAGTATTAATTTTTTTCTAGCGGTAGTTATCTAACGACAATTCTAATTATAACTCGCAAAGAAAGGTACCTAATAAAAAAACTGAGATATCTTTAAGGTGGTCCGCTGAATAAATTCAATTTAGTAACCTTTCAATTAAGATATCTAACTAACAAAAACCAACGTGTTTTCACTCAATTCCAAGAAATAGTACCTAAAACTTTAAGTTGTTTTAATTTTGTTAGGGGGAATAATTATTGTGAAAGAAGACAATGATTTTACTGTACTTTAATAATACTTATTAGAAAAAATTACCATACAACACTAACGTTAATTAAGTCTAACATAACAATGTAAAAGTGCAAATGTGACTATGATTATGATTATGCACAACTTTTAATAGAAATTGATTCCCTTCCGAGTCTATTAATAGGGTGGCACGATTTGTAAAGCAAATCCTATTAATTAATCAGTCGGTTTCATTACTAATTTAGTCTCAACAATTAAAATTTACCTATCACTAGCTGACCCGGCGAACTTCGTATCGCCAATAAAAGTTGTCTGAACTTCCAAAGGTAATTGCTACATTAGAGCTTTTAAGTTTGACAGTAGGTAATAACATTGCGCTTTTGTTTACAATGTTTACTAATAAAATCAAAACTCCATAACAAAAAGACGGTAACTTTGAAACCCATAGGGGCGAAGTCCTAAAATCGTAGGGCTTATTTCTCACCTTTAAAACCTTCCTTGTACTTCTACAAATATTTTAAAACCAAAATTAGCCAAATCGATTCAGCCGTTCTCGAGTTTTTATGAGACACAAAAAGTTAAATTCATTTTTATGTATAAAGATTTAACAGGTTTAGTAAAGAATACGATGCTAAATTTCGGTATCAATGGCTCCAAAAATTATTTATCTATGTATAATAAAAACACTGTAAACCAAATAATTGTATAAATTTATTAAACATAAAGTTAAACAAAAAAAAGATATACGCCATTAAAACTCTTATCGTATGGCTTATTTTGCAGCAACATATTCATAAATGCTAGCTTCCATTCAAATAGTAATTTGTGTAAAAGTATAAAAGATTTAAGTTTGAAAAAGGTGACAGGTAGCCAGCTCGGTTTATCTACCTGCTTTTTCGATTGAATGTGTGATGGTGCTTAACCGCTTGGGGAGTCTGAACGAAATGAAAATAATTATTTGCACAATTATGCCCTCTTTAGTTATATGCCTTGAACTAAATTCTCATTTTTGGCGAAGTATGGTCAAAGTGGCGCCCTCCTGAAACTTCGTGGACATGATCCTGACTTACTCTGGACGCTAAATCCGAGCGGAAACGTAGAGGCTCCAAGAAAAGGGGCCACAACGAATATAAGGGGGTCTCATCGACAATATACGTCGTAATTTGGTGCCAGTAGAACGCAATTAAAATATATACATACAGACACACAAAGACGATCCCATCTTGACAGATTATCTGGGTCTAGAAAGTAGAAGATGTACATAATTCGGTCACAATGAGGTGACTTATGTATATGTGAAATAGCCTCGGGATCTTAGCATGACTTCTTGAAATAATAATAATACTCTTCGCTAAGAAAGTTTTTCTTTTTATAATAAGCAAATTGGAACAAATAATCAAATCAATATAACTTTCCTTTTTGTTAGATTTTTAACACCACATAAACAATGCGAACGTTTTAATTTGCTACTTTCACGATCGAGTAATTCTCCTTTCAGGTTGGTTGCACTCACTCACTCACTCACTCAATTGCATTGTCAATCGTTTGAGGTTATTAAAATCATACTTTATATATACTTATTATTACTTATATAAAATTATATCTTCCGGCTGTTTTCCGATTTTTATAAATTTTCTGCGTTATTTTCTTTATCGTAGAAACTAATCATTTGCTATTGTGTTAGTCGTAATTACACGCGCAGTCATTGTGGCGTCTTTATTATTAAAAGTTTCGTATCTAATACCATGAACGAAGTACTTAATTAGGTATAAGTAACTCGTAGATAGTTAGCTAACAGGTGACGAACTGAGTACATGAAACGTTAATAATAGTAATTAGCGCGGTTTGCCTTTCCTTATTGCATATATTGATTGATTATATGGGTACATGAGTCGTCATCGTAATTACTTTTCATCGGTCGCTACAAGTGTTGTGTGTTGTTTAAATGTCATGGATACAACTACTGTCTTATATATATTAGGTAAACATGATCGTAAAGCTTTTTGTGTTCCACTCGATAAATTTTTCTTTATCCTATTGTTCTGGCAATTATACTGTTTTTCAGGCCTACTAAGTCATTGGGCACATTCACTTTATTTCGTAATCTTGCCGCATTGATTCTTCCTCGTTTGGAAACTATTCCGGTTCTTACGATCATTCTTGTTTTAAAATACCAAATACGCGCTGACATTTACAAATTTTAAACGGTATATTGGGTGATCTTAAAAATGATCCTGTTTAGCCAACAATTCGTTCATCTAGTTCAGAAAGCTAAAGGTCAAGCTAATATCCATATTTATGTTTAAAGAGTAATAATTTGTTATGTTTCCAAATGGGGAAAGGCCCGATAGAGAATTTGGTAAGGGTTAAAAATTCATTAATTGAGTTGAGTTAAATAGCCGATAAATTGGGCGCCACTGAGTTTAGGGAAAGGTATTCCTGTTTGTCGTAAAAGGTACTGAAGTTGAGACAATAGCGTAGTACCTATACTGAGAGAAATGAACATGTAATATAACAATTTATTCTGTGTCAAATTTTGGGTTGTTATTTAAAACGTTTTCTTTTTATACAAACTAACAATATCTACTGTATTTCAATATTTTTTAATGTTTCCATACATTTTTTGAATTTTGCATTTGGTGAAAGCGATAAGTTATCAAGGCAACTTTTTTGATACTTTAACGATTGAAAAATTGAATTGTTTCAAAAAATGAATTTAAAGCACTGATTTAATGCAATTGCTGTAAACATACAGGGTGGCCCAACGAAAAGGTAACAGACGGGTTTCTGGCCAGAGGGAATTTTTTTGGGAAACGCAAAAACACGTCAATTTTTATATCAAGGGGGACAACTTTCGCCATGATTTTCAACCTGAAGTGATTTCATTCCTTAGCGCTGTGAGAACAACCCCTAAAATTTAAATAGGGATGATGGGGCAAGTGATACGTCATTTGAAAGGTCTTTCTTTTCTGATTTCAGTGCACTAGTTTTTTTTATTTTTTTTTATTTTTAACCAACAAAATTGAAGCTCCAAAATGGAAAATGAGGAAAGAGATTGAGGCATTTAAAAACTCAAAAAAGCTCAGACAAGTCAATTGTTTTTTTCTTAGAGAAGCTAGGTACTTTTACTGATATTTGACAACATTGTTTCACCCCTTGGGTACAGGGTAAACAACCCTTAAATTTTTAAATAAAAACAAGGGTTAATTTTTTCTTGTGCTAATTAATAAAACCAGTTTATGCAAATTCAACCCTTATTTTAATAAATGTTCGAAGTGCCTGCCTTCAGCTCCATGCAATAGTACAAATTTTCATTAATTCGTTCCCGTACATTTTGCAATATTTCAGGAGTGATCAGGCGGCATTCATGTACTATACGGTCACGTAACTCCTCCAAAGATTCCGGACCAGTGGAAAAAACTTTACTCTTTACATGACCCCATAAAAAAAATCTAATGGGGTGAGATCAGGAGGAACGAGTTAATCAAAATCTGTATTATTACATGGAAGCTGAAGGCAGACACTTCGAAAATTTATTAAAATAAGGGTTGAATTTGCATAAACTGGTTTTATTAATTAGCACAAGAAAAAATTAACCCTTGTTTTTATTTAAAAATGTAAGGGTTGTTTACTCTGTACCCAAGGGGGCAAGGGGTGAAACAATGTTTGTCAAATATCAGTAAAAGTACCTAGCTTCTCCAAGAAAAAAACAATTGATCTCTCCGAGCTTTTTTGAGTTTTTAAATGCCTCAATCTCTTTCCTCATTTTCCATTTTGGAACTTCAATTTCTTTGGTTAAAAATAAAAAAAATATAAAAAAAACTAGTGCACTGAAATCAGAAAAGAAAGACCTTTCAAATGACGTATCACTTGCCCCATCATCCCTATTTAAATTTTAGGGGTTGTTCTCACAGCGCTAAGGGATGAAATCACTTCAGGTTGAAAATCATGGCGAAAGTTGTCCCCCTTGATATAAAAATTGACTTGTTTTTGCGTTTCCCAAAAAAAAATTTCCTCTGGCCAGAAACTCGTCTGTTACCTTTTCGTTGGGCCACCCTGTATTGCTTCAATAAATATGAAAGGACCTTAGGGCGATTGAATTATTTATTCCAAGAAACTACTTCAAGACTGCCAAAAAATGCATATGTTTCGTAATATTAAACAATATCTCTAATGTAATATTTAATGTTATTGTTTTTAACACACTTGTGGGTTAAATTTTGTAATATTAATATATTCTCACACATTTTCTTAAGCCAAATCTTTATCGACTCGATGAGCGTATCTGTTTTTGTTCTTTTCTCAAGGAAAGTGTAAAGTTTCATAATTATCCTTTTGAAAATTAGAAAATGATAGTTTTTCAATTAAGGTGTAATAACTGAAGATTTCTCTAAGGATGTTTTGTGTGATGCCGATGTCTTGAACATCTGTTGAAAATGACAAAGTCTTATGCTTGTGCATGTGTCACAGGAAAGCTGTAGCTTGCAACTGTATCATGAACGTCTCTTAGAAATGTGTATACAAGCTGCATTCCTGAAAAATCAACTGTGTCAAAATCTTTATAGTACGTAACAATCTCCATATAATTTTCATTGGGAGTTACCAAGCGTGTAAAAGTTTGGCCCCCCCTCCAGGATTGTTATCAATGACCCATTGAACAATATTAGAGGGGGGGGGGAAAGTTGAACGGCCGCCATCTTGTCCGCCATCTTGAAAATGCCCGCGAACCTGTTTTTGGCTATATCTTAGCAACCGTATGTCCAAATCGAACGTACGTAGACTCTAATTGCACAGTTTTGTATTCCTAAGATAAATTGTTATACAACCGAAATTGATAATCCTAGCGGATTTAACGTTTTTGGGCTTAAAAGCTTAAATTATGGAATATGTAAAAAAAACGCTAAAAAATATATCGCTTTTTATTTTATTATTATTAATCTTTTAGATCTCGCTTTTATGAATAAAATGCAAAAACAATCAACGAAATCCGAGCACTGGTTACGAAAATATACATGATTTAGGAATAGGTAGCGCACCTTTGCTGAGCACAATAATTGGTAGTTACAGGTCAAATTGAAAATTTCATAAATTTGTTCTCTACAAAATATGCGAATACTACTAAATACTTACATTAATTAAGTGTAATAAATTTTTGAAGGCTTATGCCCCATTCGCGATTCCCTCACCCTCATAAGAGTAATGATCGCCATGACATGAATCAGATCGGAAAGACCGTACCGGTGAATAAATCGAATTAATACAAATTTTATAGGGGATATGACACTACGCCGAATGCCCACAACGCCGATACGCTTTTTTGATGGTCCATATCGCCGACTAGGGACACTACGCCGACGGACACTACGCCGACAGTGCCCACATCGTCGACAAGTGTACATACAAGAGACACTTCGCCGAATTTTTCTCTGTGGACACAACGCCGGCAATTTTAATTGCAATTACCTAACGTAATATCATTATTTTTAAACTTATTTACGTAATTGAATGTTGTACTTGACTACGAAAAAGTATCTATCAATTTAAAAAAAATATACTAAACCTGCAAATAACCTAGGCGTTTTAGTGGCAACAACGTTTAAGTTTTGCATTCTGCAATTAAAATAAAAATTCGGCGAAGTGTCCCTTGTATACTTGTCGACGATGTGGGCACTGTCGGCGTAGTGTCCGTCAGCGATGTGGGCATGGTCGGCGTTGTGTCCCTTGTACACTTGTCGACGATGTGGGCACAGTCGGCGTAGTGTCCGTCGGCGTAGTGTCCCTAGTCGGCGATATGGGCCATCAAAATATCGTGTCGGCGTTGTGGGCATTCGGCGTAGTGTCCCGGGCCCATTTGATAAATTAATCATTTTTTATATTTTTTTAAAAAGTTTTATGCGTTTCGCACCTTCTCATTTTTTTAATTAATTAATTTAATTTAGGCTTTTAGGGAGAAGAGGTGACCATAAAATGACAATTATTATTATACGGACCACTTTACGCAGACATTTGCAAAGAGCAGTGCAATTTAATGATTTTTTCCTGCAATTGCATAGGTTTCCACAATAATTCTGCTTGCAACCACATTTAAGAATCTCAATGCAAGCGGAATTGTTATCCACACGAGAAGGAATCTGTGATCGAGTTTCTTCCACCCACGTTGAATTGGATGTGGGGCTTGAAGCTCAGCCTAATGTGCCTTGCTCCAAATGGTAGCTTGATAAGCTGCTCTCTTGCAGTGTAATAGGAGAGCGTCTTGTGTCGGGTGCACCATTTCTAAACTTTTGTTTCGGTGTCAGAATATTAACTTTCGTTGTTGATTAATGGATTCTGCACCGCCTCCATAAACTTGAATAAAGAAAGGCTTCAAAGCTTTGAACTTTGTAGACTCCAAATTTCATCACTGCGAATGGATTTTCCATCATTTGGACGATGACCTGAATTACAGTGTCTGGGTTCCTTTTCCAGGCACTGAATTCCGTCCTTTTAGACTTTTAGAGCGTCCTCTCAGTGAGGAAGTGGAGTCACAACCCGTAAGTGTGACAAACAATGAACGTGCAAACTACATTGCTCTTTACAAATGTCCTTGTGTAAATTAATCCGTATAACAATAATTGTCATTTGAGTTCACCTCTTCTTCCTAAAAGCTTAAATTAAATTAATTAATTAAATAAACGAGAAGGTGCGACACAAAAAATTATTAATTTATAAAATTTGTATTAATTCGGGTATTTTCGATTTATTCACCGGTAGGGTTTTTTGGATCTGATTCATGTCATGGCAATCATTACTCTTATGAGGGCGAGGGAATCGCGAATGGGCATAAGCCTTCAAAAATTGATTACACTTAATTAATGTATGTATTTAGTAGTAATTCGCATATTTTGTAGAGAACAAACTTATGAAATTTTTAATTTGGCCTGTAACTACCAATTATTGTGCTCAGCAAGGGTGCGCTACCTATTCCTAAATCTTGTATATTTTCGTAACCAGTGCTCGGATTTCGTTGATCGTTTTTGCATTTTATTCATAAAAGCGAGATCTAAAAGATTAATAATAATAAAATAAAAAGTGATATACTTTTTAGCGTTTTTTTAACATATTCCATAATTTAAGCTTTTAAGCCCAAAAACATTAAATCCGCTAGGATTATCAATTTCGGTTATATAACAATTTATCTTAGGAATACAAAACTGTGCAATTAGAGTCTACGTACGTTCGATTTGGACATACGGTTGCTAAGATATAGCCAAAAATAGGTTCTCGGGCATTTTCAAGATGGCGGACAAGATGGCGGCCTTTCAGCTTTCCCCCCCCTCTAATATTGTTCAATGGGTCATTGATAACAATCCTGGAGGGGGGGGCAAACTTTTACACGCTTGGTAACTCCCAACATTACATTGTTACGTACTATTATTTGAAGATAACTGCACTGAAAGCACAACAAGCTCAACAGATTGATGTTGATTTAAGACCTTCATCTGCTGATGTACCGGAAAACATCTATGAAGAACCTCCGAATTTAGACGAGTCATCTGAAATTTTTGAAGATGAGGTTGATGAAGTAACCTCATTTTCTGGAAGATAGCTAAGAGAAAGGAGTAAATTGAAGCCATCTGAATACCTTCAGGAGAATTATGTAATGATGTCTGTTGAGAATGATCCACTCGCTTACAGTGAAAGTCTAAACTCGTCATTAGCTGAAAACAAAACATGGATTTTAGTGAATCCTCGCAAAAAGCTGCTTAATTGTAGATGGCTGTTTCGTGCTAAAACCAATGCTGAAGGACAAATGGTGCGTTGCAAAGCAAGACTTGTTGCAAAAGGCTCTGCACAGAAACCAGGCGTGGACTACAATGAAATATTCAGCTCTGTTGCCAGATCTGATAGTATGAGAACAATTTTTTTTGTTTCGGCTAATGAAGGTATACATCTACAGCAATTTGATGTAAAGACTGCCTTTCTTTATGGAGAGCTAGAAGAAGACATTTATATGCAACAACCTGAAGGTTATGACGGTAGTAATGGGAAAGTAAGCAAACGTCAAAAAAGTTTGTATGGACTGAAACAATCTCCAAGATGTTGAAATGCCAAGTTGGTAAAATTCCTTAGAAGATATCTGATGCTGATCCATGTATGTTTGTGAGAAATAAAGGTAGAAAGAAGTTGCTGCTGGCTATTTATAGGGATGATGGAATTGTAGCTCAGATAAAAAGGAAGTCGATGAAATTGTTCAGGAGATGATGAATGAATTTAGTGGATACTCCAGATTATTTTCAAGGAATAAAAATTGCAAGGAGAGAAGACGGATCAATTTTCTTGAACCAAAAAGGATACTGTTAGAGAATTTTAGAAAGATTTGGGATGGCAGAAGAAAATCCAGTATCAACCCTTAGTAATCCAATTGATCCGAAGGAAGAAAAATTACTTACAGTACTAAACTCATACAGAGAAGCTGTTGGATGTCTTATGTATTTAATGATAGCAACAAGACCACATATTCTTGCTGTTCAAAAGGTTGCACAGAACCTGGAAAAACCCACTGAAGCGTGAAACGTATCTTCAGATACCTGAAATGTACAACGGATCGTGGAATCAGTTACAAGGCTGATCTGAAAGCTGGAGTTCTCGAAGCATATAGTGATGCTGATTACGCAGCAGACAGTACCACAAGGCATTCAATCGCATCGCATGCAAGTACAGCGGTGCAATCATGACTTGGTCAAGCAGCAAACAAAAAAGTGTTGCTTTGTCAAGCACTGAGGCTGAATATGTAGCAGCAAGTGAGGGCGTTAAAGAAATAGTGTGGTTGAAACCTGGACTAAGTGAAATCGCTCAGCTGGAAGAAACTTCATATCTTCAAGTGGACAATGCTAGTGCTGAGCGATTGATTAACAATGCACAAGTTCCACAAGCGAAGTAAGCATATTGATGTCCGATATCACTTTATTCGTGAAAAATACATGGAAAATACTTCGAATCCATAATTCGAAAGGCGGCGTTCAGTTGAAGCTGTTTTGTCCTCACAATGGGGAGTGGAAAAGGTTATCACTATATTCACTATATTTTTAAAATTTCACCTTTCTTATTGTTACATTACCGGCGGCCTAGAAACTAACAAAGTACCTATAGTGAGCGTTTGAGGAAATTCTATAAAACATTCACTTCAGTTGGTTTATCGTTTTATCGTTTATCGTTTAACCTCCTTGTTTTTTCAACATGGTCCCAAATGATGTTCAATTTTATAGTTAATTTCTAACTTTGTTCCCAATTTTTCCCATCACACAAATGTGGCGTGTAAGTGGTTTATTGGTTTTTAATGTTTAATTAATTTAGTTTCTAGTGCTGCCGTTGATGATGGAAATTTAACTTAAAATTTAAACCCGTTTTCATCTCGTTCGCCCTCATTTCATTTTTCAATCTTCACTGCTATTTAATCGTAGTAAATAATGTTATCCAATTTAGTTTTTAGTACTCATACAATGTATTCTAGCCTGACGATGACGTTATGTCGAAACATGTCGTAATTTTTACCATAACTTAAACAACAAAAATTTTTCAACTTTAAAACTTCACCAATTTGTACTTATTAAATTAATCATGGGGAAGGTTGTGGGAGTTTCATTCCAAGTTGTTCACTTGGATGATTTATTACGATTTTCATAAAGGCCTAACTCAACAACTTTTGGTAATAAAGCACCATCAGTAGTGTTTATAAATAGTTTGCTGAATTTCGTTGTGGTCGAGCGTCCGTCAGTGATGAATCTCGTGAAGGTCGACCAAAATGGGTTGTGATTCCGAATAATATCGTCAGAAAAATCTCCTCCCCTTGGATTCCGAACCACTTCCAATAAAATGATTGTTTGTTTCTTCTGTCAGAACCACTCCTTTAGAGGATGGAAGAACAATCAACGCTGGTACACAACAATTTGTTTGCCAAAACTCATCCATGAAATTATGAAAAACAATTAAAAACGTCGCATCAGCTGTCACACAGCACGCCGAACAATTGATTATTTGAAGAAAAAACTTATTGCCTAACGACCTTTTTTTTGTTCCCGAATGTCAAACAAAATATGTGTGGACTACGATTTTCATCACCTCAAGATCCTTTGAATCCATGTTTTTGATGTACCAACTTAAGAGTGGCGATATGAAAAATATGAAGGTAGTCAGGTCAGGTAGTAGTGTAGGTTGTGACACATTTAAGGTTTTCGAAGCTTTCCATTGTCAGCGATCCTTCAGCTTTTACTATTTTTTCTATCTCCTCAATGGTACCTTTTATTATGCCCCTAGAAGTAGATTTCGGCATCCTGAAACATAACATACGTAACCGACTGTAGTTCCAAATATGGGCCGGAGGTCCATAAATACTAGCATATTACTAACCCATATTAGCAACATTGATGGAAAAGCACAACAGACTCATCCGGTCTTCATTTATTACGATATATTTGCCTAACGCAGCAGGATTTAATTGTTATTAGATTTATTCAGTAAAATTAAATCTATTCACCGTTCAAAAGTTTGACGACTGGTAAAAGCTGTTACTCATATTACTTACTATCAACAACCAATAGATTTTAAAAAAAACAATATATTAGTTTAGTTGCCTCTAGGCGTCGATGGCAATTGCGTGTGTAATAAAACACCAAGTAACTCAATCTGTGTAGTCAATACCTTGAACTAAATAAACGGAAGCTAATGAAGTGCATAAAATCACATTACCTGGGCGCCACGCTAATTATGTGGTAATTTAAATTATGTAATTAAAATATTAATAATACTTTTTGAAAATTTGCCGAAATTTTGCGGATAATGGAAACGAGGAAATGAATTTAGTAATCATAGTAAGGTTGAATCTGAAATTAGAAATGATTATGAACAATAGTATTAGATATATTAAAGACAGCATTTTGAACGCTTTGTAAGCTAAATAATTTGTTTCAATTTTCTGAAATTCACATTTGTCTCTTGCAAGTTCGCTGATCTCTGCAATACATAATGAACATTTCCGTTGATAGTTTCAGTTGTGTCTGTATTCTCGTTTGATATTCTTCTTTCTTTCTTTTCCGAGTCTACTATTTTTTCCACGGATTCCTAAAAATGGGCAGATTTTCTTAAGTATTAGTGAAGCCCTTTCCAAAATTGCTCCTAAAAATCCATCCAAACAGTAACTGGAAATACAGTATTTGGCATCTTCCAGTTTAGCATTAGGAGCAGTTCCTTACTTTGTGTTGCTTAGATAAAGATGATTTGAATGACGATGAGTGGGTTCCACAAAACTCATTGATCCAGTGTTAAGCATCAATAAGTGTAACTCTGTTAGATGGATCTGGGCGATCAGTGACATATGAAGGAGAAAAGTAAGAGAAAATTTAATGGCCATAGCCATTCTTGGATCGTCTAGCGGCTAGCCATTACACTACTGCAAGTAATAAGGATACCCTGCAGAACAAATGGATCCTAAAAGTATGTACAAAACTAACACTTTTTTTAAGTAATTTTTTCATTTTGGCCTTTGTTTTCGAATTATGGACCTTTTTTGTTTTTTTTTACCAATGTCTATATCTCCATTATTTGCAGTCGAATTTCAAAAATTAAAATTTTTGGAATCAACAGTTTAATATCTACAATGTTTGTTCAAAACTTTTTAAAAAGAAATTTAGAACAGCAAAATGGTGATCATTTTAAATTATAGCAGTGGAGTACATTTTGTGCTATTCAATTTGAAAACTTAAAATGACCGCCATTTTGCTGTTGTAAATTTTTTGTAAAAAAGTTTTGAACAAATGTTGTAGATATTAGACCGTTCATTCCAACGAACTTTGATTTTTTGAAACCCGACTACAAATAATGGAGATATAGACATGTGTAAAAAAGCAAAAAAAGGTCCATAATTCGAAAACAGAAGCCAAAATGAAAAAAAAAATTCTAAAAAACGTGTTAGTTTTGACGAGTTCTATAACCTCTATTACGTTGTCCAATTTGAATAGAAACACCCTGTACAATATATTCCTATTAGTAAACTAAATTACACCTCTAACTAAATCATAATCAAAACTAAATCCCTCTACCTAATTGAGCCTACATTCCTTAAATCCATCCATCTCAACCCCCACCTATTCTTTTCCAGCGCCCTTTTCCACCCCCTCACTTGCCGCCTTAGCTCCTCACATTCTTCCACCATATGTCTGATCTCCGCACAGTCTACACAACCTCTCCTCCTCGTCTAACCAGTATTTATTGTCGCTTTCCTCATTTCCCACCCTGAAACTTGCCACAGTCTTCTTCCTCCCTATATCACTTCCATCCCTCAATGTATTTACTTTGGTGTACCATCTGTCTCCAGATCTCTGTATTTTTCATTGTATCTCCCCTTCCGCATTTTCGTCCTTCTCACTTGTCCTTACTATATCCTCTGCTGTCATCCAACTCAATTTTGTCCTCACCTCTACATCCTCCCTCGCGTATCGCCTTCTTTCATCCTGCCCATGACGTATCCTCCTATTCTTCACCTCCTTCCAGCAGCATCTTGGAATCCCCCTTCCTTTTTCCTCTCTTGCCCTCCTTCTAGCTTTAATTCTTATGTTTTTAGCTTAACCTCCTTCTCCATCAGATACCCAGGGGTATCTCTCGGACAACTCGGGTACTTTTCGGATCATATCGAATTGGAAATGAGTGAAGATGATACTGCGATTAACATGAGCATACCTTGAATTTCGTTGGAATTACATAATTATACAACCTTGTTCAATACAAAAGTATAATGGGATAATAATTTTATATATAATGAACTAGTACACTTGCACAAGTTTCAAAGAAGCTCCATTGATTTTGTAGAAAAATGTTTTGGGTACCTTCTTAGAGGTAGGTAGTATTATATGGAGGGTGCTGTGTTGCCACGAGAAAAGCGGTGGTAACGTAGGCAAGTGAAAAAAAGGGTCACTTCGCGAATTGTTATCGATGCGCAAATCTTGTCATTTTTTGACGTTTGTAGAAAAAAATTTAAATTTTGTTTAGGACATTGCCAAAATGCCAAGAACAGAAGTGAACACATATTGTGATTAAAAAGGGTAGGCTTTTCGTCTCGATTTAATTAGAAAAATAGAAAGAAAGGTTTTTTTATTTTATTTATGATTTTTTTCCTAAAATGAACATCTAAATGTTAAATTCCAAATGCAAATGTTTGATATTTAAGGGAGCGAACATGAAGATACAAAATCAGTTGTTACACCTTTATTTAATTAAAAAAACCCAAGATAATGAAATCGTCGCTTAATAACTTCTCTCTTGTTTCAGTCATTTTTTGGTCGGACCTACAACAACATAAGTTCGATATCCGAATGCAAAAACAATGGACAATGTGTTATCAACAAAAAGAATCGTACGGCGTGCAAAGCGTGCAGACTACGAAAATGTCTGCTGGTGGGAATGTCAAAAAGTGGTTCGCGTTACGGACGCCGTTCGAACTGGTTCAAAATTCACTGCCTTCTACAAGAGCAACAGCAACAAGGAATAAACATAAACCCCGGATTATTAAGACCGCACCCCTATCTACCACTTCTCCGAAATCCACCCCTAATCTCAACCGATACAAAAAGCTCCGAATCCGACAGTGGCGCCTCCTCGGCGGATCTCGAAGACGACCTACGTTCCACTAGCGGTTTGAGCTGTTTTCGATTCACTACCTCCCCGGCAATAAGCGATAAATCGACAGTTTCCAGTAAAAAATTACGATCACCCTCAAGTGACTGTGAATATTTCAATCGCAAAAATATTACGAGTTTTATACCGCCATCACCGGCTTCCTTTCCGGCCGTTTCGCCGAGCGGCCCATTTCCGCGATGGCTTCCTTCGTTCAACAGTATTGGTGATCCCAACTCATTTCGCGATTTATGGATAAAAGGTTCGTTATCTATAGCCGAAACTGCTCCTGAGCAGGAACAGCCAATTGACTTATCTGTACGTTCAATTAATTCTAAAACGCAAGTGCAATCGAAGTCTTTCGTCATCGATGAAAGTGAAATCGTTAAACCGGTGCCTTTAGATTTAACATTAGATAGACAGGCAGATATTGTTACGAATTAAATTTAAATTATTGAACGTGGTTGTGATTTTTTTTTATACAATAATATTATATAATTGTGAAACCGTGTATGTTCCTGTTGTGCTACAATCGAGCCATTTATATATGTTTTAAAATGAATACATAAGCTTTATCTATAAATAGTACCTGAAAATAAAATTCGACAATAATCATTTCCATTTACTTTCAATAATTGTTGTACTTAATATGTTATTTATTAAATGCAAAATGTTAATAGGTCGATAAGTGTTGAAAATGCTAATAGCATAAATTAGTTCTATATATATTTTATTTATATTACATATTTTATAAGGCCAAAACTTGTTAATAGTTTAATATTGTTATATGGCCAGTAAAAGTGCCTTATATTTGTAGTATGATACATGCTTTAATAAAATGTAAAATGTTTACGTTATTATGCTCGTTTATTATTATTCAGGCTGTTCACCTTCAGATGGTTGGCGTTTTTGTTCATCGAAAAAAGTAAGTACATATCTCATATTGCTAATTGTGCAATAACCTTACTTAACATTTTGTATATAATTCACATTTCACTTTCTTCTTCATATGATTAAACTTGGAATTTCAAGTGAAATTTTGTTACAAATGTTCAGTTTGCTTTCATTTAATGTACCTGAAAGAAAATATACATACCTATATAAATAATCTGTGTCATAATGGACGAGTGCGTACATAAAATAAAGATTAATAAATGAAATCCTAGGTCACTGCTTTTCTTATTTGAAGGTCATGTTATTTGACATACGAGTACCTCCACTTGTCAGGATCGGAACAATAATTAAACCAGAAGAAGGTAACGTATCATAAAAGTACGTTTGGAGCAAACTAGCACGTGGCTAAGGTAAGTTATGGAAAATGCTACGAAAAATGAACAAAACATGTGGTGGAAATTTCCAAACCCAAAATATGGCAGAATATGGTTCAGGGAATTGGAAAATTGGCGCTTGTATTGAAAACTTACCAACGTCCATTAGGCCACAGTCAGAATTATTCAATTTAAAAAAATTTTATTGAATAAGAGTTTTGATAATACTCTAAATTTTAACAATTTGAGAGCTTTAAAATCAAAAGTTTTCGGGGGGAATTCTTTTTTGTAAAAATCTTCCTTTTTTATTCAAATTCTTGCGAAAATTAGAAGAGAATTTTCATTGCTAAGAAAAAATTCAATGTCATAGTAAAATATGATCTTTTGGTTTTTTTTTTCACATAATTGCCGCTAAAATTGTTACCATTGTAGCACCCTGAAGCTTCATCGGTTGAAATGATTCTGAACAGGAATTCATTGCGCTCAAAAGAGGATACAACGTCAGATGTAGTTGCACGTCTTTTAACTAACCCCATTTTCCGAATTTTGTCAACTCTGTAACCTTTGTCTATGCTACTTTGCCTTCATCCATTGAACACCAGTGCCCTACCATTTAACGGGACGCGACGTCGCTTCTATAGAGGATTTGTTCTGGATCTGGAACATTATCCCCACTTCAATTTTTGATCAATTTCCTATACGGATCCTTCTGATGCAGAGGCGAATATATACATAGACGTCTGACCAATGTATCCATTTTTTCGGTTAGTTGTGGGGTGCGGGCTATGTATGGCGCCACCGTCGATCACAGTGTTCTTTGAGTTTTGCGTGTTTATGGTCTTGTCTCGACGGTGTAAGTCATCACATCACTGATCTAACCACAGATTTATATATTCTAGCCTTTGTTCTTCCTCAATTCCTCTTCTATTGGGGGTCACAAAGCTAATATGTTCATATATCGGAGTTATCTTAAAAAAAATTGCACTTTTTATTACATACGAGTTCATCCCTTGTTGTGCTACTTGCCTTCCTTTAGCTCTGATCGAATCGGACTTGATCTGTAGACAATTATGATGTTAGCTACTCAAGTTGGTTTTGTAAGAGTCATAACTTTTGGGAGGAAATAATCGAAAATAAGTCATTTAAATGAGGGTGGTAATTTTCACGGCCCCAAGAATTGGCACTTTAAGAATTATTATTTTTATCCCAAGAATTATTTTTTCGACCCCAGCTTTTTTATTATTTTGGTCCCAATATTTCTGATCCCAAGAATTATTATATTAGCCCCCAAAACAATTATTTTAACCCACAGAATCATTCTTTTGGCCCCAAGATTTTATTCATTTTATTCAATTGAAAAAAAAATATACTAAACCTACCTCTAACCTAAGCGCCTGAGTGACAATATACGTTGAGGGTGGCAGTTTATTTTAAGTTTCAAATACTTCTATAAAATAAGTAAATAAATAAAGTCTTGGGGTAAAATAAAAACAATCTTGGGGCGAAATGAATAAAACCTTGTGGTAAAATGAACAACATCTTGGGGCCAAAAGAATAATTATGTGGGCTAAATTAATAATTTTAGAATTTTGGGAACAAAAATCTTGGGACCAAAGTAATTAAAAAGCTAAGGTAGAAAAAATAATTCTTGGGGTAAAAATAATAATTTTAGGGGTGAGAATGACAATTCCTAGGATGCACAAAATAATATCTCTTTAAATAATTAGTAGAGATCTTAATGATGGAGTTTGTTGTAAGTAAGTATACAGGGTGTCTCACGGTGACCGTCGGTTAGAAGTATATCAAGAACTGTAAAAGCTACAAATTTGAAATTTTGCACATGCGACATGGAGTGTTTAATCTATTAAATAAAAATATTTTCCAAATGGCAGCACTTCCGGAAATACCGGAAGTGACCATCAACTTCTTTATTTTAAATACAAACTAGGCAATTTTTTTCACATTCTGATGTGTCATAAAATGTTTAGTAAGTATGCTTAAAATAATCGGCGTATCAATTTTGATTGTTGAGAAAAAAAATTTTTTTCACTGAAAAATGTCAAAATCTTGTTAAGGAAATAAAATTGAAAGTCGAAAGTGGTAAAAGTTAGAGAAATGGGATTTTAGGTTCTCAATGTCAAAAGATTGAGACACAATTGTCTGTAACGGATAATAAAAAATTGTCCACGGTTACGTATCTATTTGACGTTATTTCCAGACTTACGAAAAACTTTAAAAAGTCTCTTTTTTCAAATGGAATGCCTATTTAATTATCGGCCCATTCGATGCAGAAATAAATTTCCTTTAAATTGATATACCATGTTCCTATATCTAAAGTCAATGATTACAGAGTTATTTACATTTTTCTAATTAACTTTATAATTACGTACTTTAAAAAAAATGGTTGGCTCTGAAAATTTTCAAAAAATTTTTATTCAAATGTTTCTTATGCTTTTATGATTATTTAAAATTCTATCTATGCAACTTCTTGACCATCCAAGGTCTCTTTCCGCCCAACGAACAGAACTTTCAGGGAAAATATTAAAATATCCCAAAACATTGGTTTCTGCAGCGTCATTGGGAACAATCTGCTTTGCCAAATTTCGTGGCGCATTTACTTCGCCCAAATTTAGAAAATTCTTTTCAATCATCCTGATTTTTCGTTCTGTCATTGTAGGTAAATGCGGATATCTTTCGTTAAAGTGTTGAGTGATTCTTTATTCAATAGTTAAAGGTTCTGCAGGTCCGAAAAGTAATACGAGCAGACTCGCCATGAATGTAAAACAAATTTAGAATATCAGCGTTTGTGTATTCCATATTTCCCAATTAAAAACAAATATTAAGCGCAAAAATCAAAATTCAAACAAATAACACTGATAACAAACGTAAATGTAGCGTAAACTTTCAAACTGATAGCTAACTGACAACTGTTATCATAAGAAACAATTGAATAAAAAATTTTTGAAATTTTTCAAAGCCAACCATGTTTTGTAAAGTATGTAATTATAAATTTAATTAGAAAAATGTAAATAACTCTGTAATAATTGATTTTAGGTATAGCAACATGGTATATCAATTTAAAGGAAATTTATTTCTGCATGGAATAGGCTGATAATTAAATAGGCATTCAATTTAAAAAAAGTGACTTTTTAAAGTTTTTCTTAAGTCTGGAAATAACGTCAAACAGATACGTAACCGCGGCCAATTTTTTATAATCCATTACAGACAATTGTGTCTCAATCTTTTGACATTGAGAACCTAAAATCCCATTTCCCTAACTTTTACCACTTTCGACTTTCAATTTTATTTCCTAAACAAGATTTTGACATTTTTCAGTGAAAAAAATTTTTTTCTCAACAATCAAAATTGACACGCCGATTATTTTAAGCATACTTACTAAACATTTTATGACACACCAGAATGTGAAAAAAAATTGCCTGGTTTGTTTTTTAAAATAAAGAAGTTGATGGTCACTTCCGGTATTTCCGGAAGTGCTGCCATTTGGAAAATATTTTTATTTAATAGATTAAACACTCCATGTCGCATGTGCAAAATTTCAAATTTCTAGCTTTTACAGTTCTTGATATATTTCTAACCGACGGTCACCGTGAGACACCCTGTATGTGGTTGTCAGAGCTGCAAGTATTTGAAATAAAAGTAATTGAAAAATGATTTCAAATACTTTTCAGTATCTATTTGAAGCACTTTATTTGAAATCCTTTTTAATCTTAGTATTTGGTACTTGGTATTTGAAATACTTGCTCGTTGTATTTGGATTCGGTATTTCAAATACAACACGCGGTACTTCAAATACTAGATAATATCTGAAATACCTTATTTGTGCAATTGTTCAAGTATTTGGTAAGTACTCAAATCCTTTCCTTTCCTAGTATTTGGTATTTGAAGCTGCAAATACTTTAGTTAGATGGTATTTGGTATTTGATAATTGAAATACTTATATTCGGTATTTTGAACAGCTCTGGTGGTTGGGTGGTTGATAGATTAAGATTTGGTTAATACATGCGAAAAACTGTAATCCAATCTTTTATAGTTGTTTAGTTGATTAAACGTGGTTGTTATTAATGTGTAGTATTTTTATATCGTTAATTACGATGTGTTGCAGATTGTCAGCCATATTTTAACTAATTGAGATCCCAAATAGCCAGAAAAGAGAATCACAGGCTTTCTGTATGTTTTAACATCAAGAAACCAGAATTGAACGATGGTTACTATAATAACAGAAAATAACTGTAATTGAGAATTGTTGTCATCCGATGTAAATTGTTACCTATAAATTATCCTGAAGAACCATTTCAATATTCATCGCTTTATATAAACGGAACAATGGATCTATTTATGTACATAAATCATCTCGACGTTGACGTCCCTACTATTTAATATATGTATAATCACTTTATTTGTTTAAAGAAAAAATTTCTTACAAATGGATTTTTATCCTAACCTCCCTTAACTCCGTATAAACACTTAGAATTCAAAACAAAACACTAAAATTTAAAAATTTTCTCTCCTAAAATCTCTCTCCATCCCCTTCCCTCAGCTCCGCACACTCCCGCCCCATTCCACATAACCTACATCTTCTCTTATCATCTTCCCACCAATACTTATTCTCCTTTTCCTCGTTTCCGCACCTATATCTGGTTATCATCCTCTTCCTCTTCATACTCAATCCTCCCCTTAGGTACTCCGGCACTTCTTCCTCAATTATCTCTCCATACCTCTGATTGTACCTCCCTTCCTTGATCCTACTCCTTCTCTCTTGCCTTTGCACATCCATATCCCTTTCTACAATGTCCTCTCTTGTGCTCACCTCCCATCCTCCTTCTCTTTTCCTCTACACCTTCTCCCTCCCATACCCTCCTCTTTCATAGTATCTTTTCCTGTCCTCCTGCCCGTATTATATTCTTCCTCTCTGCAACAGCCTTGCAGTATACTTCCCTCTCACCCACTCTCCATTCCTTCCTCATACCCCACCGCCAGCTTCCCTGCCTGTATCCTTATTATTTCCGATTTAACTTCCTCTTGCACTATGTACCCTAGCGTCTCTCTTTCCAACCCCAACACCCATCTCCAATATCTTTCCTGTACTCTTTCCAACACCCCCACACTTCCACTCCATACATCATTACACTTTTCGCCAGTTTATAAAACCTACCATTTAATAAACAATAACCTTCCCCTTTCTGCAGATGTTACGCCCGTAAGAACTAGATGAAATTTTTAATGTTATGGTTGTTCTTTTTTTGTTCGGTGCAGCTCATTTTTATTATGTTATTCGCCAATTTCTAATAGATACACTTCACGTTTCATGTGTAGCGTGTAGCTAAGTGTTGTAAATGTTTATACAGACAACAGACATGTATTGTTATTTTGCTTCCTCACTCTGCATCGTTGCCCTTCCAAATAGCAGATCAAACACTTTGTCGAATAGAATTAGTAGAATGATTGGAGATACTTGACATCCGAAGAAGTACAATTCCCAAAAGGCACTCTGTCAGCCGTTACCAAGGTCCCTCAAAAACGAAGCATTTAATAAACTTTAGTGAGAGCTTTGAAGGAGGATGCAGGTAATTTTTATTGCCCTTCTAAGACATACAGTCCTACCATTTAGTTAATTTGTCGATTGATCATAATACTATCACACAATACGAAAGTTTTTTAATGAGGATGTGAGGAACATTTTTGGTGATTGACACATTTTTCGTACCACAGAAACCTACGAGAAATGAGATTGAAAGAATAGTTAAAGAAATTGTTTCGCGTAGGTACCTTGGAAGGGTAACGTTTTGTAATTTTATCAGATAATGAAGTTAAAGGATTCAAATAAAAAAAACCTTTTAGAAAATAATTAAGGTAATTTAAAAATGTAATCAACAACTTGAAAACTAGTTAAAGGATATCCTATTCCTGTTTTCTACTTTCTTCTAATAAAAACATTTGTAAAATGGGTTACCTACATATAATAAAAATAGGTACATTGGATAATTAGAAGTTTGTTTACGCATCCGCCGGCGCCGCCCCGCACTTATTTTAATTTTGCGTTATTTTATCTTAAGGTTACAATAATAATGTATTTAATCACTAACCGCATCCTTTGTTGCCCAAAAAATGACAATATAAAAGAATGCGAAAATTTTAAACCTATAAGAAACTTGAACAGAATCTATAGCAATGTTTCGTTATTTCATTTTCGCTTTACTTGTCTTCTTGGTGTTGGTGAATCAAGGTATGTCGAACATTCTCTTTAATTATTCTATCTCTTTCTTTGTAGGTTTCTGTGGTGAATATGGGTTCCAAGATTGTGTTGAAGGCAACGGATGCGCCTCAAAAAGCGGTAGCGCACAGGACCGTTGCTACGAGATGTGCGAGTCAAACTTATAAGTTGAGGCAATCACAACGTTGAAATGTTATAATAAATATGTCTAAAAAACAATTTTCAATACAATATCTACTTACTGCCTTTAAGGTTTTCTTGAAAATTATAAAGATTTTGGAAAACAACTTGCTCACTAGAGAATAGTTTGTCGTATTAAGTCGGTAGCAGAAAATTCGACGTTCTTGGCCACACTGCATACTGCCTGCGTCACATATATCACTCATCAATAATAATCAGTACTACTTGCAAGTTGAAATGGTATGTATACTTATATAACACAAAATATGTTTAAAATGAGCGATTTCGGTGACCTACCACAAAATCAATGGTAAATATTGTACTTATTTGGACTAAATTTAAGTCAAAAGAAAACTTTTTGAAATTTTTAACGGTTTTCTTTGTATGAATTTGTGTTATAATGCCGATATTCACAAAATTTTACTATGGAACTGTTTCCTTCACGATTTCAGAGTTGTTCTCAAAGTTTTCACTCTCTTACTAAACCGCTCACGTGGGCTAGTAGTAAAAGTAGGTCATCGAAGGACACCGTGACTGTTTGGTCGTTTACCTGTTTAGCCGATTAGCTGTTTAGCTGAACTTACGGGTTCAACGACCCCAAAAATTAAGTTATGGGTTCAATGACCACAAGCTCGACGACCCGTAAATGGTTAAACAGCTAAACAGGTTAACGGCTAAGTAACTAAACAGGTAAACGGCGAAAACACCTAAACAGGTAATCGGTTAAACGGTCTCGGTGTCCATCCTGGGTTTTTCAAAATTACACAAACACTGTAATATCTACAGAATGTGTAACTAGGTAACAATAACGTTTGTACACTAACCCGTTTCTGATTTCATTACACACTGTTACAAAGGAAACATGGGCTATGGAGAAAACTTTTACGAAGTCATCTAATACTCCTCAAAATACGTTCAAAAGAATCTATAGATGTAATTTCAATACTTCAGTAAAGAATAAGCAAGAGGCAACACAGATAAATCAAAAACGAAACCAAAGAATATATATACAGGGTGGCCCAACGAAAAGGTAACAGACGGGTTTCTGGCCAGAGGGAATTTTTTTTTGGGAAACGCAAAAACACTTCAATTTTTATATCAAGGGGGACAACTTTCGCCATGATTTTCAACCTGAAGTGATTTCATCCCTTAGCGCTGTGAGAACAACCCCTAAAATTTAAATAGGGATGATGGGGCAAGTGATACGTCATTTGAAAGGTCTTTCTTTTCTGATTTCAGTGCACTAGTTTTTTAAATATTTTTTTATTTTTAACCAAAAAAACTGAAGTTCGAAAATGGAAAATGAGGAAAGAGATTGAGGCATTTAAAAACTCAAAAAGGCTCGGACAGGTCAATTGTTTTTTTCTTAGAGAAGCTAGGTACTTTTACTGATACTTGACAACATTGTTTCACCCCTTGGGTACAGGGTAAACAACCCTTAAATTTTTAAATAAAAACAAGGGTTAATTTTTTTTTGGTGCTAATTAATAAAACCAGTTTATGCAAATTCAACCCTTATTTTAATAAATGTTCGAAGTGCCTGCCTTCAGCTCCATGCAATAGTACACATTTTCATTAATTCGTTCCCATACATTTTGCAACATTTCAGGAGTGATCAGGCGGCATTCATGTACTATACGGTCCCGTGACTCCTCCAAAGATTCCGGACCAGTGGAAAAAACTTTACTCTTTACATGACCCCATAAAAAAATCTATCTAATGGGGTGAGATCAGGAGGAATGAGTTAATCAAAATCTGTATTATTACATGGAAGCTGAAGACAGACACTTCGAAAATTTATTAAAATAAGGGTTGAATTTGCATAAACTGGTTTTATTAATTAGCACAAGAAAAAATTAACCGTTGTTTTTATTTAAAAATTTAAGGGTTGTTTACCCTGTACCCAAGGGGTGAAACAATGTTGTCAAATATCAGTAAAAGTACCTAGCTTCTCTAAGGAAAAAACAATTGACCTGTCCGAGCTTTTTTGAGTTTTTAAATGCCTCAATCTCTTTCCTCATTTTCCATTTTAGAACTTCAATTTTTTTGGTTAAAAATCAAAAAACTTAAAAAACACTAGTGCACTGAAATCAGAAAAGAAAGACCTTTCAAATGACGTATCACTTGCCCCATCATCCCTATTTAAATTTTAGGGGTTGTTCTCACAGCGCTAAGGGATGAAATCACTTCAGGTTGAAAATCATGGCGAAAGTTGTCCCCCTTGATATAAAAATTGACGTGTTTTTGCGTTTCCCAAAAAAAAATTCCCTCTGGCCAGAAACCCGTCTGTTACCTTTTCGTTGGGCCACCCTGTATATAGACTGTAATGCAAAACTGAATGTTATTATGAAAATATCGTACTACAAGATTCTAACTGAAAAAACATTCTGGCAAGTATTGCCACGAGACTTCCCTCGTACCAATAGATAGTTTGCACATCCCTAGTTTGCAAGGGTCTAGTTATTTTTGGAATGCCCTCAAACGTGTTGTGTACCATTGGGTATTTATCAGTTGTTTTGGAATATCTTCGGGCGTCATCGGTTACGTTCGGTTATCTTGAAAATGTCTTTAAATGTGTTCGGATTCTATCGAGTGTGTTCGGTTGTCTTCAAAATTGCTTTTGGTGTTATTCGGAATGTCTATAAATGTGTTCCGAAGCTAACAGGGGCATTTGGTAGTACTGGAAATAACTTCGGATGTCATCGGACACGTTCGGTGATTTGTGTTTGGGTGTTTGGGTGCCGTCGGGTGTAAGCGTAGAGTGTGTTACATTGGCGATGCGTTAGTTTTACGAAGCGCAGAAGCCGCTGCGCCGCGCCGATAGAATTAAAATTTCATCATTTTTTAGCAATTATTATTTATATATACCGGAAGAAATTTTGAATACCGGTTTTCGGTATTCAATCAAGTGAATCCCGGGATCGCGGTATTGATACCGGTATTGACTTTCTTTGTTGCTGAAACTATAAAATAAAAATAAAAAACGCATACCTAGCTTAGAAATTCAAAGTTAAAAATTCCAAATTCAAAGTATTCAAGTTATTCAAAGATGTAAATATAAAATGTAAATGAAAAAAATTCACATAAAATTCAAAAATTTCGTATTCAAAATAGAAATTTGAAATAAAAAATTGAAACTCAAAATATTAAGGCTAATGAATCCTAAATTATAATTTGAAAATTCGAAACGCAAAATATTACTGCTACTTAAAGTTAAAAAGTTAAAATTAAATTCAATATTGAAATTGGAAATAATAAACTCGCAATTATAATTTTGTAAATTCATAGTTCAAAAATTAAAAATTTGTAGTGCCATTTAAAAATCAAGTTGCGGTTTATATATATTTTGTCAATTGACGTAGTAATTTCTCCGAACACAACAAGATTTCGGATTTGACCGTCCGGTTTACGATTCGTTTTAAGTACTATGTGTGATACATAATGTCGCACTAGAATTGACCAAGGAATATACAGGGGGTTCCATTTAAAAAAATGCAACTTTGATATAAATCATCCTCTATAAACTTTGCGATTCAAGTGAAAATATTATAGATTTGTAATCTTACCATGTCCCATGAACGATGTTCGTTAATAAACCCACAGTCTTCCATCCACACACTATTGGCTCACCCTGTACGCATACAATATTTTGCACTATAAATAAATAAAATTAATCCAAAATATTTTCTACTAAAATAAAATACCGGTATTGACGTATGAATACCGGTTTTAAATACTGCATCAATTTTGTCCGTGATCCCAGATTTCGAAATTCCGGTATTGTAAGCTCTAGTTATATAATTTAGGGCAAAACCAAACAAATAGTCACGTTTTGAATTCTATTAGACGGTGTTTTAAAATTTTTTATTCGACGTTTCATCTCCGAGAAAACATTATGAACTGTATTGTTTTATTTCGTCGCAACCAACGAAACACCCTGTATTCGATACTATTTTTATTATGAATTTGAACCACGTTAACATTACGGTTTTGAAGCTAATTTTTAAGAAAAATTGACACATTCCTTGTACGCATAGATACCACAGAAACCTACGAGAAAGGAGATTGAAAGAATAATTAAGGCAATTGTTCCTTGAGAGGGTAACTTTTGTAACTTTTCCAGATACCTAATGAAATTAAAGATTCAAATAAAAAACCCTTTTAGAATATAATTTAGGCAATTCAAAAATCAAATCAACAACTTGAAAACTAATTAAAGCCTCAAAGACCTTCTATTCCTGTTTCTATCTTCTTCTAATAATAACATTTGTAAAATACATTGTAAAATAAGATTAACAATATAATGTACATATATTTTAACTAGATAATCGCAAGTTCGCAAGTTTGATTCTACCAGTAACCACATCCGCCACTTTTAATTTACTTTTGGGTGATTTTACCCTTTTGATTACCTACAATAATTATATTGTATTTAATCAGTAACCGCATCCTTCGTTGCCCAAAAGACGACAATATAAAAGAATGCGAAAATTTTAAACCTATAAGAAATTTGAACAGAATCAATAGCAATGTTTCATCATTTCATGTTCGTTTTACTTGCCTTTTTGGTGCTGGTGAACCAAGGTATGTCGAACATTCTCTTTAATTATTCTATCTCTTTCTTTGTAGGTTTCTGTGGTTATCTTGAGTTCGACATATGTATTAATAATAACAGATGCTACTTTAAAGACGGTATCGAACTGGACAATTGCTACGAAAAGTGCCTTCCAAAATTATTATAAGTTGAGGCAAATGTACTATCCAAACGGCACATTATAAAGTTGAAATGTTATAGTTGTAGGTAATTTGATGAATAAACAAGTTTAAATAGTCATTATTAATGCAATATTTAATGCCTTTAAGGTTTTCTTGAAAATTATAACGATTTTGAAATAGTTATTTTTGTATCTAGTGCGCGAAATGCCACTTTGGTGATCGAGAACTGATTTTTTTAACTCGGCGTACCAAAGTATTTCGCGCACGAGTTGCAAAAAATTTTTTTTCTACAAACGTGAAAAATTTCTCAATTATTTTAACGTTAAAATACAAAACTTACATGCAGTGCGCGAAGTAAGTATTTCGTGCACGGCGTCGTTACTTCGCGCACGGTGTCATGGTAACGTAGAAAAGTGAAAAAAGGGTCACTTCGCGTATTGTTATCAATGCGCAAGCTTTGTCATTTTTTGACGTTTGTAGAAAAAATAAGTTTTTAACTAGAGAATAATTCTTCGTAGGTATGTATACGATTAGGTACGTAATTTTTCGCAGTGTCTTCGACATGTGGTTGCCAATAACTAATAGACACCCTGAAAATCGTTTCTGCGATATATTCCTTTAAGGGGGCACTTCGTAGTCTGCCATATTTTGAACATTTCTGCGAACGTATCGTATGGTCTTTGTGGAATGACACGAGATGAATGAGTAAAATATTGCTTAGTAATGTGGACTAAATTGTTTTATTTAGGGGTTTACAAGAACATAGTGGCAATGGATTGAAAGAGTAACCACGCATCGCTATGAAGTTAGGTAAATAAACAAATGAGCTCAAAGTCTTTATATCCCAACTGTAGTATAATTATTTATTTATATATATAGATTGTGGCGACTAGTTTCGGCCCCAAACCAAAAAAACACTCTAAAAGCCAAAAATTGGATTGAGTGATCCAACAGGTAACAAACAGTGATGCGACTTACCAGTAAAACGGTTTTAGAAAATATACAAATTGAGGTAAAAACCTTAAGTCAAAAGTGAGGCCCTATAATATTTTTAGCTTTTAGAGTGTTTTATTGGTTTGATCATGGCCTAGTGGAGTGGGGCCGAAACTAGATGCCACAATCTATATATAAATAAATAATTATACTGCAGTTGGGATATAAAGACTTTGAGCTCATTTGACGACACCAACGTTTAAGTCTTGTCTCGCCTTTTTTTGACGGAACGATACCGGATCCAAGTCCCGACGAGGCTTTCGAAAGTAGTAGGACAGTTACATGTATAAACATTTTCTGTTCAAAGTGAAAATTTAGAAAATACGATATGTTTAGTAGATATGCGTGCTTGTATACAACGTGGCCAAGATAAGGACGAACAACATGGGGATCTTGAAAACGGTAAGAAATTCGAAAGTGGTTAAATTAGAGAAAAGTTACATGTAGTTTCCAAAGGTTCACTATTGTTTATGGTTTCCAAGATTTAAAACAAAATCTGATTTTTGGGTTTTTCTTTTTTCGCAATTCTTTCAATTAATTTAAAAGATTTTTAAATACCAAATTATCACTCTTTGAATTCTGTTAGGTGGCGTTTTCAAATTTTTATTCGACGTTTCGTCTCCGTCACCATCTACTTTATTTTCTTATATCGTCCTAACCAACGAAACACCCTGTATTGGATGCTATTTTTTATTACGAATTTAACCATGTACTACACATTATGGTTTTGAAGCTAATTTTTAAGAAAAATTGACACATTCCTTGTACACATAGATAGGTACCACAGAAACCTATAAAAAAGAGAGAGTAATTTTTGTAACTTTTCCAGATAATTAATGAAATTAAAGATTCAAACAACAAAACCTTTTAGAACATTCGCTGCACGTAAGCAGAAGATGTGAAGATAGCAAGTACTATACCTTCTTTCGAAAAATTTAAGGCAACCGGCAATTTTAAGTTTATCGTTTTAAGTTTCCACGAATTTTTTGACGCCCTTATCGGAATACGCTATTTATAAAAATTAAAATTTAATATCGATTTACAAAACAATTTGTTAACTAGAAGTGACGGTAACAACTTCTCTTTGCATTATAAAAAACCAAGTATAATCAAGATACAACCCCGAATTAAACAAGTTCATTGTTTGACATACCCGAAACCGGATCAAGACATTTTCGTAAATGAACAAAGAATCAACGAAGTAAAAATAGAGGAAGGATTGTATAAGGTATTCAATGGTAACATTAACATCCGACTTAGAAAAGCAAATAGAAATAGGAGATTTACAGGAAGAACAAATTGACCCAGGAAATGTAGAACCATTTTGTTTGACGAATGACGAAGGTTTGAAAAATTTAAACAATCTTATCAGGATGGACCATATGAATTCCGAAGAAAGAAGGATGATTATAAAGACATGCAGGAAATATATGAACATTTTTAAAACATCCGAAGATAAATTAACAGTAACAAATTTGACGAAACATAGAATAAGTACAAAAGATGAAGAACCGATATTTTTAAGAGCATACCGAACACCATTCACTAACAAAGAAAAAATTAAGGAACATGTAGAAGAAATGCTGTAAATGCCAGTACACTTGGTGAAGAAGAAAGAAGATGCATCTGGAAGACAAAAAAACCAGAATGGTCATCGACTATAGACAATTAAATACCAAAACCATTGACGACAGATACCCCAAACCCAACATAGAAGACATTTTAGACAAATTAGGAATAGCGCAATATTTTAGCGTATTAGATCTAGCATCTGGATACCACCAGATCGAGATGGAGGAGCAATCGAAACAGAAGACCGCATTTAATACGGAAGTAGGACACTTTGAATTCAATAGGATATATCCATGATGAAGGTCGATAAGGCACAAAGGGGGTAGATTGTAAATAAATCAAGTTGTTTGATTTATTTATTAAATAGGATGCCGTTTGGACTTAAAAACGCACCAGCGACATTTCAACATCGAAAGGGATATCTTAAGAATAATAAGAGAACATTTTAACAACACCATCAAATTTTGCATTACTAACAAACTTTTAGAGGACGTCGAAGATCAAAATGATCGGACAAGATTTATGAAGTATTATCACACAGGCAAATCAAGACACAGAGGAATTAATGAAACATACAAATCATTGAAGCAATTATATTATTGGCCAAACATGGAAACAGACGTAACAACGTATATCAACAATTGCGAAGTATGTAACTTATCCAAAATCGATCGTAACCCACAAAAATTACTAATCGCATTAACACAAACACCAAACAAACCATTCCAGGTGATGACTTATTATCACTATATAATAACCGAGACGTGTGTATAATGTTTGTGTTGCTGTGCACTTTTCCGACAGTCGCCGAATCCCGACGAATGCGGATGTGATATTTTAAAACCAAAGCTATTATAAATTTATAACCTACAAATTAATGCTACAAGCTACAATTATAGATACCCCGCAAACTACGTAAATATCTGCACTAATTTTTTTCAAAGTAAGTTTTAAACATTTTAGTATAAAAGTCCGTCATCTTATTCAAGCGGTATTTGTGTCTAAATATATTTTCTTTACTTAGAAAATACGTTCAAAGTTTCCTTATGGAGATTAGGTGTAAAATAGAATTCGCTATTTGTGCTTATTTTTGGGTGAAAATTTTGTGTAAACATGCAAAGATTGTCTGTCCGAGGTCCTTAACCCATTTCGAACAATAAAACGATGCCAGAAAGTATTTTCGCGAAAATTTTCAAAATGACAAGTATCGGAAACTTTTTCTCGATAACATGGAAATTTAATTATTTCAAGTTGAAAAGTTATTTAAATGATGAAAAATGATTCTATTATGCCTCGCGTTAACATTTTCATCGTTAAAATGATGTAAAAAGTAGTAACAGCATTCATCGTAGATTAATTTATGTGTCCCGATACATTCTTTCGGTAACTTTCGAAATGTACATGTTTGTGTGCTTATTTCGAATTTAGAGATTTTGAACGATGAACGATGTCGTAGGTAACATATATAGTCGAATGTTTTCACCGAAAAAAATGTTTTTGTCTACATATTTAACTTAATATCTATTGATGAAAGTAGGTGGCAAGTGTATTGTTACGTTACACTATACCAAAGAGAATACCTATACTTTGCCTATACTTCTAAATATACAACTTATATTGTAATTAAGAGGAAGTAAAATCCATATTTACTGCTGTACATATACGTGTAAATGGTGGCCTTTAGTTAGTGAAATAAACAAAAATTTGAAACTGTTTAAGGTAGAGAAGGTCTTTCTATAAAACAGATGTTATGCAACGTTAGACCAGCTTCTATTTGTACATTTTATGTTTTATGGTATTTTTAGTTTTACTATAGAGATGAATGTTAAAACGTTCTCCCTAAGGGCATTCGTATTCCCAAAAAGTTGCCAGTGTCCAAATTGAGTTCTTTTACATTCAAAATTCATTCTAAACTATCCTTATGAAGTTCACACGGAATTTGTTATATTTTCGTTAATTTTTGGGCAAAGACTATGTGCAAAGACGTAATTAACATTGTGAAAGGGCCATTATGTATTTTTGGTCTCAAATCTATTCCAAAAAGTTTGCATTTTACATTTTTTTTAATAATTGGTAAAAATTTACTTTAAGTAGGTAGGAACGAATTCGTATATCTTTACCAAATATCAACCCATTTTTGTGATTTTTACGTCAAATGTAAGTAAATGTAATCCTTTACTTTAGTTACTTTAATATCTTGCTAAATTACAGATACCTACAGGGTCAAAAATCTGAAAAGGTACAAAAATGTAAATTTTTTTTCTTTTTTCAAGCAACTAATCCAGCTCAACAAGGTGTGATATTTTAAAACAAAAGCTATTACAATCTACAATCACAGATACCCCCTCCCCCCAAAGCACGCAAAACGCGAGAATCACGTGTACCTCCGTTTATTTATAAATGGAAAAGCAATATTAACAATAGTATTTTCAAAATATGCGCAAGCATATCTCATTCCGGACAGAAACTCTAAAACCATTTTGGAACATTTAACCTTATAACACAGAATAAAGCACAACTTATAACTCGAAATCAAACGGAATCGTAGAAAGATTTAACTCGACCTTGATTGAATCATTAAGAGTATCGAACGTTGAAAAATCTAAATTACCATTCGAAACACAACTACGTATGTCAGTAATAGAATCATACAATAACAGTAAATTAACAGAAGATTACGTAAATGAGAGGAATAAAACTATGGAGATTATTAACCAACAGGTAAAAGAAAACATAATTAAGAGTAAAGAAAAGGTCCAGCAACGACAACCGGAAAATATTATAGAAGAAAATGTACCAGATCAAGTAGTGTACGTGAGGAGAAACCCGCAAAGGAATAAACTCAACCCCTATGCAGAGAAAGTGAAATTGCATAACGTGACCGATAAAACAGTCACTTTCAAAAATAAAAGGAACAAAATTACCAAATTAAAGCGAGATTTAGTAAAGCGAACTAAAAAGAATATGTTGTTGCAGGATGAAGACACTAATATTTACGATCCTGGTCCTAGTTGCAGCGGACGAGGAAATACAAGTTAAGGAAATAGAAAATTATTTAGTACCAATAGAATTAGAGAAATCATTTAACCACCTATTCAATCATAAGTTAGTTTTTATTGTAGAAAAAAAACCTAAGTGTACAACATACTCTAATTTCGAATAAACTCAAAGAAGTCAAATCCAAACAAAATTCCTCGGAACACTACGTGAACATTATTAAATTATTAACTCAGACAAGGCAACAAATTGAAGATATCAACATTAAAAGTCAACATTTCATAACCACCCACCGCGAAAAACGGCCCCCTTTCAATTTCATAGGTAAAGCAGCAAACTGGCTTTTTGGTATAATATGTTGTTGCAGGATGAAGACACTAATATTTACGATCCTGGTCCTAGTTGCAGCGGACGAGGAAATACAAGTTAAGGAAATAGAAAATTATTTAGTACCAATAGAATTAGAGAAATCATTTAACCACCTATTCAATCATAAGTTAGTTTTTATTGTAGAAAAAAAACCTAAGTGTACAACATACTCTAATTTCGAATAAACTCAAAGAAGTCAAATCCAAACAAAATTCCTCGGAACACTACGTGAACATTATTAAATTATTAACTCAGACAAGGCAACAAATTGAAGATATCAACATTAAAAGTCAACATTTCATAACCACCCACCGCGAAAAACGGCCCCCTTTCAATTTCATAGGTAAAGCAGCAAACTGGCTTTTTGGTATAATGGACGACCACGACGATGAAAAGCAAAATATCTATCAGGCAATTAAATCATTAAAAAACAATCAAGACGAGATAATAAGGAACGTAAATTATAAAACTACCCTACTACAAAATATTTTTAGTCAAATGGAAGCTTTAGTAAACAATACGAACAGTAATATTCAGTTAATACAAAAACATTTAAACACTTTAGATAGGTAATCAAATGACATTTTTTCATCAATATATTGTAATTCTAGAAACTCTCTTTATTCTGGAAAATAACATTAGCGAAGTAAAAAACTTTATTAACGAATTGCAGCAAGCCATTATTTTGGGTCTCAGACACCAATTACATCCCTTCCTATTACCTTATTCACAAATGCAAATCCACTTAGATCACCTCAAAAAATTGTATCCAAAGAAAGTTTTACATCTGGACAACGATCATTACTATTATTCAATACTTTCAGTAAAAATTGGACTAGATATAGAAAGAATTATCATATGAATAGAATTTCCAATAGTGGATGATAATAATTCAACTTTATGCAAAATTGTAAAAGTTCCGTATAGTAACACTTACGTCCTTGAACAGTGTGAATATTTGGCATGGTCCTACAACAATTTAGTGTGTGTATCAGACTACCTGTTTGTAGAAAATAAGTATGTAATTAAGGAAAACGTAAATGTACAAAGTAAAAATTACTGCATTAATAACCTCTTGCAAAATAATATTGAATACTGTACCATAGTTAAAGTAGATGAGGTGAAAACTCAATTTCAAGCATTGAATGATGCAAATTATTTGTTAATTACCGATAGGAAATATTTGTTAAAGTACCAATGCAAAACAAAAGGTACAATTGAAATAAACAAAAATTCTCTTATCAAGTTACCGCCAAAATGTTCAATAGAATTCGAGAATCAGGTGTATAGCAATAACGAAAATGGCATATACAAAGAATTGAACTTACCAAAGTTAACTGGAATTAAATTCAAAAATGTTGTGATAAATGATAAACTTTTTGAGTTCACGCAAATTAATTTAGATGAGAAAATTAAAGGACAGCTTAAGCAAGACGAACTAATGTATTCGCAAGAAATACCGGTTCAATATCAGTTTTCGCATTATGTAATAATTTATTGTTGTACTAATAATTTTAGGTATTTTTGGATTGTATAAAATTAAAGATAAGGTAAAAAGGTAAGGTGAAGTTAAGTGAAGTGTTTATTTATTTATTTATTTATTGAATAATAAACGGAACATCCTTTTTTGTAAAAAATAATACAGAAAAAGTTTTATAATTCGCGAACGTTAATCAAAATATATCTAACTTAAATTATTGAAAAGTTTCTTGATACAACTTAAAATACTTACTAATACTTAATAAAATAATAAAGAGAGAGAGAAAAAAGAAAAAGAAAAGAGAAGGTTACAATTCTTTAGTTAACTGATTTTTTAAATGGTTAAGGGAAACTCCAAATAACTCAATTTTTGAATTATTAACAGCACGCATAGCACGCATGTTGTGCCAAAAAAGTGAAAGCACAGCATCCCAGAATCCTGAGGACATTAGTTCTACCTTTGTAAAAGTAATTGAAAAATAAAATTATCGTATTCAACGTAATTAAGTTTTTAAAAACGGAAACTTACAAAATAACAATAAAATTTGCATATAAGATTAAAAATTACATATTTACCTATTTTAACTGGATAATCGCAAGTTTGATTCTACCAAAACCGCATCCGTCACTGTTAATTTACTTTTGCGTCATTGTACCCTTTTGATTACAATAATTATTATGCATTTAATCAGTAACCGCATCCTTCGTTGCCCAAAAAACGACAATATAAAAGAATGCGAAAATTTTAAACCTATAAGAAATTTGAACAGAATCAATAGCAATGTTTCGTTATTTCATTTTCGCTTTACTTGCCTTCTTGGTGCTGGTGAATCAAGGTATGTCGAACATTCTCTTTAATTATTCTATCTCTTTCTTTGTAGGTTTCTGTGGTGATGTTGAGTTCCAGATGTGTATTACTAGTAACGATTGCATGAAAAAACCAGGTACCGAAATGTACATGTGCTTCAATTCGTGCGTTTCAAAATTATAAATTGAGGCAAATGTGCTTTCCAAACGGCACATCATAAAGTTGAAATGTTATAATTGAATGAATAAACAAGTTTAAAAAGTAATTTTCAATGCAACATTTAATGCCTTTACGGTTTTCTTGAAAATTATAACGATTTTTAAAAATAAGTTGCTAACTAGAGAATAATTTTTCGTAGGTGTGTATGATTGATATGTATACGATTACGTAATTTTTCGCAGGGACTTCGACACGTGTTTGCCAATCACTATACACTGTGTCCAAGATAAGGAGGGCCACTATGGGGATTTCGGAAACGGTAAGAGATAGAGTTTCGGTTAAATGGGAGAAAAGTTGGGCAATTTTGAGTTTAGTACAATGATATTTTTAAACTGACGAAATTCCGAACCGTTCCGAAGTTATGCGAGAAAAAGCGAATTTTCAGGATTTCGTTTTTGACAAATTGTTACTTTGTCGTTGATGTTAACTAAAAAGTAAAAGAACCTTCTACAGGTACTTTTTAACGTTCTTTAACATGGCATGCGGCAAATTGGAATCCAACGTTTCGTTTTCGAGCAACCATCATCAACTTTGTTTTTTTAAATACGGTCCTGATTTTTTTATGCATAATATTAGAAGAGCTTTTTATTCTGCATTCAAGCATGTATCACACTTTATGGTTTAATTGCGATTTTATACTTACTTTATGATTAACGGAAAAAATCCTAAGTACGAACCTGTATCCCTCCTCAATAACATTCAAACTGAATTTTATTTATAAATGGACTTTTGCTAACTGTGCTTTCCTCATCAAATTAATGAAATGACACAGAATTTTCAATTTTAAACACAAATTTTATAACCAAGTACATAATTACAAACAATCAACAACACATCATAAATGAACAGAAAACATTTGATGAAACGAAAATTTAAACATGACACATACCAATAATTAAAAAAAAATTATAAAAAATGCTCGAAAAGCCCTCCTTCGTTCTCCAATCGTAAATAGCATCTTCTAACTGTAGAATCCAAAGCATTCTTTAACATTGCAGGTGTTACAGTTTGGAATGCGTTAAGTACAAACTTTCGGAGTTCTTCTTCTATTCCAAAGATATCTTTGTAAACATAATTTCTCATGTACCCCCAAAGAAAAAAATCTAGCGGGGTTATATCGGAAGAACGAGCTGGCCAGGGTGTTTCAGAATTGGTGCTTAAAACTCTTTCGGAAAACCTATTTGAAAGGTAATTCTTAACCACCCGTGAATTGTGCGCAAGTGCACCATCCTGCTGACACCAACAATTGCGTACTACGGCTTAGGGTAAAATATCAAGAGCATCTTCCAAAGTAGAATCTAGTAAATTTAAGTACAATAGTAAAATAAGTATAAAATCGCAATTAAACCATAAAGTGTGATACATGCTTGAATGCAGAATAAAAAGCTCTTCTAATATTATGCTTAAACAAATCAGGACCGTATTTAAAAAAACAAAGTTGATGATGGTTGCTCGAAAACGAAACGTCGGATTCCAATTTGCTGCATGCCATGTTAAAGAACGTTAAAAAGTACCTGTAGAAGGTTCTTTTACTTTTTAGTTAACATCAACGACAAAGTAACAATTTGTCAAAAACGAAATTCTGAAAATTCGTTTTTTGTCGCATAACTTCGGAACCGTTCGGAATTTCGTCAGTTTAAAAATTTTATTTTACTAAACTCAAAATTGCTCAACTTTTCTCCCATTTAACCGAAACTCTATCTCTTACCGTTTCCGAAATCCCCATAGTGGCCCTCCTTATCTTGGACACAGTGTATAATAACCGAGACGTCTGTATATGTTTGTGTTGCTGTGCACTTTTCCGACAGTCGCCGAATCCCGACGAATGTGGATATGATATTTTAAAACCAGAGCTATTATAAATTTATAACCTACAAATTAATGCTACAAGCTACAATTATAGATACTACGCTGTTACGTTCCTCGTTTATTGGCTTAGTTCGCAAGAATCAATCTTATCGATTTCTCTATCAGGATTACAGATTACAAATCTCTTAATTCAATGTTTTGCTAATAGAGTCCACTTTCAATACTTTTGGTACTACTTTTCCTCCGCATTTGCTCTATTCTACGCGAAGCGTTATCTCTAACCACTTCGGCTTCGTTGGTTCCCTTACAGCTTTTCTACTCGGCAACGAAAACAACTGATATCGCTGTACTGTAAATATTATTCTATTGGCTGTCAATGTAGTCATTTAGTTTCTGATTGGCTGATCCTCGGCTAACTAAATAAAATATTTCATCTTAAAAACGGAACAAGCACTTCACTAGGGAATATCTCCGTGCTGATATAAATAGCAACTCGATTTTCAACCGCGTATCTTTTTCTATTCTACTTCCTAACAAACGTTACTAAGTGCTACGGAAATTTCACAAGTTTCTCATATCGATATTAATCGTCTATAAGTGAAAGTTTTCCACAAATAGTGATTATTTAGAATCATCTGCTTATTCTAAGTACCATTAAAACGTGATATTACGTCTTTTTGCATTAGTACCGCTACGTTAAAAGTGTCCACGCTCTAGGATTAATTTCCTTGAGCGTTTCCTACCCCGTTTACTTTTGGAGTACATCTTTACTTGTTGGTTACCGCCATTTTGTTAACATCACCTGAAATTATTGCTGATCCGTTGCTATTGAACATCGATGGTTATTTTGCTGCCAAACTACATATTTGCTGTTCACCAAATCATCTTTAATTATTCCTGTGTGAAGAAATTGATTTATTTTGGAAATTACAGGCTGCCATCCTGTGCCATCTTGTGTCAACTTCTGAAAATAAGATTGATAAGTTATTTGAATTATTAACCTTACATTTCTTGCTGAACTTTACCTGAATTTTGTTACTGTTTATTGTAAAATTTGATTATACTAAATTACGTAATCACATTTCATATTTTTGCTTCAATTTAAAACATTTAATTTATTCATTTTGTTTACTACTCAATTAATTTTACATTAACTTTGTTCGTTACTTTAAAAATTACTTTTATTATTTGTGTATTATCTTTTACCTTGAAGATTTAATTTGCTAAAGTTAAAGTTTAAAAGCTAATTGCTATTATTTTCAATATCAACTCTCGGAACGAGTACTGACCAAAGTCGGTAATTATTACTTTCAGTCGGTCTGCTTGTCGCAGCCCTATTAATTTTCTTGTTAATCAACCTTTCTGTTTAGATAACTCAGCGATATTGACGTTGCGCAACGGCGATAATCGGATGTGTTTTTGGTAAGCGTTGTTTAATGACAACTACGTACTGACTTTCGTACAGCTACCGAGACGGTTGCTGATATATTTATGTGTATTATTTTTGTGTTATTAATTGTACATTGTTGTAATATGTAAACTTCATTCCCTGCAAGGTAAAAGTTAAACCCCCTTTACTGCTTCACTCCTGTGAAAAGTTGTTTTGTAAAATTTGTTCCGATTGTGTCAATGTTATTTTGTTTTGATTCATTATAACCACCACTATCATTATTTTAGGGTATTTCTTTATCGAATACCCACTTTCTCTTTCAGAAATCATATCTCTGTTATTATTATTATAAGCTGCTAAGCTCTTCGTAGTTCTGATTACCAGCTTGTCTTTACTAAAGAACTATCGTGGCGCCCTAAAAGATATTTGACTATATTTGTTAACTATAACTTGCTATAAATTTAAATTCTATACTCATTATTCCCACGCCCATTAGATTGCCCCTTATAACTGAGCTTATCGAGTCATTGCATTTTTCCTGATTACGGTACCAATCATTTGTTGCCGTAACAACGCAAACTACGTAAATATCTGCACTAATTTTTTTCAAAGTAAGTGTTAAACATTTTAGTATAAAAGTCCGTCATCTTATTCAAGCGGTATTTGTGTCTAAACATATTTTCTTTACTTAGAAAATACGTTCAAAGTTTCCTTATGGAGATTAGGTGTAAAATAGAATTCGCTATTTGTGCTTATTTTTGGGTGAAAATTTTGTGTAAACATGCAAAGATTGTCTGTCCGAGGTCCTTAACCCATTTCGAACAATAAAACGATTTTCGCGAAAATTTTCAAAATGAGAAGTATCGGAAACTTTTTCTCGATAACATGGAAATTTAATTATTTCAAGTTTTTTTAATTATTTAATTATTTAAATGATGAAAAATGATTCTATTATGCCTCACGTTAACATTATCATGGTTAAAATGATGTAAAAAGTAGTAACAGCATTCATCGTAGATTAATTTATGTGTCCCGATACATTCTTTCGGTAACTTTCGAAATGTACATGTTTGTGTGCTTATTTCGAATTTAGAGATTTTGAACGATGAACGATGTCGTAGGTAACATATATAGTCGAATGTTTTCACCGAAAAAAATGTTTTTGTCTACATATTTAACTTAATATCTATTGATGAAAGTAGGTGGTAAGTGTATTGTTATGACTATACCAAAGAGAATACCTATACTTTGACTGTACTTCTAAATATACAACTTATATTGTAATTAAGAGGAAGTAAAATCCATATTTACTGCTGTACATATACATGTAAATGGTGGCCTTTAGTTAGTGAAATAAACAAAAATTTGAAACTGTTTAAGGTAGAGAAGGTCTTTCTATAAAACAGATGTTATGCAACGTTAGACCAGCTTCTATTTGTACATTTTATGTTTTATGGTATTTTTAGTTTTACTATAGTTAAAGATGAATGTTAAAACGTTCTCCCTAAGGCTATTCGTATTCCCAAAAAGTTGCCAGTGTCCAAATTGAGTTCTTTTACATTCAAAATTCATTTTAAACTATCCTTATGAAGTTCACACGGAATTTGTTATATTTTCGTTAATTTTTGGGCAAAGACTATGTGCAAAGACGTAATTAACATTGTGAAAGGGCCATTATGTATTTTTGGTCTCAAATGTATTCCAAAAAGTTTGCATTTTACATTTTTTTTAATAATTGGTAAAAATTTACTTTAAGTAGGTAGGAACGAATTCGTATATCTTTACCAAATATCAACCCATTTTTGTGATTTTTACGTCAAATGTAAGTAAATATAATCCTTTACTTTAGTTACTTTAATAACTTGCTAAATTACAGATACCTACAGGGTCAAAAATCTGAAAAGGTACAAAAACGTAAATTTTTTTTTTCAAGCAACTAAGCCAGCTCAACAAGGTGTGATATTTTAAAACAAAAGCTATTACAACCTACAATCACAGATACCCCCTCCCCCCAAAGCACGCAAAACGCGAGAATCGCGTGTACCTCCGTTTATTTATAAATGGAAAAGCAATATTAACAATAGTATTTTCAAAATATGCGCAAGCATATCTCATTCCGGACAGAAACTCTAAAACCATTTTGGAACATTTAACCTTATAACTCGAAATCAAACGGAATCGTAGAAAGATTTAACTCGACCTTGATTGAATCATTAAGAGTATCGAACGTTGAAAAATCTAAATTACCATTCGAAACACAACTACGTATGTCAGTAATAGAATCATACAATAACAGTATCCACACAACAACCAAATTCACACCTTTCCAAATAGTTAATGGAAACGATAGAAACATTCTACCATTCGACCAAACGATTAATAAATTAACAGAAGATTACGTGAATGAGAGGAATAAAACTATGGAGATTATTAACCAACTGGTAAAAGAAAACATAATAAATTAAGAGTAAAGAAAAGGTCCAGCAACGACAACCGGAAAATATTATAGAAGAAAATGTACCAGATCAAGTAGTGTACGTGAGGAGAAACCCGCAAAGGAATAAACTCAACCCCTATGTAGAGAAAGTGAAATTACATAACGTGACCGATAAAACAGTCACTTTCAAAAATAAAAGGAACAAAATTACCAAATTAAAGCGAGATTTAGTAAAGCGAACTAAAAAGAATATGTTGTTGCAGGATGAAGACACTAATATTTACGATCCTGGTCCTAGTTGCAGCGGACGAGGAAATACAAGTTAAGGAAATAGAAAATTATTTAGTACCAATAGAATTAGAGAAATCATTTAACCACCTATTCAATCATAAGTTAGTGTTTATTATAGAAAAAAAACCTAAGTGTACAACATACTCTAATTTCGAATAAACTCAAAGAAGTCAAATTCAAACAAAATTCCTCGGAACACTACGTGAACATCATTAAATTATTAACTCAGACAAGGAAACAAATTGAAGATATCAACATTAAAAGTCAAAATTTCATAACCACCCACCGCGAAAAACGGCCCCCTTTCAATTTCATAGGTAAAGCAGCAAACTGGCTTTTTGGTATAATGGACGACCACGACGATGAAAAGCAAAATATCTATCAGGCAATTAAATCATTAAAAAACAATCAAGACGAGATAATAAGGAACGTAAATTATAAAACTACCCTACTACAAAATATTTTTAGTCAAATGGAAGCTTTAGTAAACAATACGAACAGTAATATTCAGTTAATACAAAAACATTTAAACACTTTAGATAGGTAATCAAATGACATTTTTTCATCAATATATTGTAATTCTAGAAACTCTCTTTATTCTGGAAAATAACATTAGCGAAGTAAAAAAACTTTATTAACGAATTGCAGCAAGCCATTATTTTGGGTCTCAGACACGAATTACATCCCTTCCTATTACCTTATTCACAAATGCAAATCCACTTAGATCACCTCAAAAAATTGTATCCAAAGAAAGTTTTACATCTGGACAACGATCATTACTATTATTCAATACTTTCAGTAAAAATTGGACTAGATATAGAAAGAATTATCATATGAATAGAATTTCCAATAGTGGATGATAATAATTCAACTTTATACAAAATTGTAAAAGTTCCGTATAGTAACACTTACGTCCTTGAACAGTGTGAATATTTGGCATGGTCCTACAACAATTTAGTGTGTGTATCAGACTACCTGTTTGTAGAAAATAAGTATGTAATTAAGGAAAACGTAAATGTACAAAGTAAAAATTACTGCATTAATAACCTCTTGCAAAATAATATTGAAAACTGTACCATAGTTAAGGTAGATGAGGTGAAAACTCAATTTCAAGCATGCAAATTATTCGTTAATTACCGATAGGAAATATTTGTTAAAGTACCAATGCAAAACAAAAGGTCCAATTGAAATAAACAAAAATTCTCTTATTAAATTACCGCCAAAATGTTCAATAGAATTCGAGAATCAGGTGTATAGCAATAACGAAAATGGCATATACAAAGAATTGAACTTACCAAAGTTAACTGGAATTAAATTCGAAAATGTTGTGATAAATAGGTGTTTTCTTTTTGCATTTTGTGGTAGCTTTAAGTCAGCTCTGTCAATACCCACCATTCGTTTTATAAAAATAATTTGACTCAGCTCTCAATAACCCTATTCGTTTTAAAAGCTTAGTTTTATATTAACCTGAGGCAGAAATGTCTTATGCCGCAAGGTACTTCAATCACGTGATAATTGTGCGTTTGCCTAACCCTGTGGCACACCTTGTGGCGGTGCAAAAAGAAAACACCTAATGATAAACTTTTTGAGTTCACCCAAATTAATTTAGATGAGAAAATTAAAGGACAGGCTTAAGCAAGACGAACTAATTAAATGTATTCGCAAGAAATACCGGTTCAATATCAGTTTTCGCATTATGTAATAATTGTTGTACTAATAATTTTAGGTATTTTTGGATTGTATAAAATTAAAAATAAGGTAAAAGTGAAGTTAAGTGAAGTGTTGTGCCAAAAAAGTGAAAGCACAGCATCCCAGAATCCTGAGGACAGTCTTAAGTTAGTATTAGTTCTACCTTTGTAAAAGTAATTGAAAAATAAAATTATCATATTCAACGTAATTAAGTTTTTAAAAACGGAAACTTACAAAATAACAAAAAAATTTGCATATAAGATTAAAAATTACATATTTACCTATTTTAACTGGATAATCGCAAGTTTGATTCTACCAAAACCGCATCCGTCACTTTTAATTTACTTTTGCGTCATTGTACCCTTTTGATTACAATAATTATTATGTATTTAATCAGTAACCGCATCCTTCGTTGCCCAAAAAACGACAATATAAAAGAATGCGAAAATTTTAAACCTATAAGAAATTTGAACAGAATCAATAGCAATGTTTCGTTATTTCATTTTCGCTTTACTTGCCTTCTTGGTGCTGGTGAATCAAGGTATGTCGAACATTCTCTTTAATTATTCTATCTCTTTCTTTGTAGGTTTCTGTGGTGATGATGAGTTCCAGATGTGTATTACTAGTAACGATTGCTTTAATAAACCAGGTATCGAAATGGACATGTGCTTGAATTCGTGCCTTCCAAAATAATAAATTGAGGCAAATGTGCTTTCCAAACGGCACATCATAAAGTTGAAATGTTATAATTGGATGAATAAACAAGTTTAAAAAGTAATTTTCAATGCAACATTTAATGCCTTAAGGTTTTTCTTGAAAATTATAACGATTTTTAAAATAAGTTGCTAACTAGAGAATAATTTTTCGTAGGTGTGTATGATTGATATGTATACGATTACGTAATTTTTCCCAGTGACTTCGACATGTGTTTGCCAATAACTAATAAAAACCCTGAAAATCGTTTCTGCTATATCTTTAATAAGGGGGCAGTTCGTAGTCAGTGAATCAGTAAAATATTTCTTAGTAGTGTAGGCAAAATTGCTTTATTTAGTTTATAAGAACATATGGATTGGGAGAGTTTAACCACGCAGACATTATAGAAGGGAATGTGGTACCGTTTGTACGCTTTAGGCATTGATTTCGTCTGGAAGTGAATATTGTTCCACTTAAAGGCAGAAAGCGTAACAATTGAATGACAAGGGCTTCTCAGATCCTTCCGTGTAGAAGCCGAAGAGAGTTTTTCTTTTCGCTTTCTTTGGTGGCTCCATGCCTCGAGTACGCTTGGCATTAATAATTATATTAATATATAAATTATTAAATACTTTGAACGTGATCCAGAGCCATTAATGCGTAATTGGGAAATTTGAAAAAATATGTGAGTTCAAAACCCACACTATTTCATGTACCGCTTTAAGTGGAGAGGAATTCCTACATAAACAAGGATAAAACGGTTCGAAAAATAAGTGTCGTCGACGAGGAAAATGTATCTCTATACAGATGATGTCAGTAGCACGACATTGTGGCACTAACAAGTCTACTGCCGGTAGAGCATCAACAGTGGTAAAAAAACCAAATCCAAGGCCCCACACTTCTTTAAAACATGTGTGACAAAAAATATACACTTGGGAATTAATAAAAAATCTAAAAAATAAGTACCTGTAGTGTAATGATGGACGGGTTGGAATTATGGGGATAGAATGGACGATAAGTATTGGAAAGAGTACAAGAAAGGTATTGGAAATGGGTATTGAGTTTTAACATGGAGATCCTGGGTTATATTGTACAATAGGAAGTAAAATGGGAGAATATAAGGCTAAGGGGAAGGAAGTTGGTGAGGAAATATGAGGATCGATGGATAGGGGAAGGAGGGGAAAATCATATTGCAAAGCTGTTGGAAAGAGGTGAAAGAAGGTAAAATAAAATACGGGCAGGAAGATAGAAAGGGGTATTATGAAATGGTGGATACGCAAGGGTGGAGGTGCAGAGGGAGAGGGAAAGGGGAAAGGAGCTGAGTATTAGAGAGGAGATTTTAAGAAAGTTAAGGTTGGAGGGGGTGGCGAGATATTGAAGGTGAGGGATGAATATAAAGAGGAAGAGAATGGTAGCGAGGTATAGATGTGGTAATGAGGAGAACGTAAATAAGTGTTGGTGGGATGATGAGGAAAGGAAGTGCAGGTTGTGTGGAAAGGAGTGGGAGACTATATATCACATGCTCAGGGAGTGCGAGAAGCTAAGGGAGGAGGGAGGAAGTTGGAGAGAATTCTTGGGAGGAGGAGGAGGAGAAGGAATAAGATGGATGGGAGGGAGTGCAACCGTGTGCCTAATACCTATAGTATAATGTAAGAATAAGAATTCATTTTGAAAAAAAAATTGTAAATATTTTATAACAAAATTAAAGCGTATATCCTTTATATTGAAAAATCGGTAGCAAATACACTAAATTTGGATTCTGCAATGGAAGTATTTGCTCAACAAAAAGCAAGGCGACGATTTAAAGTGACATAAAGTAATGTTTTTTGTTTTTATATTCAATAAAAAATTATGGAAGTATCTAAATAAGCAGAGGAGGAGTGGGAAGGGAAGATAGGACATTTAGGATTGGAAAAGTGGACGGAACACTGTAGGAAGGAGCGGATTGATTGCAGGGGAAGTGGGGAATAGAGAAGGAAGAATGGAAAGGGGAGGGGAAATAACGGGAGCGGAGCTGGAAAGAGCGCTGAGAAGGATAAGAAAAGGGAAGGTAGGGGGAACGGATGGAACACAGGGGAACAATGGATGTATATGGGTAAGAAGGCGGGAGAAAATTTTGGAAGGATTATAAATAGAATTATGGAATGGAGATGGTTTCCCGGAGTATTGAAGGGAGGTCATTGTGTGCCCAGTGTATAGGGGAGGGGACATGAAGGAACCAAATAATTATAGGGGCGTAAGTGTGACGAACGTGAGTTATAAAGTGTACGCAACGGTACTGGAGGAGAGACTAGAGAAGGAAGTGGAAGAGAAGGAGGTGGTGGGAAACTTTCAGGCAGGGTTTAGAAGGGGTAGGAGGGCGGTTGATAATATATACTTATACATTTTAAAGCAGTTGGTAAATAAGGAGTTAGAAAAAAAAGGGGGGAAAGTGTATGCGTTGTTTCTAGACATTAAGGCAGCGTTCGATAATGTAAATAGGGGAAACCTGTGGGAAATAATGAGGAGGAGGGGGATAAGGGGGGATTTGATACAGAGGATAGAGGAGGTGTATGCAGAGACGAAGTGTAGAGCGAGAGTGGAAGTGCAAGTCAGTGAGCCATTTGTAACAATAAAAGGTTTGAGACAAGGTTGCCCTATAAGTCTGTTCTCCGTGTATATAGGGAAACTGGAGGATAGTTTAAGGAGAAGTCAGAGTAGTGGAGTGGAGATGGGGGGGGGGGATTAGCTTATGCGGACGATGTGGTAGTGATGGCGGGGTCAGAGGGGGGAATGAAGGAAATGATAAGGGCAGTGAGGGGATTTATGGAAAGGAGAGACTTAAGTGCTAACGCGGATAAGATAAAAATGATGGTGTTTCAATGTATTTGAGGTACAGACTCAGGTAAGATAACAAGGATGAGGCGCATGTTAAGATGTTAGGCAGAAGAGGAAAAAAAATATTGGGACAGGAATGGGGTTTGGGAGAAAGAGTGTTCGGGAATGAGGTGAGGAAGAGGAGGTGGTTATTTGATAAACTAGTGAAAAGTGTAATGATGTATGGAGTGGAAGTGTGGGGGTGAAGGGAAAGGGAGGTGTTAGAAAGAGTAGAGGAAAGATATTGGAGATGGGTGTTGGGGTTGGAAAGGGAGACGCCAGGGGAAGAGGAAGTTAAATCGGAAAAAATAAGGATACAAGCAGGAAAGCTGGCGATGAGGTATGAGGAAGGAATGGAGAGTGGGAGACGGGGGAGTATACTGCAAGGGTGTTGAAGGGAGGTGAAGGGAGGAAGAATAGAATATGGGCAGGGCAGGAGGACAGAAAGAGATTCTATGAAGGAGGAGGGTATGCAATGGTGGAGGTGCGGAGGTGAAGGGAAGGAGGGTGGGGGTGAGCACAAGAGAGGACATTGTAGAAAGGGATATGGATGTGCAAAGGCAAGAGAGAAGGAATAGAGTCAGGGAAGGGAGATACAATCAGAGGTATGGAGAGATAATTGCGGGAGAAGTGTCGGAGTAGCAAAGGGGAGGATTGAGTATGAAGAGGAAGAGGGTGGTAGCAAGATATAGGTGCGAGAACGAGGAAAGGGAGAATAAGTATTGGTGGGAGGATGATAAGAGAAGGTGTAGGTTGTGTGGAATGGAACGGGACTTTTTCATAACGTGTTAAGTACAAAACTTTATCTAATTCCGTAATTTTATCTACCTTTTGATTTTTTAATGAGAACATTAATCTGAAATGAAGTAGTTTTAAGTTCATGGTTACTATGGAAACAAACATCGAATTTTGACAATAATTAACCAATTACTTATAGTTTCAAATTGTCAGTTGTGTAATATTATTACATAACTACTTTACATAACTGTGATGAGATAGTTTTGAAAAAGATCACGTTACTTAATTTTAAACAACAACGTAAACTATCACTTTTATTAACGGAATTAGATAAAGTTTATTTATCTAATAATGAATACCAATGAAGAAAGGGTTTTTATGGTGAAAACCTTTCATGGTGACGCTAATTTCAGAAGAGTTCGACATTTCTTTGCCGTTAATTTTAATACTACAATACAAAAGTGTCATACTTTAAGTTAGTATTTTAAAAGAATAAATCGCACGTTTAGTCTTGCCAGTAGCATTATTTGAATCGCTATAATTTTCTCTTTCTGTTGATGTCATTACTTTCCTCTAAGTTAAATAGGCGAGCAACAATTGGCAAAAACGTTCAATACCATGTTAAATTCCTATGTTCGACTTTGAGACAGAACTCCCGGTATATTCCTTTAAGGGAGCAGTTCGTAGTCAGTGAATTAGTAAAATATTTCTTAGTAGTGTAGGCAAAATTGCTTTATTTAGTTTAGAAGAACATATGGATTGGGAGAGTTTAACCACGCAGACATTATATGTAGAAGGGAATGTGGTACCGTTTGTACGCTTTAGGCATTGATTTCGTCTGGGAGTGTATATTATTCCACTTAAAGGCAGAAAGCGTAACAATTGAATGACAAGGGTTTCTCAGATCCTTCCGTGTAGAAGCCGAAGAGAGTTTGTCTTTTCGCTTTCTTTGGCGGCTCCATGCCTCGAGTACGCTTGGCAACACCGCATGTGGATGGCTCTTTTAATTCGTCCGCTCAGCGCTCTTATTGGCTAACTTTAGCTGCGTATAATTCAGAAACGGTACGACTTTTACAGGATTTTTTTTTTGTATTTATTTCGTTAGTGCAACGTCCCCAATACTGCCCTTACCCGCCGATCAGTGAATTTCTGACCACACTGTATATACAGCGTGACTCATTTAGATTGGAAACACACATGTAAAATCTGAAGTTATTTACCGATTTTAACCAATTTTTTTTTAAATGTCAAATAATGAAACATCTACTTTGGGACAAAATTTGAAATGTGTATTCCAATTTTCAGGGCGTACTACGATAACTTTTTCGTACTCGGAATGGAGAATTGTTTTTAGCGATTTGTTTATAAAAAAAAATATCTACGCCACTGGATTCAGAATGCTTCCAAATAGCTGTCACCAAAATTTTACAAAAATATATTTACTAATAACGAAGTTATGACAACTTAAAGTTCGAAAACTTTCTAAGCTAACAGTTACAAAACAACACCCTGTATCAAGAGATGGCCATGGAAATTATGTTAATGATTCTTAAATTAAACTATTTAAACCATCAGTGGAGAAAAAAATATTTAAAAATGTATCATAACTGTTAAACAGTAACATAATTTCCATGGTAACTAAGATTTAAATGGAAATGTTAGGTCTTATTATTTACTCATTTGTGCGATTCCGTTACTTTTATTGAATATTACGTTACTTTAAATATTTTTTTCTTATTTTTAGTTGTAGAATACATATCCGAGGGCTGGGGAGTGAATATTGAATCACCCTGTATAGGAACTGGAGGATAGTTCAAGGAGAAGTCAGAGTGGTGGAGTGGTGATAGGAGTGGGGGTAAAGGTGTGGGTTTAGCTTATGCGGACGATGTGGTAGTGATGGCGGGGATAGAGGGGGGAATGAAGAAAATGATAAGGACAGTGAGGGGATTTATGGAAAGGAGAGACTTAAGTGTTAACGCGGAAAAGACAAAATGATGGTGTATTTGAGGTACAGACTGAGGTACGATAACAAGGATGAGGCGCATGTTAAGGAGTTAGGCAGGTATGGAGTTTGGGGGAAAGAGTGTTCGGGAATGAGACGAGGGTGGTTATTTGATAAACTGGTCAAAAGTGTAATGATGTAAGTTAAATCGAAAAAAATACGAATACAAGCAGGGAAGCTGGCGATGAGGTATGAGGAAGTAATGTGGGAGAGGGGGGAGTATTGTGGAAGGGTGTTGGAGGGAGGTGAAGGGAGGAAGAATAGAATACGGGCAGGAGGACAGAAAGACATACTATGAAAGAGGAGGGTATGCAAGGGAGGAGGTGCAGAGGAGAAGGGAGGGATGATGGGGGGTGAGCACAAAAGAGGACATTTTAGAAAGGGATATGGATGTGCAAAGGGAAGAGAGAAGGAGTAGGATCGGGGAAGGGTGGTACAGTCAGAGGTATGGAGAGATAATTGCGGAAGAAGTGCCGGAGTCTCAAAGGTGAGGATTCAGTATGAAGAGGAAGAGAATGGTAGCAGGATATAGGTGCGAGAACGAGGAAAGGGAGAATAAGTATTGGTGGGAGGATGATAAGAGAAGGTGTAGGTTGTGTGGAATGGAACGGGAAAATATAACACACATGCTAGGCTAGTGTGAGGAGCTGAGGGAAGAGGAAAGAGGATGGAGAGAGATTTTAGGAGAGAGAGCGGAACGAACAGGATGTATGAAGAAGGTGGAAGAAAGAAGGAAGTGGAAGGCTAGGTTAGGCGAATGTGCATTGTAGGGATTGGGACAATATGGGTGTTTTTATTGTATAGCGAGGGATGGAAGAAGTATTAGAAAACAGAAGAAGAAAAAAGAGGAGTTAATCGAGGGGGGTAAACTAGAGAAGTTGGTTCTGTTAGGGGGTAAAATTATAAATTGTTATAGAATAGGAATTGTTTTTGTTAAAATTTTTGATGTGCTACTTGGGTAAATAGAATAGAAAAAGAATACCTTGTATATGACAGGAATGGGGTTGGAAGATTTTTTTTAATTTGTTGCTTCGGTTAGTTGTTTTTTGATTTAGTGGTATTGAATAAGGTATCTTTGTATGTATTCTTGTTTAAACAAGTAGAGTCTAATCTAATGTAATGGCATAACTTTTTGGTTAAGTTTTAGTTGTAAGGAATGAGAATTCTTTGTTAATAATAGAAATATTTATGACAAATAAATACATACATACAGGGTGTTTCAGACCATCCGTACCGCCCAAATATCTCGCGAAATACAAAACTCATTGAAAAAAGAAAAAATACGTCTAAACAATTTTTTAAGACTCTATTGTTTGATAATAATAAAATGTCCCCACTCCCACCCCCGGGGGGTGGAGAGGGGGTAACTTCGTAATCTTAAATAGCACCCCCCAGTTTATTATGCAGATTTGAATTCTGCGTTAACAAATAGGAACTTTTTGTTTGAAACAATTTTTGAAGTTCGTGACCGATGGCGTTATGATCGCCGAAAAAAATTTTTCCGATTATCTATGCTAATTTGATGTCAGTTTTGTTAAGTGACAATAAAAAATGTTAATGCTTTGTAAAAGGGAAGAGGGGGAGCTTTATTTATGCCCCCACCTCCCCCCACACCGCCACTTCACCCCTAATTTTAGATTTAAAAGTATCTCGAATGTCAATGTGTTCTTTACTCGTGAAATCAAAGTATTTCAAAATTTTTTTTCTATTTTCCATCAGACAAAAAGTTTTTACAAAAGTTAACTTCTTCAATCGTGGTATTGAACAGTTGTTTAAATCTAAAATGGTTGCGTTTTCCCTTCCTAGGTAATGGGCCGTAGGGGTGAATTGGCGTTGTGGGGAAGGGGGGAGATTAATAAAGCACCCCCTCTTCCCTTTTACAAAGCATTAACATTTTTGATTGTCACTTAACAAAACTGACAACAAATTTTGCATAGGTAATCGGAAAAACTTCTTTCGGCGATCATAGCGCCATCTGTCACGAACTTCAAAAAATGTTTCAAACAAAAAGTTCCTATTTGTTAACGCAGAATTCAAATCTGCATAATAAACTGGGGAGTGCTATTTAAGATTACGAAGTTACCCCCCTCTCCACCTCCAGGGGGTGGGAGTGGGGACACCCTATTACTATCAAACAATAGAGCCTTAAAAAAATTTCTAGACGTATTTTTTCTTTTTTCAATGCGTTTTGTATTTCGCGAGATATTTGGGCGGTACGGGTGGTCTGAAACACCCTGTATAATAAAAAATTATAATTAAGAATTTTGTTACGACATTCGGACTTTTATTTTTATACCAAAAAGCTGCCGCTCGGCCTCTTTTTGTTAAATCCGCCACTTGTCTAAATGAAGAATTCTTCATGAATCATATTATGTGCATGTTATTAATTCCTTTACTGAGTCCAATGAATAACAAATTTCTTAAATACCTCTACCAGTTCTCGAGTTATGGTCTATGGACAATGTGCATTAGATTTCCGGAACGCCTCGTCCAAGTGGTAACTTATAGCAACACCCCATATCCGCGTAGTGCTCGCGTAGCAATGTTTGATGATAGTAGTCACACCTAATAACCGGCTCCTCAAGAAATATTACTATTAAAATCTATCCAGGGGAGGGTACATGAAGGTCTAACTTCCCACAATCTTTTTATTTTAATTATTTGCTACCTGTTACGTGGTCTACGCTTACACTACATCATCATCAGGCAAAAGACTATGATGTGGTGTAAGCGTAGACCACGAAACCGGTAGCAACTAATTAAAATAAAAAGATTGTGGGAAGTTAGATCTTCATTTACCCTCTCCTGGTGAGATTTTAATAATAGTGGACCCACATGGTGTTATGTTCAAGTCGAGAAATATTACTATTTGTTTACTTAATATTTGCAGGGGCGTAAATACCCTAGAAAAATTGAGGGGGTGTGTAGTCTTAAAATACCCGACTGAAATCAAAAAAATACCCTACTGGTTGTACATGCGTTTTATACCCTTGATGGCCTTAGATTTTAATTATTAATATCATATTATTTTTATAGATATGCCGTTTTTTACATTGACGTAGTGATGTACACGGACACTGTTTATATGACGTTCACGGTTCATGTTTTATTACAAGTACAACTTACCACTTTTCCATCATGACACGCTTGTTCGTGTCTTTTTTATAATCGTCGTTAAGGAGGGGTTCAATTGTCCTAAGTAATAAAAATTTCATAATCCCACTCCCATATAAAAGCCATGTTAAAATTGGACTTTGGCATGCATTTCTGGACAACTCGCTCTGATCATAGTTTTGCTCCGATCATGGAGTTTTATGTTTCAAAATGACCCTAAGAACATGCCACGGCTCATATGCCTAGTTTTAGCAAAAGTATAATGTCTCAAGCTGTCTAGGATGTGTCAAAGTGAGACAGATAGATACTGTTTTCTTGCGATATTTTGCGGTTCTTTCATTGGGGTCATTTTCAGATATAAAAGTCAACAATCCGACCAATACAGTGGTCACAGCGAGTTTTCCAATAAATGAAGTCCGAGTATTTTCCAATGGCGAGTGAACTTTTGGCGTACTAGCAGGAAAAATTGTCGTTCCATAACAACTCTTTACCTCAGGCTAAATTTCCTCGTAAATTGCTCTCATTGTTCGAAAATTTCGGAATTCATCAAAAAAATTCGTTGAGATTTCTTCAGTGGAATGGGCCAACGTAAACCAGGATCGGTGCGTAAGAGAGCTTTGGAGGCCTTCAACGCGATAGAAATCAGGGTCAATATTGGATCGAAAAGTTCTTGAACCCCCCCTTAAATTGACTCCCACATAATACACACTTGACTCGCGTTCTTTTACCTTTAGGCATAATTTTAATTGTTATATTACACTTACACTAACAATTTTTTAACTATTGAGATCCAAATTAATTAAATATGAAATTTGAAATTTGATAAACTTGTTAACGAAACGAACAATACCAACAGTGACCACACTCATCTGCTTATTTTAAATTGCGTTTTGTTTTAGAAGGCACATTGGCCATTTCAGATTGTACACTCGGCTACTCGGCATTGTATTGTGTCAGTGAGTGCGTGAGTAGCTAGTGATTGCGTTGCACTGCCGTGTTATGTAAAGAAGTAAGCAAAAGGAAACATCAGCATTTATCTTCTTCGCAAAAATGCCTATACTAAAAAGTGCAGAGCTGTTCTTGAATTTAATTAATTTAATTTAACTCTTCTGGGAATTTGTTCAAATATAAAAATCCCCTACTGACGAGATTATTGGGGGGGTGACGCACCCTCCCACACCCCCCCATATTTACGCCCCTGAATATTTGGGCTGCAGTTTCTCGAAATGGGGTAATCGTAGTCAAAGTATTATGAATGATTAATAAAAACTCAAAACCTTCCCCCATGAAATTTCTTTAATAATTGGTTGAAGTTAACAAAACTTTTGTTAACTTCACAATCATCAATCTATTGAATTCCAATTATTAAAGAAATTTCATGGGGAAGGTTTTGAGTTTTTATTAATCATAATACTTTGACTACTTAATATTTTGATGGATTTCATCACTACTGGCATATAATTTCAGGTAATGACCTATTCAGAAGAATCGTTGTAAGTAATCAAGTTAACTCCGAGGTTCAATACAGTTATAGGCGAAATTTCCAAATACTAATATGTCAAAACTCTGTGTGTGTCACGTAAATAAACTTTCTTTGAAGATTCGGCTTCCGGCAAGTGTCGCAAAATTTTATGCAAAAAAAATGGCATCTGTACCTTTCGATTGATTATAATTACATTCACGTTTGAGTAACACCCTTGTTTATATACCTTATAGTTAGTCAATGAGATAGCTTTAATTGGAAACAAATTTTTTAAGCGTAATAGATGGCGATAGTAAAAAACAAATGCAAATTAAATGCAAAGTTGCAAACCTATTGGGATTATAACAAAATTACACACGATGGCGGTAATTACGCACGCTGTTAGTCACGACATACGTACAAAACAATTTCTTGACGGATATCATATTATCAGTATCAGCTTTTATTTTTATTCTTGGAGTACATGTGCGATCGATCGATACATTCCTTATTAATACATAAACAAAATGTATACAATCAGTGTTTATACACTAATGGATAAAATCATTTCAATAATATTTTTTATAAAGAGTGGTTTAATAAAAAAACAACGAGAAATTTCTTGATCAGTACCTAATTTATTGAAACATTTTATTTAGGTATTTTATTAGCTGGAAATTAATCTAAATATGAAATTTGTCAGTGATTGCACAATGACTTTTTAAAAATAATTCATCACCATTCCTCATTATACCTACTTAAAAAGTAATTCATTACAATTACTTAATTGCAAAATCATAAATTCTTTATCACAGTTGGCACATCTATAAGCATTGACTTTCTTCTATAAGTATCAAATAATCTTTTCCCTAAATAAAAATAACCAGCAAAATATGTAAGTGCTTAAATGAACAATCTTCTAAATTGAGATAGGCACATATTCAATGACTTCTCTATACCGGGTGAATATTTCGAAACCGAACATAGGTCATTAACATGGGAAAAAGGGTTTTCGCAGATTGCTGCTCCGCCTTTTGACTTAGAGGGTTTATAATGACACCAATCGAAAGAAGATTTTAGGTACAACAATAACATTAATACATTTTAATAAATGACAATAAATGGAAGAAGTTACATCACATCATAAATTGCAGGGTGGGCCATTGAAAAGGTAACACGCCTGTTTTGGGACACTTAGACAAGTGACAAGTTTCTTAAAAAAACGCTCGGACACGTCGATTTTTTATTTTTGGGGGACAACTTTTGATGTCAAATTTGACTTTCTCAGGTCAACCCCCTAGCCCCAGCAACCCCTAACTCAAAAATTTAAATAGGGAAAGGAAGTCAAGCGACCCCTCATTTGAAGCGTCTTTTAATTCTCTATTCGACAGTACAAATCCTGAAATGTGCCGTTAAAAAGGTCAAAGGTGGCGTGTTTCAGGATTTTTGCTAAACAACACCCCCACCTTAGTTAATCTAGAATTCTAGAGGGTGCTTTTCATGGGGGTGAAAAAAAATGAAATAAAACTAATTTTAATTCATACTGTCGAATAGAGAATTAAAAGACGCTTCAAATGAGGGGTCGCTCGACACCCTTTCCCTATTTAAATTCTTGAGTTAGGGGTTGCTGGGGCTAGGGGGTTGACCTGAGAAAGTCAAATTTGACATCAAAAGTTGTCCCCCAAAAATAAAAAATCGACGTGTCCGAGCGTTTTTTTAAGAAACTTGTCTAAGTGTCCCAAAACAGGCGTGTTACCTTTTCAATGGCCCACCCTGCAATTTATGATGTGATGTAACTTCTTCCATTTATTGTCATTTATTAAAATGTATTAATGTTATTGTTGTACCTAAAATCTTCTTTCGATTGGTGTCATTATAAACCCTCTAAGTTAAAAGGCGGAGCAGCAATCTGCGAAAACCCTTTTTCCCATGTTAATGGCCTATGTTCGGTTTCGGAATATTCACCCGGTATATCAAAATGTACCGTTTGCCCGTGAGAAGAAAGTTTACATAAAAACACACATTTTTGTACGCTGTTCAGACATGAGTGAAACAAATTGAATGAAATTTGACAAAAGTGCATTTTAGAGGATTACCTACTCTCCTTGAACATTTATTATGAAAAAACGTTCTGCCTTTGTTTCCACTGTCAACTAAATTTTGTATTACAATTTTATTAAACTTGTACTAGGAATATCTGTTAGCATTATTTAAGAAAACATTTTTTCTTCGGAACTATGCGGCGGAATATGAAATTTTATAAAGAGTAACAAAATGAAGATAATCAATCAGTCTTCTCGCTAAAAAAATTTGAGAACCGTATTACCACCCCTAAGAAAGTTCTGAAAAAAATGTAAGGGAGTGAGGGTGGTTTTAACCCTTCTACAATTTTTTTTTATTTATTTAATTACCGAAAGGAGAGTAATCTTCTAAAATGCATTTTTCTCAAATTTCATTCAATTTGTTTCACTCATGTCTGAACAGCGTACAAAAATGTGTTTTTTATGTAAACTTTCAACTCTTCTCACGGGCAAACGGTACATTTTGGTATATAATAAATTGGGTCCAATCAACTATTTTGATCTCTATTACACGTAGTAGCTCTGTGTCTCAGGAATTTTGGGACACCCTGTATATAGTTCAATAAATTCAGTCCAAAATGAATGATTATTACCTATTTTCAATATTTTTAATAGGAGTAATATGATACAGCAAACACCGAATATTAAATACCAACTAGACAACGTATCACTTGTTTCTGAAATCGTTTCAACGTGTCGACACGAGTCAACACAGGTCCACACACTATGTAATCTGTCGTATTATATCAGACGTGGTTGTACAACAAATTTTTAAACCGGCCAAACTTCCGTACGATCCAACCGTGTCGTTGGATGTGTTGAACGACAACCACACACACTATGCAATTATCGTTTCGACGGTCGAAACCAAGGATTATAAACTATAATCCTTGGGTTGTACAACTTGTTGGACGACAGATTGCATAGTGTGTGGGCCGAATAGAGAAGACATTTTCAATTACATCTTGATCAAAACGGGCCACACACTATGCAAATCTGTCGTCCGAGAAGTGATACAATCCAAGTAGTTTCGACCGTCGATACGACAATTGCATAGTGTGTGGTGTGTGGTTGTCGTTCAACACATCGAACGACAAACGACATGGTTGGATCGTACGGAAGTTTGGCGGGTTAAAAATTTGTTGTACAACCACGTCTGATATACGACAGATTGCATAGTGTGTGGACCTGTGGGGTGTTTTAGTCGAGCTGTTAAAATTTACAATGTATTCTTTTCCTCCTTCTTCTATATATGGCATGAGTATCGCACTGAATCCATCAAAGGATGGTGGTCTGAAACATTTGTGCCATTTGACATCAGATTTTTGAATTTTTTAATTATTTCTAGAGAATTATCTAACGTGACTACCTACTGCTGGAATTTTCTTAGACAATGCGCAATTATAAGGGTTTCTACTGTATAAATGCGCAGAGTTAAGACAATCAAACAAATTAGTTGTTTGTTGCAAAAACTCTGCTGTTGCCGTTGCTGTATCGTCATCTAAATCACCAGACTGTACTGCAGTACGGATTGCTGCTGCAACACTGTTACTAAACAATAAGTGTATAAAAACTCTTAACCTCCCCTTTACCAAATTGTAATGAAGACGATGGTGACGGTAAAGTTATTTTTTTAAAGTACTTAAACTACTCCTTTAAAAAAATAACTTCACCGTCATCATCGTCTTCATTAAAATTTGGTAAAGGGGAGGTTTAGAGTTTTTATACACTTATTGTCCTGTTCCCCCCTTTGTGAGTCCGAACCGTTCAACATGAATTTATACTGTTACTAAACATTTGTACAGCTTAGTTTTTGAAATGCATTTAGGTTTAGATGCGCTCCTATTGGTTTTGTCTATGGATGCGCTGGTGCTGGCTGTTGGTATATTTTTCAGTAATGACCCGACGCCGAGTTTACATTTTTGATCAATATCCAATGTTTTCACTATCGATTTAAAACTAATTATCTTACTTTGAAGTACAAAATTTCCACTTAATAGGTTATTCCTTAAACTTTTAAAAAGATGTGATACTTACATCATAATATGACAAAGTATTTATTTTCATGATAGAAAAAGTATGGTTCGTTAGTATCTACTACACCTTACAGTGACTTTATTACAAACAGTGACGACAAGCGTGGTATCGATTTTGATTGGCCGTGGTATATTTTGCATCTTAATGGCGGCCTGACTGTGTTTACGTGTGATTTTTATTTGGATTAAGAACGTTGCTAGGATACCACCGTTGAGTTCATATAAACCCGCCCACAATTTTGCCTCGTAATGGCGGATAATCGCCGCTTGTCGTCACTGTTTGTAATAAAGTCACTGTACTACACCTAAGCGTGTAATACGTAATACCACTACGATTATTAGTTCCTTGGTCACACACTAAAGCTTTTAATACAAGTCAACAAGTCCTATTTCCTTCATTGTTCCAATTACAAATATTATTAAGTCTTTAAGTGACTTGAGATTGGTCGCGCTAGTAGATAAAAAATATCACAAGGGAATTTTCCAAGGTGCATATAATCCACGAGCTACAATAACAAACGCCTCTTTCGCAAGTTGACTTGTTCTACCCAATGTGCCTAAATCCTGAAATCCTTCTATTGCATCCATCGCTTTTGAATACCTACTCCAAAAACTTTTTCATCGACATTTCATCAAAGCACAAAGTGACATAAAAAACGGTTATTCTCTCCCCTTCCCTCGGAAATGTATCACCCGGTAGATATTGTGTATTACTAATTTTTGTTTGGTCTTGAGTTTTCGGAGGAACATGCTTATCCACTTTCCGAAATAAAAAATAAAAACCAATTTTATGCAAGTATCTTCACAAGAAAAACATATTTAGGTAAATATTTGCAAGAATGAGCAGTGTTTTGTTTCCAAACATTGCAAAAATTGTTCAAAGTGACCACCTTCAGCTCAAATGCAGGAGTCTCAGTCTAATCTTCGTCTCATCGATTGCCGAACTCTCTCAAAAATACCAGATCGTTCGTATTGTGGAAGTTATTTAAGAAAAACTTGAAAAATAATAAAACTTCAACATCGTGTATCTTCGAAATGAAATGGTTTCTGGACCCATATTTATAGGAAATTTATTTCTTAACATGACCTCAGGAATCACCCCCTTGAATATTGACATGTGTTTTTTAAACACCCCGTATACATAAACGTTCATTTGTACCTATACGATATATAATTTACTTCAAAATAGTTTACTACGTTTACAAAATATACCTATCAAAACCTTCATGTCAAACTATAAAAAAAAATACCTATGTAGAAATTAGAACTGTTCATTTAATTAATTAAATTGATGTTTTATAGGAGAATGATTTAATTCTCTCGGAAGATCAGTTGTTTACGTATACGGAATTCCTTAAAACAATAGTGCTTTGTTTCTTTGCATGTAATGTATATTAAACAAGGATATACTGCGTACTACTCCTTCAACCTTATAAAAAGAACGCATGTCGTTTACAAATATTTGCAACTTTATTCTTCTAGCCAACTGTAAGAAAAACTACAGATTTCCAGTTTAGAAATCTGTAATATTGATAGAAACAGCGCCAGATATGTCCATTTAGTGTTTGCATCCAAAAGTACTACCGTTTTGCATCAAAATAAATGTTTCCAAAGTTAACACAGGCATTGACTAACTATAAGGTATATAAACAAGGGTAACACGAAGCTATAAACGGAAATGAAAAACGAGCATTAAAAATGGTAATGTTCGACAAAATGCAAACGAGGATAAGATTGTTCACTGTCGGAAACTGATCCGTCCACGTGTCAGGCGTGATATATTGTAGAAGAGCACGCCGATACTCAGATAAAATGTAGTGTAAGTGGGCGCAGACAAGTGTGGAACTAAACCACCCATGGTGTTAGAAATCACGTTATTGGAATGCTGGTGGATTAACAGTTAGATTAGATTTGGTCGAATCTTCTCAGTTAAAAGTAATTTGTTCGATTGTATTTTTACTATAAGCTTTAAAACTGATTAGCTTTTGTATAGGTAAATTAACATAAAAACGATACGCGATTTCTAACCCTTTAAAACGCCCACGCTTTTAATAAAAATAAGAACGATAGCACTAAATGTATGGACTCTCAATAATAATATCTACTCATAAAGACATAGGTAATAAATAATAATCCCCACAAAAGTCATAGGGCAACATTGGTTGCTCTTTTAATAGTTACTTACATAGTAAATTCTCTCATTAAAAAGCTTTAACTGTAAATCACTACTTTACCGCAAATTCGATTTTTTTTCGAAAATGTTACTACGCCGTCCTCTATTTAGAAAATGATTTGTTACAGTAATGTGTTCGCAAGAAAAATTTCAATTTCATCACCGAGATTCTTATCTAAAATTATATACGTGTAGAACCCAATAATAATTTATAGAAGCTTTTCAAGGTTTACAAGGACATTTTTCTAAGTCCGATATTAAGGTTAAAAGTGACTTTTTATCAAAAGTTGGTAATGTCGCCACACCTTTATATCACATAGACCACCAGCATCGTCCAAACACCTTTCCATGTCCTTTGACCTCGATCCTAATACGCGCGCATATCTCACGAAAGTGACGCCGTCACTGCTGCCATCCATTTTGGTACCAAAAAATTGAATCACTTTTCGTAATAATAAAAAAAAAGTTATAAAACGTTCGATAAATATGAAGATTAAATAAGGAGATGCTTCTGATATGCAAATTTTTCGAGTACTATAAAAATAGGTTTAAAATATATTTAGTATTCATTGGAGAATGCTGTCAAAACAGTGCTCGTTATGTTGTCAGAAGTTTTTCATGTAAGAAAGATAAATGTACAGAATTACCTTTGTAACAATTGAAACCGGCTACTTTTCTTTAGGAATTCACGGATATGCTTTACTTTCGTATTTTCGGTTTGGACGTACAAAATTAATGGTCTCAGCATAAGGTCGTAAAACATCTAGTTGCGTACAGTTTTATAGGAAAACGTAGAGCTTTTTTTATTTATACCTTACTAAATACTATATATTTACATAAAGATGTGTTAACGTTTTCGCACCGCATGCCTTAATTTTAATTTCTGAATATCTTGACTAAATAAGGCTTGGGTAATTATATTATTCCCCACCCAATGAGTGAGGGAGCAATTTTCTTGACTCTGTATTGCCTTCCCTAATTTTAACGGGTGTCCCCCTCTATAAACAACTCGAAATCTAGGGATACGTTTATTTTCAATATTGTATAAAGGCGCGTATTCACCAAAAAAGCGAGCATTTGTTCTTGTTCGTGTATGTTTGCTCGTGTTCGCTCGACAAACCAGAGCGAATATATTCAGATTTGTAGTTGATCCATTTACTTTCTGCGAGTGTGGTATAAGAAATTACTGCTAGCTAGCTTTCGTTGTATTGAGTTTATTGAAAAAGCAAAGAAAAAAGAAAAAACGATTTGGACAAGCAACTATATTAAATTTAAGAACACATATTTATAATGACAGTAGTCTATACAGCCCCTGTTCATCCGCTGGGCGCTTGGGGCGGGCGTCCAGGGGCCCGAGCCCCCGAGGGCCCGGACCTCATAGTAATTAAAAAATAATGATAAAAAGGATAAATTAAGAAATAATCTTATACGATATAGACGTCCGGCCCCGGGCGGTCCTGCGTACGCCTATGTTCTATTCATCTAGCGTCGGGCGATCGTAGGTACGTGATGCTCTCGCTTTCGCGGCACCAGTACCCAGGCACGTAGTTAGAGAGGGGGTTTGAACCCCCTCCCCCCGAAATTTCCTTAAGTTCGATCGATAGAACACAAATATTAAACTTTAATATAGTGGGAAATCCCAAAATGTAAAAGCAACTTTCCCCAATATTTTAAAAGTTTACTGCAAATTTATTTGACGATACCAATTTCTAGGTGAGCGGTCTTTTTCAGCTTTAAGTGATATAACTTTTGTCTTGTGTATTTTTTGGAACATGTTTTTTCTGTTTGTGTTATTTGGAATTTTCTGTTTTTTAATATTTTGAAATGTTATTTTTTAGAATTTTTTTCGTTTGTTTTTCACCTTGTTCTTTTGTTTTTAAAACTTTATTGTATGGTTTTTACAATAAACATTAATAATAATTAAAGCATGTGTTTACTTGTTATAAAAAACTGACAACGAATAGCAATGAAGGGGGACCCTAAATCCCCAGCGCCCAGGGTCCGAAGTTAGGATAAACCGGCGCTGAGTCTATAGCGTGATTTAAAAGAAAAACATGATTACTGAATGTTCCAGAATGTCCCCTGAAGATTTTAAAACTTTGATAGAACTTATTGTGGAACCAAAGGTAATGAAAATATTGTAATTAACACTAATAAACTATACTTGGGCCGGCAAAGCTTCATGCAGCACAAGCGATCGCAGCACCAGCACTTTTGGAGATTGGAATCCCGTCCACACTGAACGAGCTTGAACAAGTATTTTCTTTTGATGTACCGCCTTCCCCTTGATCTTTTTTGAACGCGAACAAACAAACGTTTATTTGCTCGTTAGCCAGTACTCACTAGAGGATTATTGATGCAGAACGCTCGCTCGCTGTTGTTCGCTCTTGCTCGTTTTTTTGGTGAATACGCATTACATCGAGAGGTAGCGCTTGAAGTAGATTGCAGAAGCGAACCATAATTTTGTTATTTCATTGTTTTAATATTCACCCACTATAGATAATGTGGCCATTGCGAGCTGTTGTTATTATATGGATCAGACAGTATGGAAATTGAACTTTATCTAAGGTGATGGAAAAAGAGCAGACATTTTTTGTTGTTGTTTTTGGTTGTTTTCGAAATTTCTGATCGTTCATTATTTTGATATTGGATTAAATAATCGTTGTGTAGGGGCGGGTTAAGAGTCGCCCTACCTCAGAAACACTGCTTGTCGCAAAAGGCGACTAATCAATGGCCGTGGGGGTTCAAAAACGATCTATGTCGTAGGAAGGGAGAACTTTTTGTTAATATGATTTATGTGGAAGGAAGTGCGAATCTGGTACCGATTTGATTTTGGCTTTTCGAAGATTTTATTTGGAGATCGTAGGGGTTGTGCAGAACAATCTCGAGTAGGTAGGTACGTTAATGGTTTTCGCAGACAAGATATATACATTTTTTGGGCAACCGGGCAACCTTTTTTATTAGATTAAGATAAAATTTAAAATATATTAAAGCGATTATTACTCAAAATTTTTAACAAAATTGGGAGACTCCGGTGACAGACCGCTAAACCTTTAAAGAATGTGCACCCCTATCTTAAATCCTAAATTGGAGACCGTGGTTGATAAGAGAATGTAGAGGAAGATGGAAGGCGCCAATTTAGCGTGATGATCCAGGCTCAGGTAGGAACACCATTCATTTTAGTGTAGTAGTGTGTGTTGTTCCCGTGGCTGCATATGCCAAGAGTTTAAATATATTTATTTTATTTTTATTGTTGTTTTGGAAAGTTTGGACACACAAAGGGGTTGAATTGAGTGAATGAAGTGAATCGCCTATTATTACTAATTGTCACTATTGCGATATCTTCAATTTCTTGTCAATTCAACCCTGCTCGTATTAGTACTTCCAGATTACTATTCCGCTGGGTCCATAACCTGTCGAAATTCGGGTTATTACACAAATTTTACTATTATTATCGGAAAGTAATTTCGGTTTTTTTGTGAAAATGGAAGACAATTTTCGTATTATGAATAAATATTTTATTAAATTATATATTGGCCATTCTGGTCCAATACCTTTTGCCATCTTTCTGGCAGTACCATGATTCTACGCTCATAAAATTTTTGCTCTTTTCTGGCAAAAAACTGATCCACGTGATATTTGAAGTAAAGGTTTTACCGTCTAAAAAATTTTGCAGCGACCGGAACCAATCATAATCTGAAGCTGCCAGATATGGAGAATATGGTGGATGTTGCAGTGTATCCCATTCAAGCTGTAAAAATTTTTGGCGAGCAACCAAACTTGTGAGGGTCCACATTATCGTGGTTATCCGGTAAAAGCTAAAAAATAAATGATTCCTTTGAAATTCCACCAAACAGACAGCATCACCTTTTTTTGATGGATATTGATTTTCGAAATGCTCTGGGACGGTTCACCTTTTTTTGCTCCACGATCTTTTGCGTTTGACATTGTTATAGATATACAACCCATTTTTCGTCCCCGGTAATATGATGCGCTTCAAAAATGGATCATTTGCGTGACGTTTAAGAAGCGAATCACAGACGTGAACGCGACGGCACAAATTTCTGTCGGTGAGATCCACCACCGACCACGTTATACCCTTCTCGTCTTTTCGTCCCTTCTCACATAAACTGGCCGTTTTCAGGTTTTTTCTTTCATAGAATGTTCACCCTACCTCTCAGCCAACAAAATTTCAAAACAGAATATGATTTGATTTTCGAATTAGCTAAACGCAACGGTTACCCTTGTCACCTTATCTTCAAGCTTTACTTGAACTATTCTCATAAATTCAATTTTAAAAAATCATTCCACTTTACAAATAGCCTGTATCCCTGACTCAACAATTTTTCTCCTTACCTTCCATAGGTCCTCCTTCCTATTTTATCAAGAAAATTTTTAATCAATATGGTCTTAACATTTTGTTTTCATCCAAAAACAATCTCAAAAGTCACCTTGTCCACACCAAAGATAAAATTAACATCTTGGATAAATCCGGTGTTTGCAGGTTAAAGTGTGGCTCGTGCAATTGTTTCTACATCGGTCAAACTGGTAAGTTGTTCAAAACAATGCTGGCTGAACATTTTGCTTGTATCAAGAAAAACAACCTAATGTCTTATTCATCCTTTGCTAATTACATATTAAATTCTTCTCAACAATTTTTCTCCTTGCCTTCCATAGGTCCTCCTTCCTATTTTATCAAGAAAATTTTTAATCGATATGATCTTAACATTTTGTTTTCATCCAAAAACAATCTCAAAAGTCACCTTGTCGATACCAAAGATAAAATTAACATCTTGGATAAATCCGGTGTTTGCAGGTTAAAGTGTGGCTCGTGCAATTGCTTCTACATCGGTCAAACTGGTAGGTTGTTCAAAACAAGGCTGGCTGAACATTTTGCTTGTATCAAGAAAAACAACCTAATGTCTTATTCATCCTTTGCTAATCACATATTAAATTCTTTCGACCCCAGTATAAACTACGACATCCTCCAGATTTGTGACAAAGGCATAAAACTAAATCTCCTAGAAACCAAAGAAATCGTTAACAATTATAATTGTGCTCTGAATGAAATCCTGAATATCAATAAAAACCTCTTAATTCTAAACTAACTTTAATCATCCCCTTATTTTTGGGTAGCCCTCGTATGATTTGGTCCCCGAATATTCCTTTTTGCCGATATTACAGTTTCCTTTCTTTAATTCTCTTCAATCTTTTCGATATTTAATAGTTAAACATCAGCACCTTAACATCTGGCTTCCGTTTTATTAATTGTTTCATCTAATCTTCCAGACCACCACGTTGTGGCGGTTCTGTGTTTAATTACTTTTTGTTATTTGTGCTATTCCCGTAAGCACTTCCTTTTCATATCGTATTTAATTAATTTTCAGTCATTTCTAGCATGGTCCGGTAATCTTCTTCTCTTCACACCTGGTTCCTTTTTTCCAGATGTTGGTTTCGACGTGTGGTTTTGTTATTGTTCACTTTTCATTTTCCTTTGTAAGTTTCCCTAACCCTGTTCCCTGGTTTTTTCTTAACCGTTTTTATTTCCGTTTTTACCCAGCATTTCCATTTCAATTTTTTATCAATTTAATTGCTATTCTATGTTTAAAAATTTTTGTTTACTTCGACCTCTTATTTGTAAGTATTAGTTAAGTTTTTACACAATGTTAACTTCAATATTTTAGATATGCCTGAGGATGACAATATATTGTTGTCGAAACATGTCGCTTTAATTTAATTTAATTGTATTTTAACTAATAAAATTTGAACGTTCCATGAAGCAGGTCGCGAGTTACCTTTTTAATATTAACCTCTAATTAACTAAGGTTATGATTTTACTACCTACTTTAGCTCAGTTTTGATGTTTGTGTAGTTCGACTAGCTGTAACTGTACTTGAATTACCTTTTTGCTGAATATTAATAATCAAGGAGTCAGCAGGAGCAATTTGGGCTTAAGTGTTGAATGGATCAAAGTTACTTGAGAGTTGAGCAAGAAACCAGTTCACGTTAACTTATTTATGTTTCAATATTTCTTGGTCTAATCCCACATAATTTTGATTAATTAATAATCAGTACCATTTTCTTGCCGTTATAAGTATACCTATGAAGAAATTAAAAAAATCAATAAATTCTTCAATGGAAACACGTTAATCACTATATTGTTGAATACAAATTGGTAAATGAGTAAATTTAAAATGAATTAGAGTTAATTTTTATGAATACATGAATGAACCTAATTTAGGTATTCATTGGATAAACTGAAAAATCCAAACCCATGTGTCAGGATTACTGGCAATGACATTATCGCTTAAAGTATCCGTTGAAGTAGTTATAGTAGAAAAACTTTAGTCTACCACTTTAATTATTTGGAGACCAATTAATCGAGTCCCCGTGAGAATTGTTAACAGTATCTTGTTGAGTTACAAATTGGAAAAATCGTGAATTTTTAAACAGTTCGTTAGAAAATCAGTAGGGAAAAAACGACGCAAAAATCGAATTAGTATGCAAGCGACGACCATTTACAACCAATTTCTTTTACATTTAACTTTCTTATGTCTGACATTGAAATACCAAAGCATCATAGCGAATCCAGTCCATCCTTTGATCTTAGTAAATATTTTAGCGATAAACTGACAGTGTTCGAACAAGACGCCGCTATTTCGTATAAAAACCGAGCTACAAGTGTAACCAGGTGCTAGACCACACTCGTGCTTGAATTTTATAATGAGATACTTTTGTGTGACATATTTTTTTTCCGAGGCGAAAAAAAAATCAATTGCTTGTTCTGATTCCGAAAAGGGCTAAGAAATGAACGTGGTCCGAATTTTTAACACTGTATAGTATATGTATAGTTTCGTTAGAACCACCCACAAAGTTCTAATTTTTTAAATGTTTCTTAGATCGATAAAACGGGTTTTATAACCAGGAAAAGACAATGCCGCAGTTTAATTACATGCAGAAGTTCTAAAGAATTGCGAGTTATGGTGGCGTAAAGCAGTAAAGTGTAACTCTCTGCATGCCAAACTCAATATGGTAGGAGTTATGTTAGTATTTCTAGAGAAGACCATCATTGGAATTCGTGTTGACAGAAGCGCTCGCAAGATATGGGGCGAATGAATGCACGTGAAGTGCTGCATGGAGATGTTTGCCAACTACAAATTAGCATTGTCAAAATTGACGAAAACCAATAAATCTCGATACGAATGTAGGTCAAAAAACTGAAATTTTCGTTTACAAGTCCATTAATTAAACAGTTATTGTAATGCGTCTACATAATATATGTAAATCTAACCTCATATGTCATAATGGAAACCACGAAGGTATTAATGTGTGTCTGTTTTTCTACATCCGCATATTCGACTGATTTACATAAAAGATACCCAACAAACGCAGGTGTATAAGGTTAAAGGTTAGTTTCTAAAGCACCTTGTGTGTGTATAATTATTGAATCATAAGCGTGGTCGATATATTTCGATACATTTAAATAAATGCCATATTAAGAATTTGGTTTTATAATTTAGGCATAATCAAAAACTCATTCGAGTCGTCGCATAAATCTAATAATCGGGCAGTATATAAACATGCAAAGAGCTTTCTTGCAATGTTTCTAATTCCTAATTTGCTATAAATAACGAACCTGGAATTAATTACAGTACACGTTTTTATCGTAAACATTATTGGGATTTTGGCAATAACAAAAAGCACAATTAATTAAAGAATGGTTTTATAATTAAACGTAAAATGCTTTAAATCGGAAGCAAAACTTTTTGTCACTTATAATTGCACAAGAGGTTTGTATTTTACCGAGTAAATTTGGGTTGTTTAATAAGAATCTGTTGCAGATTACAATTTAAACAACATATATTTACTCGGTATAAATACAAACCTCGAGTGTAATTCGGCAGGACAGTTTAACGAACAAGAAATTTAGAAATCCGTTCGTAACTTTACCAAATTGACTCATTCTTAAAATAACACAATCATTATACAATCAATTATTGACAAATGTCAAACTATGAAACCTTCCGGTTGTTTCATGAACAATGTTTCTTCCAGATGACCATATAAGAACGCTGTTGATACGTCGAATTGCATAAGATGCATTTTCTCTCTTGCTGCAATACTTAGCATTGACCTTATTTTTGTTATTTTTGTAACTGGACTAAATGTCTGTGCGCATAGTTTCTGACTAAATCCTTTTATTACCAGCCTGGACTTATATTTTTCTATGGTTCCGTCAGGTTTGGTTTTTACTTTAGATACCCATTTACATGGAATTACCCTTGCTCGTGCAGATAAGGTTGTTAGCTCCCAAGTATTATTTTCTCGTGAGGACTGCATTTCTTGTTTCATAGCTAACTCTGTCTTCACCTTGAAGAGCCTCTTGAAATGTCTGAGGGATCTCTCTGTCCGACATAAATGCTTCACTGAGCATTATGTAGTCATCATAGATTGACGGTTTCTTCTTCTTTATCTGAGTCTCTTTCTTGTCCTTCATGTTCATCCGCCTCTGCTTTTTCGGAATGACTGTGTTCATCTTTTAATAGCTTTGCCTGATTGCTTGGTTCTACATCTTTCATAGGAATCATAATTCTTCGCAATTAGTTAGCTTCTCATGAAACACAACATCTCTTGAAAGTATTGTTTTATTTTCTTCCTTGATCCACACTCTATATCTTTCACCTTTATCGTAGCCAACTAGATAGCCTTTGACAGCCTTCTTCTCCATCTCCCGTCGTCTTTGTACAGGGATGTGAACATAGAATGTAGAACCGATTAGTGTTTGATCCTCGGCTTCTTTCCTAGCCATACCTGATAAGGATTTTTACCTTCGATTGTAGATTTTCCTGTTCTATTCAATATGTAAGTGGACGCACCCACTAGTTCTGCCCACATTGAATCGGGAAACTTAATCCCTTCATTTGAGTGCATCATTTCTGCAATAGTTCCGAATTCCCGTTCACTTCCTCTATTTTGCTCTGGTCTGTATGGAGCTGTAAGGCTCTGAGTAATTCCTTCTGCCTGCAGTACACTTATCACCTCCTTATTGTCCATCTCTCCACCATGGTCACTCAAAAATTCTTTAACGGTGTGCCCTAAAACTTTGAAAATTTCAAGATAATCTTTTAAAGTGTTTATCACCTCAGACTTTTTTTTTTAAAAATAGCACTTCCTAAACTTTGTAAATGCATCCTCGTAAATTGCAATACACTTGAATTTTGAGAAGGATTCACAGAAAGGTCCACAAACGCCTCCTGATACCAATTCTCCTGAGGTTTACATTTTTTCTTACACCAAAAGGTAATCTATGAGCTTTACCATAAATACCTTCTTCAATACGCAATTTCGATTATTCTAATGCCCAAACCTCTTATCATATAACTGTAAAACTCCAGACTTACTATCTCCTAAGTTAACCTCTCGTTTCTGAGTAGGTATCTCTGTCATAAGATCTAACTTATATAATGTCCCATCTATTTCCCGTCTTCCTTGTAATATAAGCCTTCCTTTGTTCGAAAATTTACAAATTTAGCTTATCGTGTGCTGCAAGTACCGAGAACAGATTTTTTGACAACTTGGGTACATACCAAACTTTTAATAGCTTCACCTCATTTCCATCAGATGTCTTGGCCACAATTGTACCCACTCCTACTGCTTCCAAAATTTCTGTGCCCGTCGCTTTAATGCAACAAGGATTCTCGAACTTTTGAAACTCTATCAAATATCCTAAATCGTTTGTAACGTGTCTAGTGGCCCCATTATCTATCCACCATGACCCTGTATCACGTACAGCCACAAATGCTTCATGCTCTACAAACATTACAGCAGTACTGCAAGCTGTGGTAGAGGTTTCTTGCCATTTCTTTGGTTTCCCATATGCAATTCATTTCTTACACACTTTCACCCAACGTCCAGACTGGTTACAATAATTACAGGTACCTTTCTTTGTCTTTCAAGTTTTATTAAAACTCCGCTTACAAATTTTGTTTCGAATGTTGACCAGTGACATGGTGTTGGCGCAAACATTTAAGTTTAAATTATGTGTGAGTAGTTTGCAAGGCAAGAGAGGAGAGAAAAAGCTTTATAGATGATTGTTTAATTTAAATAATCATATACAGGGTTTTTCAACGAAAAGGAGCCACCCTTTATAACTTCTAACAGAATCAAAATTTGAAAAATCGGCGATACCCGTCTATAATAATATCGAGGGGGACACTTTTTGACATAAGTTTGAGATTTCATACCTTAACCCCCTGGGTCCCACAAACATACCCTTAATTTTTTTAAATGGCAACATGGGTCATGTGATACGTCATTTGAAAGGTCTTTTGATATCTTGCATTACTGCGTTTAAAATTTTAAAATCGTTCAATTCGTTTGTGAGATATTTTAATTTAAAGTTTTAGAGAACTGATATAATTTTCTTCAAAATGGTTGTTTTTTATTTATTTTTTTGCTTTTATAGTCAAGATAAATTGATACGAAATTCATTGTATTAAACTTTTTTTATTTACATGGAAATAAAACTTAAAATAAATTAAAAAGTCAGTAATACTTTTATATTGCATTATTATAACGACAAATTATATCAGTTCTCTAAAACTTTAAATTAAAATATCTCACAAACGAATTGAACGATTTTAAAATTTTAAACGCAGTAATGCAAGATATCAAAAGACCTTTCAAATGACGTATCACATGACCCATGTTGCCATTTAAAAAAATTAAGGGTATGTTTGTGGGACCCAGGGGGTTAAGGTATGAAATCTCAAACTTATGTCAAAAAGTGTCCCCCTCGATATTATTATAGACGGGTATCGCCGATTTTTCAAATTTTGATTCTGTTAGAAGTTATAAAGGGTGGCTCCTTTTCGTTGAAAAACCCTGTATGTAAAAAGAAAAAAAGGAAGGTTATTGATTTATATTTTTCATTGAAGGAATTAATTGTGTTTTATATTAAAAGTTATTGTTAAAAAGTTTCAAATTTATTCAAATCAGATTCATTAAGCTTAAAATCTACTATGTTACTGCTGAATGAACAACAGGTTATGGGTACCAGGAAGCTATAAAGTGATATAATTCTGAAAACAGTAAAGAAAAGTCAGTATAAGTCAGTGAAAGTTTTACTGTGAAGAAAAATTTGTTAAGTAAGTCAAGTTATATACAATAAATATGGAAACGAATACAAGTCTGGATAAGTTAGTTGAAATGTCAAAGAAGACGTCTGCAGAAAGAAGAAAAATTAAAACCGAGTACAGAAGTAGAAAATGTTTTATTGGCAAAAGGGAAGAAAGGTCAATCGAAGCAAAAGATTTCCAGGGGAATCAAATGTTTCAAATGTGGAAGAAATGTTCATGTTAAGAAGGATTGTCATGGAAAGCCCTGTAAAGAATACATTGAATACTGTAAAGCTACTGCAAAGAAAAAGGTCATTTTGCAAATGAATGTCCAACGAAAGAAACGAAGGAAGTGAAAGCTTATTTTATAATAGCATTAAAAGCAAGCGAAGTGAGACAGCAAAATAATTTTAAAGAAAATTGGTACATGGACAGTGGAACGACAATACATTTGAGTTTATTGTCAAACTTAACTACTTTGAATGAAACTCAAAGAATCATTTTAGGTAATTCAACCATTCTTTATTCAGATAGTGTTGGAGAAAAGATAGTTCTTCGAAGAGTGCTGTTTATTCCTGAATTAGATTTCAATCTATTTTCTTTAACTGATGTGTTGGATAAAGGTCTTAAACAAGAAGCAGATGCAGAAGAAATTTTGTTTAAAAACATGTGTCAAATTGTAATGACGGCTAGAAGAGTAGATAATCTATTTTGTATGAACTTTAAGAAAGTGAATGTGACTAATTGTGGTTTGTCTGCTGTGTGTACTGTGTCTATTAAATTGTGGCACGAACGTCTGGCACATCAAAACGTCAGATATGTCAGAGATGTATTGAAAAGAAATAAAATGAAGTTTATCGATGACTGAAATGATTATGTCTGCGAAGGATGCAATTATGGAAAACAATGCAGTATTGCTCACCATAAAAATCCTGTAGTTGCCAAGAAATGTTTGGATATGGTTCATGTTGATCTTGGTGAAATGAATGAAAGATCTCTTGAAGGCAGCAAATATTTTCTGATCTTCAAAGATGACTACAGTGACTTCAGAACTACATGGTATTTTCTAAAACAGAAATTTGAAGCAATTGACAACCTAAATTTGGTAAAAAATCAAGTTGGTTACAAATTGAAAGTGTTGAAGTCAGATAATGGGAAGGAAATTAAAAATGCTAGAAGCACAGATGTACTCGAAGAATTGGGTATACTTAGTCAAAGGTCTACAACGTACACTCCTCAACAGAATGAAAGAGTTGAAAGAGAAATGAGGACTATTGTAGAGGCAGGACGTTCTGAAATATACGCAAAAGAACTGGGAACTAAATTATGGGCAGAAGCTTTAAGTTATTCTGTATTTACTATTAATCAAACTGGAACCAGTACAGTGAAAGGAGAAAGTCCCGCAGATTTATGATTTGGTCGACGAGTCAATGTCAAGAATATGAAGCCATTTGGATCTAACTGCTACGTTATCGTTCCAAGTCAGAAACTAAAGAAACTTGTGAGAAAGAGTCAGAAAAATAAATTTGTTGGTTATGATACAGAAGAAATGGGTTACAGAGAAAATAATGTTATAGAAGTGTCGTACAATGTCAAATTTGATGAAAGTCACAATGTAGAAAGTCCAAAGACTGAAACAGATATTGATTCTTTAATGAAAGAAGCTGTTGATTCTCAGGAGGAGCATGTGTCTGACAGCGAAAGTGAAGAGGATGCCGGCAGCGATGATGATTTTGGAGAAGGTGACAGTGAAATCCAAAAAGAACAAAATCTGCAAGAAAACATTAAAAATGGAAATGGTAGAAAGTTGAGAGAGAGAGGACTAGCATAAAACCTCAACCTAGGTATCATGATTATGAAATTAGCTACATGGCATTGACTGGAAATGTGGACAAGTTGAGTGTTAAAGACATTGAATGGAAAAAGGCAATGGTTGATGAGATGAGTTCATTATTAAAAATGAATACCTGAAAGTTGACTAATTTGCCAGATGGTTATAAACCTCTATCTTGTAGTTGGTTATTTCGAGTCAAAGACAATGGTGTTCAAAAAGCTCGATTAGTTGCCAGAGGATATGATCAAGAGTACGGAGTGGATTATTTTGATATATTTTCTCCTATTACTCGACATACCAGTATCAGATTACTATTGAGTTATGCAGCCTGCAAATATTGGTGTATCAAGATATTTGACATCAAAACTGCATTTCTTAATAGAGACCTTGACATGTCACAACCTGAAAGATACGATGCTGGTAGTGGCAAATTATGTAAGAACCTGTATGAACTTAAGCAAGCTCCTAAGTCATGGAATATCAAGTTTACATCTTGTGTTAAGAGTATAGACGAAGGCATAATTGTGAGGATGGCATTTCATGTAGACGATGGTCTGGTCATAGGCTAATCTGGAAAAGAAGTAGACAGAATATTGAAGAATTTAGGCAAAGCAAAGCAAAAACAATCCCTTCGTCACTGGACCCATAACCTGTTGGGATTTTGGCAATAACAAAAAGCACAATTAATTAAAGAAATGTGCTATAATTAAACGTAAAATGCTTTATATTGGAAGCAAAACTTTTTTTCACTTATAATTATTGCACAAGAGGTTTGTATTTTATCGAGTAATTTTGGGTTGTTTAATAAGAATCTGTTGCCTAGCAATTAGACGAGAAAAACTGTCAACCAATAAAAATGCGACACCGAAGGTGGAGCATTTTTAGGTTGACAGTTTTTCTCGTCTAATTGCTAAAGGAAACAGATTAGAATTTAAACAACATAAATTTACTCGGTATAAATACAAACCTCGAGTGTAATTCGGCAGGACAATTTAACGAACAAGAAGTTTAGAAATTCGCTCGTATCTTTACCAAATCGACTCATTCTTAAAATAACACAATCATAATTCATCATATTATACAATCAATTATTGGCAAATGTCAAACTACAACTACGCTACAAATACGGCCACGGATACTGCGACAATTGATTAGAAAATGAAAGTGAAAAAACCACTATAAGTGCATTTGTCGCTGTAAAAATGACAATTGCACTGCGGCTAATGCGATTTTTTATACATGAGTTAAATTGTCAAAAATAAAATATTAAACTGCATGTTGAATATCTTTTACCACGAAAACAGAGCACTATGGTTACAATATAAATGGTATATAGAACTCCCGTCAATTCATATTCAATTCGTCAATCCTTTTCCCATCATACATTTGTCAATAATGCTCGAATATTTACGCGCTAACCTATGCATAAAGCAAGCGTGATATGAAAAGTATTTATTTACATTTATTGCATCACATAAAATAGTATAAACAGCAAGACCTCCAACAACGCGAAGTTTAATCTAGGCTGTGATAAAAGCAAACGTTATAATTCAAAGAGAATATTAACTTTAGTACTATGAATGACATCCTACTGTGGCCACTCTAGAGCTTTTATAGTATGAATTTCTTGTAATATTCACAAAAGCCTTTTCAATTGATTTAAAATAAGCACCAATTACATCTTGTAATTATTACTAAACCTGTTTAACCTGTAGCTGTTAAACTTAAGTATCATTATATTAAAAATAGTGGCACTTCAAAAATAAACAAAAGGGAAACGGTTATAAAATTATTTTATGATTGTATCTTGCATTAAATAACATTTATTTTATCAATCTTGCAACTTTATATAAGCTTTAAATGTCGTTAACGTTTAAAAAAATAACAATCATACTGAATTCAATAATTATAACAAGTACCTACTCTTAAATTTTAAAATGTTCCTATAAAGCACCGGGTTGGTATTTTATTTTTTTTTTCTTTCAATTTTTTTATACACGAACATTTATTTTAATTTAGTTATCCTAATGGATGGCATAACCATTTTGGGATTTTGACTAAATTAGTTTCACGAAACCTCCCGTCGAGTTATTCTTTTAAACTTACTTTTTTCGTAATCGTATGTCAGTATGAAGCAGAAAAAAAAGATAATATTTATGATTTCCTAAATTTTCATTCATAAACTTTGTTTATTACTAATAAAGCTAATAAATATAGAAATCTCGAAAGTAAAATATCGTAAATATTCCCATTTCTTTTATATTAGTCAACGTAGTTGAAAATCGCATTAACTTTTATGGGATCGATTCAAAAAATCTTTTTCGATTATTATTGAACAAAATTTTCGTTTTCTTGTGCTTTTTAATCCGACCGTTGATAGCACAAAATAAATTTATTATGAAATGGTTTGACTATCCAATTAGTTTACAAAATGTGAGCTTTTACGTAATCGGTTCGTTCACATGTATTTATATTTTTTTAACGTAACTTTGGCCTTGAATATTGCGGTTTATATCCTTTTCAATAATTCAAAAGTTCCACAGTTTCGTAATTGCAATGTAACGGATTGGACCAGGTTAAAATGAATTATGAATAATTAACAAGACAAATCTGTTCTCAATCGTATCAATTAAAAAATTGTGAAAATTTCTATAAGAAATTACAGAGAAAATGTTGACGGTTCCCTTTATAAGGTGGTCAAAGAGTGTGGATTAATCACAATAACTTATACACTTTAGAACTACTTTTCTAATGAATTACTGTCTATGTAAATTTTACATCTGAATAAATTTAAAAATCAGTAAAACAATGCAATTTTTTTAAATGTTTACAGTTGACCACTATGTTAATTTATCAGCTTATATTATTCAAAAATTTGACATTCATCTATTATTACATGTAAATTTTTTTAAATTATTGGTAGGTTTTTTCAATTAAGACAAATGGGAGTCCATTTGGAATAACGAGTCAACACTTGGTAATATTATGTCGTGATTATATTCTACAGCTCATTGTGGAAAGTAATAGAAATGCTGAAACACTAACCTAAAAATACCAAAATCTCACAGAAATATTGGACAGTAAGGCTATCAGCATCAGTAAATATAACTAAAGATCATTTACAAAAGCGGAGCTATTGATACCGTCTGGGGACTTTTTTTTGTTTTACTATCTAATTGTTCCACTTTATTACCTAGTTGGTTATTAGTTTCTGAAAATGATAACTTTTCTTTTGAAACCCATCCAATATTTCAAATATTTTTGTGGTACTGTGGGCTTCAGATCATCGATCACAGCGCACGTTCCATTAATTCGAATAAGAATCCAATAATTTTTCGTGTTAATGAAAATGTGTTGTACAAGATTTTTAAATTTTTTCAAAATTTTCTTAAACAATTCACTTGGGCATACAGTGTGAACTAATGCACATTTACACAATCACAGGCTAAGCTAATTAAACGATTTTTGGCCGAAAATCTGAAAATTGAAACCCACTACATAAAATTTTGACGTGTTGGTAGAATTAAGTGTTTATAAGACCGAGTGTTGTTTAATTTTTTTCTTTCCCTGCATGTACAGATCTGGGTTTTTATGTAAAATGACTTATTTGCTTCTTTCATATGTTCTCTTATACACTGTGTCTAAGATAAGGAGGGCCACTATGAGGATTTCGGAAACGGTAAGAGATAGAGTTTCGGTTAAATGGGAGAAAAGTTGGGCAATTTTGAGTTTAGTAAAATGAAATTTTTAAACTGACGAAATTCCGAACCGTTCCGAAGTTATACGACAAAAAGCGAATTTTCAGGATTTCGTTTTTGACAAATTGTTACTTTGTCGTTGATGTTAACTAAAAAGTAAAAGAACCTTCTACAGGTACTTTTTAACGTTCTTTAACGTGGCATACAGCAAATTAAAATCCGACGTTTCGTTTTCGAGTAACCATCATCAACTTTGTTTTTTTAAATACGGTCCTGATTTGTTTAAGCATAATATTAGAAGAGATTTTTATTCTGCATTCAAGCATGTATCACACTTTATGGTTTAATTGCGATTTTATACTTATTTTACTATTGTACTTAAATTTACTAGATTCTACTTTGGAAGATGCTCTTGATATTTTACCCTAAACCGTAGTACGCAATTGTTGGTTTCAGCAGGATGGTGCACTTGCGCACAATTCACGGGTGGTGAAGGATTACCTTTCAAGTAGGTTTGCCGAAAGAGTTTTAAGCACCAATTCTGAAACACCCTGGCCAGCTCGTTCTTCCGAAATAACCTCGCTGGATTTTTTTCTTTGGGGGTACATAAGAAATTATGTTTACAAAGATATCTTTGGAATAGAAGAAGAACTTCGAAAGTTTGTACTTAACGCATTCCAAACTGTAACACATGCAATGTTAAAGAATGCTTTGGATTCTATTTACGATTGGAGAACGAAGGAGGGCTTTTCGAGCATTTGTTATAATTTTTTTAAATTATTGGTATGTGTCATGTCATAGACCAAATACTCCTTAGACCTCTCACTAAATGGTTACAAAATTTGGTTAGTACTGGAGGTCCCCGTATTGGAGTGCTACCATCGTTTGGATGTCGAATGTAACTCTGCTACTATTTACGAAGTACGTTACCGCTTAATGAGTATTTGAGCGAAATAGGTATAGCTAAGTCAAGTGGTTTCAATCTCGGCAAGGATAACTTTTGTCATTGACTGATGACTAAACAATGAACGCTTTTGTGTAGTATCTGTTACCGTTACGATTTTCACATTCCTTATGCAATGTGTGGCCTTGACACAATTTCCGCAAAGATAAGCGATCCAACGTCTTTGCTGAATATTAGTATATTACCTCTCCCGGATTTACTTGGCGATTTACCCCACCGAACTTTAACTTGTGTTTTTTTGCGTAAATAGGTACAACTTTCACGCTTCAAATCTTTTATTTTTGTCAAATTTACTCCCCGAATGTGACCTTTGCTAACTAAATTTTTTAAATGTTTTAATGTTTACGTGTCCAAGCCTGTAATCATTTTTTCCATATCAGTTTCAATGTAATTTGATTCGTAATTTCTCACCGTTAAGTTAATAAATTTTCAATATGATGTAACCTTTTGTTAAAATCGCAATTGTTGGTTTTAGGCGAGCGGCGAGGAAATAAAGCACTAAAATAAGCCAAATCTACCAAATTTTTATACTGAATCGTTCAGTCAACGGTAAAACTGATTGAGATGGGGTTTTTTGCATTCGCTTCCTAAATTCAATAGGAAACTTTGTATCTACTTTTGACCATGTTTTTTTTCCAAATTGCATTCGTGCAGTGGAAAATGCATCCTGAAAAATTAATGCATTTTCATATAAAAAATTCATAACTTCGTTATAAACTTCTAGAATTGACTCAATTCGAGTTCTAGACATCGCATCCGGGGGTTTCTTGGGTTGCTGATTCCAAATTTTCCTGTTACCAAAGTTTCCTATTGAATTTAGGAAGCGAATACAAAAAAACCCATCTCAATCCGTCTAACAGGTCTTATTACAAAAGTTTGGTAAGTTCAGTGCTTTATTTCCTCGCCTATTTGGTAATCCTCATAAGGGATTAAGGGAAGATTTTGTATTAAATGTTTTTGTCATAATTTTTTGTTGATAATGAACTTTAGTCGATTGTGAACGTTAAGAACGTTTTCAAGTCAACTACCTACGCTACGTTTGTGTTTTTTAAAACTGGTATTACATGCAATTAGAATTTCGAGGTAACTATTTTTAACAGGAGAAGCAGTACCTATATTACTTAATATTTCAAAAAAGAAATTAAAAAATTAAGCGGGTGTAACGACGACTTCGATACTTCCGTTTTTATGAAGGCTTCGAGTTTCGATCCTTCGAAGGAACGTTTAATTCACAATAATCACAATGCTGTTCCGACAGGGACGCACCGCCCGCGCCGTCCATATGGGCAAGGTCGGACGGCGTTAAGGCCTTAAAGGCGCCTACGGTCGTTGAATTTTAAAAATATTATGTGTATGTAAGGCGCCGGCTAACTATTATGAGAGAAGGGTGGTAATTTTAGCTCAGTATTATAATATTATCGTTATTAGTTCATTATTTCGCACGACGACGGCGCCGAAAATACCTGGCGCGTCGTTGCCTGTAAATGTGTTAACCTATTTGTATCAGAGGAACAAAATAATGATAAAACATAAAACTTATGAACGTAACAACGTATGGTTCAAGTAACTGCAATAATGCTGAATAGTGAATTCTGTTCTGATACGTGACACTCCTTCAACAAAAGCATTTGTTGACCAGTTGAGTTGACAAAAGTTTTCTTCGATATTTCTTCTTGTATTATTCAACAATTTATTTGACTTAATTTTCTATACATACTTGTACTGCCATCTACTGCAGTTAACTGTCACTATTTCTAATAAAACCAAAGCTTCATTTACATTAGAGGTCTAAGGAGTATTTAGTCTATGGTCATGTTTACATTTTCGTTTCATCAAATGTTTTCTGTTCATTTATGACGTGTTGTTGATTGTTTGTAATTATGTACTTCGTTATAAAATTTGTGTTATGAAAATTCTGTGCCATTTCATTAATTTGATGAGGAAAATACAGTTAGCAAAGTCCAGTTATAAATAAAATTCAGTTTGAATGTTATTGAGGAGGGATACAGGTTCGTACTTAGGATTTTTTCCGCTACTCGTAAAGTAAGTATAAAATCGCAATTAAACCATAAAGTGTGATACATGCTTGAATGCAGAATAAAGAGCTGTTCTAATATTATGTATAAAAAAATCAGGACCGTATTTAAAAAAATAAAGTTGATGATGGTTACTCGAAAACGAAACGTCGGATTCTAATTTGCTGTATGCCACGTTAAAGAACGTTAAAAAGTACCCGTAGAAGGTTCTTTTACTTTTTAGTTAACATCAACGACAAAGTAACACTTTGTCAAAAACGAAATCCTGAAAATTCGCATTTTGTGGCATATCTTCGGAACGGTATGGAATTTCGTCAGTTTAAAAATTTCATTTTACTAAACTCAAAATTGCCCGACTTTTCTCCCATTTAACCGAAACTCTATCTCTTACCGTTTCCGAAATCCCCATAGTGGCCGTCCTTATCTTGGACACAGTGTATACTAGCCTTTTCTTGCTTGTTATTTGTGCTCCATTTTAGCACAAATTCCAATTTCGGGAAAGAAAAGTTGTGTTAGATGGCTTGAATGGCATAAAAAATGGAAGAACAAGTACGGTGACATAACGAGAACGGTTATAAAATTGATGACTTTTGTGTGCAAAATAATTTGTTAGTGATGAACTCATTTTTCCAACACAAAGACGTTCATAAATATACCGGAGAAGTTGACGTGTAAAGTTCACAATGGGCTTTATGTTGATAAATAGGAACTTTAGGCCGTCAATAAAAGACGTAAAGAGTAATAAGAGGGCCCGAGATAAAGAGTGAGCATTACCTATTAAAGACGCAAACCACAATAGATTGTCATGAAGGGGATAATTGGAATAGAAACGCGAAATGACAATAGCAAAGAAACAATAAAAAATTATAGACTAACGATAAGAGAAGAAGCGACAAAGTATACCAAGAAAATTGAAAAATGATAAACGAGGCAAGAAATAACCACCGAAATGTAGAAGAAGCCCGGAAAACCTTCAAAAATTAGCTCAGGAAAAGACGTATGTGGATCAGAGAAAATAAACAGAAATAGAAAACAAACGTCATGGTGGAGCGACAAGGTTAAGAAAGAAGTTAAATTAAAGAAAGCATACCTGAGAAAAGGAAATAATATCACGTATAAACACTGTAAAAGACAGAGAAAAAGAGGTGGCACTAGAAGTAAAAAGGGACTCCTGGGAGGAATTTGCTGAAGTAATCAAACAAATCAAAGATAAACACGAAACAGTTCTAACAACGGCAGAAGAATAGAAGATATAATAGAAAGATGGAGTAGATACTTTGAAAAGCTGTTGAACAGTGGTAACAATGTACACAAAAATGAAAAACCCTATAACGCAGAGAGGAAACACAACATCAAAGTGAGTATATTCAAATGAAAGAGGCCAAAAATGCCACAACGATGACTAAAAACTGGAAAACCTCTCGAATATGACAACATAACATGGGAAATGCTGAAAAATATAGGAGAAAAAGGTACCCAGTTGCTAACAACAATGTGTTATGGTCTGCAAGGAAGGAAAAGTACCAAACGACGGGGAGATAGGGGTAATTGTAGCAGTATATATATATATATATATATATATATATATATATTATTATTATTATTATTATTATTATTATTCCCCCAATAATATAACCTTTAATCAATAAACAAATACATGGGGAAGATTCAGAGTCTTTATGGATCTTATACCGTCAATGATAATACCATAACTCTTAGAAAAATTACTGCTCAAACCCATAATAGAAGAAAGAATACTAATTCGATCCCACCACTTCGGATTTACAGAAAAGCATTCAACCATTGATCATGTCTATAGGATCACTAATAAAAGACAATCTCCTAGGTTTGGTTTGGCATCAGAGCCCGCAGTGCAAATTACAGCGGGTGCTTCCGAGGCAATATTTTGAAATTATCGCATCCTACTTAATAATAATAATAATAATAATAATAATAATAATAATAATAATAATAATAATAATAATAATAATAATAATAATGACTTTTATTAGTTTACGCACGCGTACAATAATAATTAAACTATAAGTATCATTTCTAAAACAGAACTAAACTAATTTAAAAGAAAAAGTACAATAAGATTAGAAATGAAACAAAAAAGTATAAACAAAAAGTATAAGTACACCAGTGCGTAACCTAACTGGGCGAAGTTCAGATCCTAACAAAACAATCATTAGCGATCTGCTCTTCCACTTAACCCTATATACTGGTTGCCAATGGTATATTGTTACTATGCGGTTATATTAATAAACTACATATATTTATAACTTTTTTTTTAAGTTATAAGTTCAGAAGTTTTTTTTTTGAAATTTAATTTTAATTTATATTTTAATTTTGATTTTGATTTTGGCCCCTTAGTAAATTAGTCAAACAATTTTTAAAACTATTAATAGATTTCTTTTTGAGATCGTCTGATATATTATTATATATTTTTGACACACTATAAGAAAAAGATCTCTCAAACAATCCAGTTTTATGGAGAAGAGGTGTAAGTAATGCATAAAATCTTGGATTATTACTGAATACAATTTTATTGAACAAGTACGGAGGCATGTGGTTTGTTATAATTTTATGATATAACACGGCAGAATGTACATAGTATATATCTCCTATTGTCCATATTGAGCCACTTTATTTCATTTAGCTTATGCGATATATGATTATATTTTCTAAGGCCAAATATGAGACGCAGACACGAATTTTGCATTTTTTGAATACTATTTCTTCTTAAATCCAAGCATGGTCCATAGATACTGTCGCAGTAATTGAATTGCGACAAAACTAAGGCTTCAAACAGTGTTACTTTTAACTGTTGACTACAAATATGTCTATTTTGATATATGAGTTTTAAATTTATGAACGCTTTGCGTAAGCAATCCGAAACATGTTGCTTAAATCTTAGGTTAGCATGTATTGTTAATCCAAGATTTTTTACACAATCTTTTATCGGCAACACTGCATTTTTTATTTTGATCCTTATTTTGTTTTTGATGTCATCCTTAAATCTACCACGATCAAAAATTATGACAGCGGACTTTAATGGATTGATACGCAGCCCATGATTTTCAGAAGTTGTAACCAGGTTGTCTAAATCAAAATTTATTTGTTCATTCGCTCTATCTACGTCCACACCGAGAAAATCATAGTACAGCTGCGTATCATCTGCATATTGATGAAATTTGGTATACTTCAAGGATTTTCCAAAGTTATGAGTATAAATTGTAAATAATAGTGGTCCTAGTATTGACCCCTGCGGTACACCTGCTACTAACGTGGTAGGATCTGATTTACAGCCGTTTAGAATTACTTGCTGTGATCTGTCTCTGAGGTAATCTGCAAGCAATGAGCAAGCGTTAGAGCTGAATCCAATATGGTGTAGCATGGCAATTAATATTTTATGATTTATCCAACCGTAATTTCAGAGTTAAATATGAGATGAATACTCCAGCTTAAACAAAATTTCAGCTGGAGTACCTCACGGCAGTGGCCTTGGACCTGTTCTGGACTTACTGGACGCCAGGGACCTGCCTACGGAAGATGACTCGACAATTGTTATATTTACTGACGATACTGCAATCCTCTCCGTAGGAAAAACAGTAGAGGAGGTAACTAGTGGAGTGCAGAGAGGCGCAAACAAGGTTACGTCCTGGGTCAAGATGTGACGAATCAAATTAAATGAGAGCACCCATGTCAACTTCATAAATAAACAATGCAATTACGTGCACGTTGTAATCAACGCCCAGTAGCTTCCACGGCTAAATATCTTGGCATGACTGTAGACACCAAGCTGCGGTGGAAGGAGCATCAAGAAAAAGAAAGAAGAGCTGAACATCAGGTTCAGAAGGATACTGCTGGTTGCTAAGAAGACAACCTGAACCGTCATACAATAAGCCTGATTACGTAGTCAGGCGGTTCAAGAGGACCAAGCCCATAGATTTGATAGTGTAGTGATAGTGATATAGTAACAGAAGTGGCCTACCAAACAGTGTTACCTATTAAGCAATAAAAATTACTAGATGGTACTTGTAAGCAAAAAGAAATATCACCTGCACGTCCAAGACTGTACGGATTAGAACAATTTTAGATACGGTACACGTTTCATCAAATTTTCGGGGGGGGGGGCTTATTGGTACTGCTGCAAAGATGCAAATAATGAACGATGTTCCTTAACGAACAAAAGAAAAGCAAACTCGTGAATTATGAGAGATACCAGGAGGTGCATTATGAGCAAGTTTATAATCCTGTGTAGGAAACCATGTATAGTTGACTCTTGAGAAATATGGTAAGTTAACTTTTTATTGGTTATAATCATGTAGTGTTAAAGGTAGAAAATTTTCATCCACCTCTACTAAGTATATTTGCATAACGCAAATAGAGGATTAATATGATAAATCTTGGCAATAGTAGTGTTTATAAATAGCTCTCATATATAAACGTTATCTTCTAATACAAAATGTTTATTCTTATTTTATTTAAATGTACATACAGTACGCTTTTAAGCACGATAATTATTACAAATTTATTCTATAAAGATATTATCACATTGTTTTAAAATGCATAACAGACCATTTTCTTTAAGATTTGTAATCGGTCTTATTACATCTGTAGGTACTTTGCAAAGGATCAAAAAGGAACAATCTTTTTTCAGATGAATCTGTATTTGCGTATCGTTTATATAAACAAACATAAAAATAGATGAGCGTAATTTTAAGGTATTTAATTGAATTTCAATTGTCAAGGTCGGTAACAGTACAGGTTCAATCACGACTTTATCCTATTTAGATCAATCCTTTAAGTCGAGACATCGTGCAAGTATAGAGCACACGACTAACAATGGCTTCATCACGATACATATAATTATGTCAAAGAATTAGAATATCAAAATGTTAGTGGAATAATAAAAGCATTTTGTTTCAAGATCACTTACGACTTTTTAACAATTTACCTTGAAAGTCAATCTCTGATCTCATTGTTTTCTAATATTATATTAAAGGTGTCTAAAAACTAAGCTCAAGGATGTTTCATAATTGGTACGTGATTGACTGATTGATTAGGTTTTGAAAATATACCTAAGTAAGTTTTAAAATAGATCTTTCGAAAAAGAGTAATTGATTTTTTAGCAATTAAATCACTGTTTCCTCATATCGTTTGAAAAACACGAGTGACCTTAAATTATGTAAAAGTATCCATCCAATTAGTATGTATCTTCAATTATGGAGGGTGTCAAAATAGACTTATAGCAAGAAACTAATAATTTGAAAAAAAGTGTGTCCTTATTAGACTTACATAAAAACATTTAGTAATCAATTATGCATACCATCTAAATGGCAGTAAATTGGCATTAAGGAAAGAAATTAAAGACCCGTGAGTTACATTTGACAGCAATCTTACTGTTAACGAGCACATCTTATATATATAGTCGCTAATAAGTTCCATAAAAAGAATTTTTAATACATTCAAATATTCATGGCACGACGGCTAAACAAGTCTTATGCTTTATCTAACATGTTTTCGATTCGAATATTAAGAAAAATTTGTTTCAGAAATATCGTCTTTATTGGAACATAAATGTTAACATTTTGTTCAAATTCAGGATTAAATTCTATTTATTATAGAGAGCAGGGCGACAACTTTTTTTAATTTAATCTGTCGTTTGTTCCACAACGAAAATTTATTCAAAAAAGACACACACGTGCGCTGCTATACTTAAAATTATTTCAAAATTAATTAGATAATTCACAGAGTTTCGTTTTATGTCGAATTCATTACCACATCAAACAAATTATTTCTTAAATGGAAAAAATAAGGAAATATTTTCTGAATCGACTCAACAACTCGTTACCAAATTGAATCTAAATGCCAAATTCAAACGATTCTCAGGATTAACGTAGAACTTTGATTGACAGAATGAAAGTGGGCTATGCATGCTGTGTGGGATATGTTTGAGAAGCCTAAAAAAGGAGTGTTAAAGTAGGTAACACAAACACAAAATGGACGATTGGGTCATTTCAATTGCAAGGTTCTTACTATTACTATTACGTTTGGTACGCTCGATTTTGACTGTAAGACAAAGTTGGAAAAAGCTACAGTACACAATAAATAAGATAAGATTGCCCGTTGTTTTCAATTTTGTGTCGATCTAACTTAGTTTGGGCCTCACATTGTCGGTATCAACATCAGGCATCACCAAGAGTTCGAAAATATTATTATCCAATGTCTTACATACCAGCAAACACATTTATATATAAAATACATATAAATTATGTAAGAGCTTTTTAGATTTATATAAAACTGGAAGAAAAATAAGAGATATTTAATATCACGATGTCAGCAATTTTCAAAATAGTATATATGTCTATTAGATGTAAATTCTTCTACATGAATTTATATACGTTTTATGTATATTTTATGTAATATTTACATAAAAAATATTAGTTGTAAAAGGGTTGCGATGACCAAAATGGCAGCTACTCGAGCATAATGTAATTATTATCAATGTAAAAAATTATTTAAGCAGTTCCATACAAAAAATGGAAAAACTACATTTTACGTGCAACTGTACTTTTAATTATATTTAACTTAATTCTTGCACGAACCTGTTTTTACCTGAACTGAAAGCCGACAGTTTATTATGATATACTTACTTGAAAAGTGTCCCTTAACCGGATTCGAACTTTTGGGAGTGGGCGTTGCAAATTCCGAAATCCGACTTGTGTTTTCATTGTCTCCGACATTGTACCACTGCGCTAATCTGTAACATCCCTTTTTTTTATTTCGTACTTCGTAACTTTGCGATATTTCGCGTTATTAGTTTAAATTTTGTTTGATTATATCGTTGAGTGAAGTCTTATTCAATGATTATACCTATCTTTAACTTTATGTTAAAAATGACCAGGATTTAATTTATTTTATATTATTTATTTTCTATATAAATTAGACGCATTTTAGTCGATACGGATCTAATATTAAAGGTACGTGAACTACAATTTCTGGCGTTGTAGAAAACACGCGCGTTCGATTACTTATGTGGCGCAAATAGAAACGGACTTTATTTTCGACCATACAATATATGCAATCATAATTTCTAATTATATTTACAGAAGGCATACATAAAAAATGAGTAATATTACAATATAACATTTTACATATAACGTACATAAATCTAATCATGTAAATATGACAGCACATGAATTTCATGAGTGATATGTAATTATCTATATGTATATATTATATGAATTTCTGTATATAGAATATCCGTAAGTTTCTATACTATTATGTAAAATATACGTAATTGTGTGACATACGGTTTATATAACTTATTAAAGAATACTTACATACTTGATATATAAAAAAGCATATGTAGGGGTATTTACTTCAATTTACATATGTTGTATGTATATTTTATATGTGTGTCTGCTGGGATAAGATTCCAAAATTTCTTTACTTACGTAAAAGACAGTTTTCTACGTTGGTATAACGTTGAAGCTCAATATTTTCTAAACGCATTGAATTTAAAAATATCTTTTCATTCTCTTGAGTATAAAATATTGCTAAAAGAATAACACGTTTCTGTTAGGCTAAAAATCCTCATTGCTTCACGGGAAATGCAACGCATGTCAGTACAAAAGTTGGGCGTTAGAGCGTAGATCAATCATGTACTGACACTTTGCAATTGGCAATTGGCTCACTCAGTAGAAGTTTAAATTACCAAGGTCAACCATAAATTAAATGACCAGTAAACTGGCACAAAATTTTCCCGTGTTTATTATAATGTCGGTATTACAACGTACAACTCAAAATAAAATAGTTTTTGCGTAATATCTCAAAAAAATAAAAAAATAAATAGGTATGTAGTGTGTAGTAGTTTTAATCAGAAAGCAATTTTGAATATTTTGTTAATTTCCGGATAGACCGGAAGTCAATTATACTTATTAATTATACTCGATTAAAAGAGTCGAATGTCCTCTACTTCACTGTACAATTTTATTCTTCATTTTTGTTAGGAAATAAGTTACGAATTTTTAAAATTTCAATTTCAAAAATTCATCCCCATTCTCCTATGGGAAATAAAGAAATAAATGTAGTGGCAATAGTTTTTCTTGAACTACATATGTATATGTATAACATTTCAAAAAATAAAAAAAATGATTGGAGCAGATTTTGAGCAAATCGATTTTCAATTTTTGACCAATTTTGGGCACCAATAAATTGGCCACGTTGAATTTTTGTTCTTTATCCATTAGAATAAAAGTTCTGGTCATCCTTTGGCTACCATTTCCAATTTTCAAAAGTTAAAGCGTTCTTGAGCTAAACCCTCAAAAGTAAAAACTTGGAGATTTGCTATCTTGGCCACGATTTTGAATTTAGCAACAAACGAAAAACGGCGTTTTACTTGTAGACATAATGAATGGTTCTATCTAACAAAATGGTGTAAGGGATAATTAATAAAACAGCACTCAACCTCCTCTTTACCAAATTTAATGGGATGAAAAACGATGAAATGATTTGTAGGCTTTTTCCCCGGAGCCATCATTCGCCGTAATCCTTCGATAGTCCCCCATTGCTTAGCTTGAGAATGAAACCAGTATAGGTTTCGAAACAGTCGCCATTCCATTTTAATCTTAAACTTTAATTATTAATTCAACGATGATGCTGTCCTACGTTCTTTCAATTGCAACGTGACAGATTGAAGAAATTACCGTCAAAATTTCAACACCTGCTTTCACCCTCGTTCAGCTGCCCTCCCCCCTCCTTGAGAATTTAGAAAATAATCGCTCTGAATTAGAAGCTATTTATGAGCTTTCAAAATCCGCAAGAATGAAATTTTGAGTTCGATCCCCTTAGCAGGAATTTCCATTTGAAAGTGGGGGGGTTGAGTGAACGTTCACTCAGTCCCCCCACCAACAATATAGATTGAAAACTTCATTTGTAGAGATTGATCTAAAAGAATTTGTTTGATTGATGCTTTAAAACTCTTTTGTGTCTACAGCCCCGTTCAGCTGACCCCCACCACGCGGAAATTAATCATAAAAACTATAAAAAAATTGTAGCCCAGAATCAGAAGCTATTTAGGCGCATTGACCCCCCCCCCCCCAAGTTCTAAATAACAATGGAGGATCGAGCACAGGCGCATAATTAGGAGCTCTTAACCAGTGTAGTATCGATTTTCGAGCTCCACCCCTTACTTTAAAATAACCCCAAAACTGATTCCGCCGAAGAGGTAACTCATAGAAAATACCATTAAATCTACGATATCTTTAATGCATTATTAGGCTACAAAAATATGTAACACTTCATCTCCACGTTGCAACCCCTTAGCAGGAAATCCACCCCTTGTGCCAAAAACACAAGAGGGAACTATGTTAAACAATCGAGAAACGGATCATTTTATGGCTGTGTATTATCTTCCGATTTAGGAGCTCTCGAAATATGTCTAAACTGACTTTCGAGTTGCAACCCCTTAGTAGAAAAACCACCCCTTCTACTAAAGGCGCAAGAGGGCACTATGTTAAATAATTTAGAAACGAATCATTTTGTGACAGTATATTATCCTCCGATTTAGGAGCTTTCGAAATATGTATAAACTGACTTTCGAGTTGCAACCCCTTAGTAGGAAAACCACCCCTTCTACTAAAGACGCAAGAGGGAACTATGTTAAATAATCTAGAAACGAATCATTTTATGACAGATATTATCCTCCGATTTAGGAGCTTTCGAAATATGTATAAATTGACTTTCGAGTTGCAACCCCTTAGTAGGAAAACCACCCCTTCTACTAAAGGCGCAAGAGGGCACTATGTTAAATAATCTAGAAACGAATCATTTTATGACAGATATTATATATTAAAATAGTGTCATGGCGGCGAGTGAAAAGTCGGCTCAATTCACGGATAATAAAAATATTGATTTTAACTGTTTGCAATGTAATCGTGTAGTTAAAAAACCGGTAACTTGTAGTGTATGTGGTGTTTCTCATTATCATCCAAGTTGTGCGGAAACTGCTAAGGTTGTTACACCGCAAAATTCAATTATCTGCAAGATGTGCCAAGAAGATGCTTATGAAGACGAGTTTTCAACCCGCAATCTTCTGAAAGCTATTATTGTTGAAAAGGATGAAGTAATCAAGGGATTGCAAGATAAAATATGCCTATTAGAGGAGAAAATAACATTAATTACTGAGGTAAACAAACTAAAATTTAATACTAAAGATAAGGAGTTAAATAAATCTACAAAAGACGTAAAATCCAAACTTGTGTATAAACCCCAAGGTAACAGTATTATCACATCTGAACTTGTCGCGGAGGCGATTAGAAATGTGAATACTCTTGAGGTGAATGTTAACAATAAAGAATCCTCAACTAATGAGAAATCTATTAATCCAATAAAACCAATAAGTAACAATCATAACAAACAATCATTAACAGCAGCTGACAATAAAATTGTAACAAGGTCGGTTACGGCTACTGCTGCGGTTGACAGTGTTGATAATAAGGAATCTTGCGAGAACCAAAATTCAAACTGGACATTAGTCTCAAGGGATAAAAAGAAAAACCCTAAAAGAATGCATGGCATTAAGGGTACATGTGTCGAATCTTCCTTAAAAGCAGCACAAAGGCTCAGCCATCTACATATTAGGGGATTGGATCCTAAGTGTACTGAAGAAATGATACTTGATCACTTGAAATCAAATAACATTAAATCAGGTATGTGTTCTAAATTGAATTCCAAACACCCTGACGAGTATGCATCATTTAAAGTGTCGGTTTTATCTACTGAGCTGGAATATGCAAAAGATCCAAAAGTATGGCCTGTGGGCGTTATTATCAATCAGTTTTTTACTTTTCGCCAAAAGATAATAATAGAAACTTAACCCAAAATAGTTTAAAAATTTTCCATCTAAATCAAAGCCCTTGTAACAAAACATTGGAGTTACATGCAAAGGAGGCTCTGGTCCAACCCGCCTCTAGTACTTTTGGAGTGGCTCACCAAAATATGCAGTCAGTGAAAAATAAACAAGAAGATCTCGAGCTATTACTATCAGAAGGTAACATTGATGCCTTTTGTATCTCAGAAACGCATATCACGGATGATTATTTTAAGTTTATTAACATTTCTAACTGGAAAATTGTAAGTAAATATTGTAGGAAACTAAACCAAAAAGGTGGTGTATTTATTTTAATTAACAACTTGTATGATGCGAATAGCATCACTAGTATTGAGGACGCAAGTATAGAGAACGAATGTGAATTCGCAGCGGTAGAAATTAAGAACAGTAATGTAACGACTTGTATAATTTGTGTGTATAGGCCCCCTAGCGGTACCTATGAATTATTTTTAGCACAATTAGAAAAATGCCTAATTTTAATAACTGATAGGTTATATGATAAGGTAATTGTGTCTGGGGATCTAAACGTGAACATTCTTGATAAAGACAACAATAAAACTCGTGATCTGTTAGACCTCATGAACTCTTTCTGTTTAGAATCTGTATTTTGTGAAGCTACCAGAGTCACTCAATCATCTGCTACTGGCATCGATTATATATTCACTAACTTTAATTCGAATATAGTCACTAAGAGAGTCATTCATAACGGTCTCTCTGATCACTCGCTTCAATTTATTTCGTTTCCGCTACATGAGCCACGAAATAATAAACAAATATGCTGCCGATCCTTCTCGGTGAAAAATATTTCCTTGTTTTTGAAATACCTGCAATCAGAAAATTGGAATGAGGTATTAACTGTCCAATCCTCTGATGAAAAATTTAATAAGTTCATCAATATTTTTAATTACTACTACGATATATCATTTAAGTTTCGTAGAAATATGAACAAAGTCAAATCTTGCAACAAACTGTGGATAACTAGGGGTCTGCGAGTCTCATGCAAGAAACTTAAGTTACTACATGAATTAAGGACGAAGAGTCTAATTGATGAAAATTATTATACAAACTATAAGCGAATCTACAGGAAATTACTAAGAGAAGCAAAGAGGCTATATTACAATAAAATCATTTCTCACTCAAATAATAAATCTAAAACAGTTTGGAATCTGATAAACAATAATGTGACGAGCAAAAGTAAGAATAAAGCTAACTCAATGGTTATAAATGGAGTCGAAACCAACGATCCACAACTTGTTGCGGATTCTTTTAACGATTTTTTCGTTAATGGGCCGAAAAACCTTAGTGCGAAAATAAGTCAGTCATCTCCTTATTACAAAATGCATGTACGACAAACTATTTTTGTGTCACCCATAACGGAGGCAGAATTATTCAATATTATAATCAGTTTAAAAAATTCAAATTCTTATGGACCGGATGATATCTCTTCAAAAATAATAAAACAGAGTGCGTTTTACATAACTCCAATATTATGCCATATATTTAACGAATGTTTATCTCAGGAAAATTTTCCGAATTTACTAAAAATAGCGAAAGTAATCCCATTATTTAAAAAAGGCGACAGTAAGGAAATAAACAATTATAGACCTATTGCCCTCCTATCGACTTTCTCAAAGATTCTTGAAAAGATCATTGCAACGCGTATTATAAGTTTTTTAAATAAGTTCAACATTTTTATTCATGAACAACATGGTTTTCGGCAAAGCAAATCCACTATATCAGCACTGGTCAGTATCTTCGATTATATATATAACAGCATTGATAAAAACGAAAAAATAATGGCTTTGTATATTGATCTTACAAAAGCTTTTGACACCGTTGACCATAACATTTTACTTCTTAAATTAGATGCATTTGGCATCCGTGGTCAATGCAAAAATCTACTGAAGTCATATCTAACAAATAGACGACAATTTGTCAAATTTCTCGAAGTGCACTCAAAAGCTCTTCCTAATCACATAGGAGTACCACAGGGTAGTATCTTGGGTCCCTTACTTTTTCTGGTGTATCTAAACGACGTGAGTGATTTTATAAACTGTAAATTTGTGTGTTACGCGGACGATATTACTCTTTTGTGTGCCAACAAAGACGGGAACGAAATGTTAAGCAGATTAAAATTGGAGCTTACGAATATAAACGAATATCTGAAGAAAAACAAACTAGTGCTCAATCAACAAAAAACCTTCACGATGCAATTCTACTCCACACCTTCTCAATATCAAGCTAGCACTTTAATATCTTTAAATAACAAAAGCCTGCATCAAGTGAATTACTACAGGGTGTTAGGCATTTATGTAGACTTAGGCCTGAGTTTTCATAAACATGTAGATTTTTTAATTAAAGAGTTGTCTAAAAATTGTTACGCGTTTAGCAGATTAAGACAAATTGTAAATACTAAAGCTGCACTAATTTATTATAGAGCTAATTTTGAATCACGGATCAGGTATGGCATTATATGCTGGGGAAGAAGCAGTTCCGTACATCGATTATTTATACTTCAAAAACGAGCACTAAGATGCATATTTGGACTGCACCATAGTTATACATGTAAATACATTTTTAAAGCTAATAAGATCTTAACACTTCCCTCTATATACATATTAGAATTGTTATCTTTTGTTCATTGTAATAGGCATAAGTTTCGCACGTTGAACGAGGGCCACTCATATGAGACTCGACACGGGCGACTGTTACAGTATGGGGTGCACAGACTGGCGCACTTTGAAAAAAACCCCTACTATGCTGGTAGTTTATTTTACAATAACTTGCCTAATAATATTAAATCAATAAATAACGTGTCATCATTCAAACGAGTAATTAAAAATGTACTTATCGAGAGATGTATCTATTCCCTTGATGAATATTTCCGTATTAAATTGTAGGTTGTCTAATTCATTAGCATATTTTGTAGGTAGGTAAATGTATAAGTCTTTGTATACCTCTATTGTAAGTGATTTGTTATTGACTTGTCCCATATCATGCACTTTGATCGACGGATTAATAAAAAATAAAATATATATCCTCCGATTTAGGAGCTTTCGAAATATGTATAAACTGACTTTCGAGTTGCAACCCCTTTGTAGGAAAACCACCCCTTCTACTAAAGGCTCTAGAGGGCACTATGTTAAATAATCTAGAAACGAATCATTTTATGACAGATATTATCCTCCGATTTAGGAGCTTTCGAAATATGTATAAACTGACTTTCGAGTTGCAACCCCTTAGTAGGAAAACCACCCCTTCTACTAAAGACGCAAGAGGGAACTATGTTAAATAATCTAGAAACGAATCATTTTATGACAGATATTATCCTCCGATTTAGGAGCTTTCGAAATATGTATAAATTGACTTTCGAGTTGCAACCCCTTAGTAGGAAAACCACCCCTTCTACTAAAGGCGCAAGAGGGCACTATGTTAAATAATCTAGAAACGAATCATTTTATGACAGATATTATCCTCCGATTTAGGAGCTTTCGAAATATGTATAAACTGACTTTCCAGTTGCAACTCCTTAGTAAGAAAACCACCTCTTCTACTAAAGACGCAAAAGGGAACTATGTTAAATAATAATAAATAATCTAATTTGCTCCCAAAATAACGCCCCTAGTTTGGGCCCCTTTGGGGCGATTTTGATGAGAAGCTTATTCTACCGATGAAGTTTTGTATAGGCCTTAGTTTTAAATTTCATCAAAATTCAAAGATGGTGGTTTTGGACTCAGGAGGGCCCAAAACGTCAAGATTCTTCAAATTACATTACTTTCCCTATGTATATGTAAACACGTGTGTATATGCACGGGAAAGTAAAATAAATATTTGTTAGTAGCACGAAACAAATATTGCTTGATCCATATATCACAGACGATGAAGAGCAGCATTTGAACAACGAATAATTTTGGAATTGAACTATAGTAGATGAAAAACAGGTAAGGGGCAAACATTGATGTTTTAGTCATACAATACGCCTGGTTATAAGTCAACAGGGGCAATTTTAAAACATTAGATAGAAATTCTATTTGTATGAAAAGGTAATTAAAAAGGACGAACGCTCAAATCAGTCATGATTAAAGTGTCAACATCCGCAAGCTTGGTAGCAGTGCAACTCATAGATTAATCGCTGTAGGTGTTGTGGAACTCCATAAATGAGTAATACCGATATTAACAAATAAATATCTGTGTATTGACGTTTGGCTGAGCAATGTCATCTACAAAGCTTTTGCTGAAATTCACTCTCAAATGATTGTAGACATCTCATCCGGGGGTTCTTTGGGTTTCCGATTCCAAATCAGGCATCGGCAACCGTCCTTCGCGTACCTGATGCACCGCATCTGGGCATCAACGTCATCCTCTGGACTCTGGGAGTTTCACTGAAGCTTCAAGTCTCTAAGGAACCGAAAATTGTTTCCGGGGTTTTTTGGGTCGCTTAGATCGAATCTGTCACCGGATACTTTCTCTCAAACGAGTAATTAAAAATGTACTTATCGAGAAATGTATCTATTCCCATGATGAATATTTCCGTATTAAATTTTAAGTTATGGTTGTCTAATTCATTAACATATTTGGTACCTAGGTAGGTAAATGTATAAGTTCTTGTATACCTCTATTGTAAATGATTTGTGATTGAGTTGTCCTATATCACATACTTTGATCGACGCGACGGATTAATAAAAATATTACCTAACAGATACCTGGTGCACCACACAGCGGCATCAGCGTCATCCTCTGGAGTTTCACTGATCTTTCAAGTCTAGTGAACCGAAATTAATTTGTAGTTGCTAGGTCGGGGTTCCTCCAGGGCCTCCATTCGGACCTGACCAGCATGGTAGATAGTCCGCCTGCAGAGGCGGATTCCGAATCTCCGATCTCGAAATGATATCGAAAGCCTATCACTAGTGAAAATACTCGAAGTACCTTAACGCAAGTACGTATTATCCTTAGTGCGCATGATCTTAAGATGGGAGGGCACCAAATACGCAGGGGACACGGTTGCCGATACCTGATTTGGAATCAGCAACCCAAAAACCCCCCGGATCAGATATCTACAATCATTTGAGAGTGAATTTCAAAAAAAAGCTTCGGAGATGACGTTGCTCAGCCATCCTGAGCGATGAGCCAATTTGGAAGTCATATTCGGGAACCCCCACGCACCCGAATTGAGTCGATTCTAGAAGTTTATAACGCAGTTATCAATTTTTTCTATGAAAATGCATTTTCAGGATGCATATGTAATTTCGAAAAAAAATCATGATCAAAAGTAGGTACAATGTGTCCTATTGAATTTAGGAAGCGAATGCAAAACACCCCATCTCAATCCGTTTTACTACAAAAATTATTTTAGTGCTTTAATATTTCCTCGCCTAAAATATCTTAATCAGTCCACGACTTCGTTCAAATTTTATCATGCAAATAACACTAACTTCTCATGGTATATTAAAAAAAAATGCTGCGTTATTGCAATATTATCTATCAATAGGCAATGTTTCTATTTTTTTCACATTAGAGATCATCCGATTTTCTCATTATAAATGCAGGTTCGGATCTATGCAATGCAAAGATATGTCTTTTTATTTAGTTCAAACGCGCAACGTACGTCGATTTACAGTAATATATTTCTTATACCAACATATCATTCCCATATTCTTACACACAATCAATCACATGATTTTACACCATTAAACGAAAGTACATACTTGATGAATAGCTTCTGTCAAAAGTTAACAAAAGCCCCTATATTATCGGTAAAGTGACATTCTTAACAATTTCACGAAGCGAAAACAAGTTATATATATGGTTAATTAGTATTCTCAACACCTGCCTCGTTACAAATTGCCAAAGATGATCTAGTTCGTAATTCCGCTAAAGGGTATAACGCGAATACCGTCCGCTCATGTTGGTATTTTTAATTGATTCTAGCGCATTTTTATCATAGTCTCTCTATTTCACTAAATACTACAAGTTTTTATATAGGTAATCCTTTATGGTAAACGACTCTTTAAATAACGCTACCATACAGAGTAACCTTTACAAAATCACTGCTCACGGTAATTGCGTATTAAATTCAAAACGTTTACTATCAATTATTTATGAATTAACTATAATTTTTGTTAGCGGGTCAATATTATAAAATAGTTAATAATTTAGAGGTTACCCACCTTTAATTCTTTAGAATTCACCTGTAATTTTGAAGAATGAAACCTTACAAAACATTTAGGAAGAAGCGTACTTTTATATAAATCATTAATTTAAATTATGTCTGAAATGAAAGGTGACCAAAAGGAATCCGGAAGGTTCGAAGAATCGTGATTATAAGCTGTCAGTGACCTAAAAAAAAAATAAGTTCATATCAGATGTACGTTTCAAAAAAAGCATGTTTGATTAATGCTTGTCAATATAAATTGTAGCTTGTAAGTCACTGAAAGTAAAATTGCAATGTACGGAAATTTTGGTGTTGTTATAAAGGAATGTACGAACAGATGCGTGAATTTTGTTATATTTCAATCTGCACGCTTTTCGTTTCGTTTTACTTTTGTGCTTTTGTATCCTAAACTTAGACTGTACGTTCACTGGTTTGAAACACTATACATTTTGGTGCTTAAAGTACCTACTATAAATTTCGGAACAATTTTTCGTGTTTATATACATATTTATAACAAAAGTAATTGTGTAAATTATACCCACAAAATAAAAAGGTTTTTGTAAAGTAGTATTAAAATTAGATCATTTATGCAGTAATTTGCGGGCGTAAATAGTGCCTTTTGCGCCCTAAGGCCTAAAAAAACAAACAATTGTAATATTGAAGTATGCACCCATAGCAACCAACAACTTCATTTTTGAGAACAAAGAGTGCCATTTATTTTTTTCAAAGCTTTAAGGTGGATATAAACGATTTTACAAAAAATCGTGTTTGCATTTCGATTGTTAACAACAATTTTGTCCCTTTGGCGTCTTATAATCCTTCGACCCTTGGGCTCTCGCAAGGTATGCCGGAACAAAATAAGTTAGAGGGGAGGGTGCCCTTACAGTTTTTCAAGTGGGAATTAGAATACTTTTACGTACGCAACATAATTTTTTTAAGTACACCAAAAGAAAGCCCTATTCTTCCTTTATGCGCTGGTGAAAACTCGGTTGCCATAGCTACAACCGTTTTCAAGTAATGAATTCTTAAAGTACCGTCTGCATCCGCAATTTTTTTTAAATAATTGAAAATAACTTAAAAGCCATAACTTGTAGATATTGACATGTTGATATCAAAATTTATGAAATTTCACGTAGAATCCAAAAATGCAATAAAAAATAGGGGTTGCTATTTAAAATAACGAAGTTGGTAGCTACTTCCGGCATTTCCGGAAGTGCTGCCATTTTGAAAATATTTTAGATCGATTCGGCTTTCAGAGTAACCCCCAAGTACACATTTTCAGGAACCTACCTATACAACTTTCCCAGAAACGTCTAACTAAAGCTCCCAAAAAAACACCTTGTATAGTTTTATTGTAAGCTTTTAACATTCTCTAAAATGGATTTACGCGATTGATGAAATTTCAGGGTGGGTCCCCATGGCCTTTAGTTGTGGTGCCTCTCTCTCGCACTTGTAATTCCGCCGCGGGCTAAAATCGCCTTTTTCACGCCCTTAATACAAAAATAGCTATTTTGTAAAATCGTATTAAAATTAGATCATATATGCAGTAATTTGCGGGCGTAAATAGTACCTTTTGCGTCTTAAGGCCAAAAAAACAAGCAATATTGTAATTACATTAGCAACCAACAACTTGATTTAGAGAACGAATGGTGTCATTTATTTTTTTTAAGATTTTAAGGTTGGTTTAATAGTAGTTTACGTAACAAGTCCCGAAAGTGATCTTTTACTGGACAAGTAGGCAAATTACAGGACGAGCCGCAGTCGAGTCCTGCAAGCCTGCGAGTCCAGTAAAAGCACTTTTGGGACGTATTACGTACAATATTTTTTTTTAAATCGGCCAGAAACGGGCAGAGCAATTGACCATTCTAGGCCGGAAAGTAAAAATGAGCCCGGTAAAACTTTTACGGGACTATCACAATAACTTTCCGGCTCGGTCCGACAAAATGATGTTTTCTGGCCTAAAAATAATCCGGAAAGTACTACTTTCTGGCCGATTTAAAAAAAAACGATTTTACAATCTTGTTTGCATTTCGCGTCTCATAATTCCTCGGCCCTTGGGCCCTTACACTTATAGTAGTAGTCTTTATTTGCCCTTATATAATAATTTGGAAAGATTACTAATCACGTGCCTATTCCCCTGTTATTTTCTTCCTTCTCCCCATACTTCTCCCATCCACTTCGCCCCTCTACCTTTCTCGTCTAATATTTCATCTACCTTCCTTTCATCCTCCCTTAACGTCCTGCACTCGCTTATCATATGTGACACCTTCTCCGACCCTTCTTCTTTCTTCTTCGTTTCCCCAATGCTTATTGTCCAGCTCGTCGTTCCCAAATCTGAACCTCACCACCATTCACTTTCTTCCTTTTCCCCCGACCCCTTTCAGGTATTCTGGTATCTCTTCTCCCTTGATGTTCTTGTAATTCTCGTTATACCTGGACTCTTTTACTGTTGTCCATCCCTCCTGCATTTGTACGTCCCTGTACCTTCTTACTATGTCCTCTCTTACCCACACCCCTTCTTCTCTTAATCTTTCTACTTATTTCTTCGAGTACCCATTTCTTTTATAATATTCTTCCCTACTTTCTTGTCCGTACTTCACTTTTACCTCTTTTATCTCTTTCCAGCATTCTTTTACTATTTCGCGCCCCTCTCCTCCACTGATTACTTCCTGGTACCCCACTGCCCTCCCACCTGCCTCTACTCTTATTTTTGCTACCTGCACTTCCTCCCTCACCACCTACTCATCTCTCCATTCACCTTCACTCTATTCCTCGGTTCCACATATATTTCCTCCATCCTTTTTACTAATCTTTCGTTTATTTTGTTTCTTTTCAGGTATTCCCATAACTTCCCTATTAACCTTATCTCCTTATTGACCATATGTTTAATTATGTATACGTTTTCCATCGCTCTTCTCCCTTTTCTGAACCCCGCTTGGCCGTCGGGCAGCATATTCTTCTCTTTTAACTCCGCCTGTAGTTTTCCTTCTAGTAGGTACCATCCCATAAATCTTGTATGCCGTGTCTAATAACGTTATCCCTCTGTAATTTTTTACCTTTCTCTTGTCGCCTTTTTTATGTACCGGAAAATTAATCCTAGTCTCCATCTTTCTGGGAAGCCTTCCCCTCTCCATATTTTATTGATTACCATCGTCATTCTTTTTCCCCTCCATATAACCATTCCTCCCTTTGTATCCCATCTTCTCCTGTCGCCTAGCCTCCTTCACTTCCTTCTGCTTTATTCCTTCATCTCTTCCCCCGCTGTCGTCAGCTTCCTTTCTCTTCCCTTCTCTCCCGTTTTGCCTCGTTTCCCCTTCTAGCAGTTTTTTAAGTACCTCTACCATTCTTCTATTTGTGTACCCGTTTTTCCCCCTGTTCTTTTTCTCTCCTTTAAATATTTCCATATATCCTCTTTCGTTTTTATTTCCTTCATCAGCCTTTCCTGTTTCTTTCTGTTTTCTTCCTTCTTAATCTCACAGATCTTCCTGTACTGCCTTACTTCTTCTTTATATTCTTTTATCCCCATCCTCCCTTTTTTCTTAGCGCTCGCCTTGCATGTTTCTTCGGCTCCTTGCATTCACCATTCCACGATTTTTCCCAGCCCATTTTTTCCCCTTTCCATATTCTCCGTTTCACTCGCACTTATAATTCCGCTGCGGGCTAAAATCGCCTCTTTTACGCCCTTAATACAGTAATAGCTACTTTGTAAAATCCAATTAAAATTGGATGGAAAGTAATTTGAGGGCGTAAATAATGGCTTTTGCGCTCTAAGGCCTAAAAATCAAGCAATCAAGTGGTTGGTTGCCAATGTAACTAGTACTTGATTTTTAAGAACGAACGGCGCTATTTATTTTTTCAAAGCTTTAAGGTGGATTTAAACGATTTTACAAAAAATCTTTGCATTTCGGGCGTGAACTACGATTTTGTCCCTTTAGCGTCTTATTCGGGCCTGGTAAAGTGTTAAAAAGCCTAAATTATTGTTGAACATTTAGAAATAAATGATTTCTTGAATTTTTGCTTGATTGAGGACCATAAAGGTTAAAATACAAAAATCTCATATAGTTTACATGCAGTGCGCGAAATATGTATTTCGCACACTATTTCGCGCCTAACGTAGGAAAATGAAAAAAAGGGTCACTTCACATATTGTTATCAATGCGCGAACCTTGTCATTTTTTGACGTTTGTAGAAAAATAATATTGTGAGCCGTTAAAGCATTAAGCTCTTCAGGAGGTAACACTTTAGTAGAAAGAATGGGTAATTACACTACCTAAATATCGTCTGAAGTGGTCACCTTGGTGAACGTAATTTGTGTCGTAATTGTGACGTTTGACAAATTGCTGTTCCTATTTAATTAGTAATGTTTGTCGTTAAACAGTACGTCAAATTTCTACATATTCTGTGTATATATATTTCAAAAAAAAACCATGGTTTCCTTTGGTTTCTTGATTTGAACCACAATGCTTGTTCCATCTCCTAATTCGTTGGACGGAAACTTTTTTTAGAACCACATATCCAGCTTCTAAACTAGAGATAATCACAGGCTTTAGTTTTCAACCAACTTTTCAATATTGCGATTATACCAGTTTCGACCTTCAGGCTTGATGATGATTAAAATCGTGGTAATTACATGATCTTTTAGTTAAAATTAGAACACCCTGTACAAGTTCATCATATATTGAGCTCTAAAAATTTGACGAAAGACAATCGATCAGCTGATCACGTGCATAAGATATCAATAGAAGAGAGTGGAAAGATGACGATCTAGATAGAGAAATTAACTACCACATTTAGTAGATCCAAACGAACTACTTGATTAATGTTATTTTTATTTTGAAATTATGAACACAGGAATTTTACTAATGTAGTGCGCTTTTTTGAAATTGCACTCGTGGATCTATATTTTTTATACTTGCAAACCTTTTCCCTTCTCCATTGTGTAAACTGGCCACACAAAAGGTCTGAGATACCTGTGTTCCACCAATATTGCTCCTAGAAACTTTCATTTAATGGCTTCGTACATTCTGACAAGTGACCTTAAGCTTGTTTTTGTAATTGCACTACAATAAGCAGTGGCAAAATAACTCACAGACTTTTGGCAGTAAGCTGGTGTAGTGTGTATAGGGTGATCTTATTGTTCAAGGATGAAATTCCTTCAGTTAAAGCATAATTATTTTAGAAAGTACCTACACTTTGAAAACCACAGGTTTAATACAAATGGCAACTTCAGCCTTACATTTTTTGGTTACTGCGTAGACTTGATGCGTTGTTTTCTTGCATAGAAAACGTGCCTTAGAAGTTTTTGGAACATTACAGAACAGTTTTAACTGTTCACAACTTAAAATTCAATACAAAGCTGCTATCATTTTAAAAATATGCAAATTAACAAACTTAAAAAACAATTAACCTAAACCATCCGTGATCCCATTTACTAGGCCATAGAATAATAATAAGAACTAAAACAAAACTGGAATTTGAACTTATTTAAACGTTTCGTAATCTACGTTCCTAAAATATTCTGATACTTCTCAACCGAATATTTTTCTTACCGAAGAGAAAATTAGACTAAATAAATTTCATAAAAAAATAGATTGAAATCTTTAAAATTAAACAGGTGTAGGTATATAAATAAGACTCTTTTTTCAGTTTAATACCAAAAGTAGCTGTTGTTGGGAATGTAAATTTGAATGTCATTCAATGTAGTGAATGTAGTAAGCAGAAGACAAGCTTAAGTTTAGCATTCCAATAAAAATGTATGTGATGGTATTTTTTATAAATTCCGTAAACTATATTGAACAGGTACCGATGATCACGAGCAACCTTTACATTGCACTAGTTATCGGTATCCACGATCAAAACACTTTCTCAAGTAGTTCCCAGAGCTATTCAAAATGTCATTTATTTACATTGAACTTATTGAACTTGAATTTTACTTCATTAATACATACATTTCCTCGCCCGAATAAGTTAAAATTACTCCCGTAACAGTTACGAAAAGCCGACAAAGGAGCGATAAATCTGGAAGTAGAATTTATATATCACCCAACAACCAGGCCCAAATAAATAAAAGGAAATGCTCAGACGATACCTTAGAGAATTGCGGTCACATACACACTGTGTCTTCTTCGTAAACCAAAATGAAAAAAAATCTGGTTAGACATGCGGGAGCTTTCCATAATAGCCAATGCTAGTAGTCATTTCTAAGCATTCATTTCTACGTGTATGACTATTCACGTACGCGACATAAGAGTTAAACGACATAGCTGCCTCATGCGTAGTGGCTACAAATCAACCTCCACGTATTTACCTTCCTGTTTTTTTTTATAAATAAGTATAACAATTTAAAATAGTTTACAAAGTATTTTAACCTCTATATTGAGCAAATAATGATACTGGAATTTCTTTTGCGGGAACATTAAAAAATCTTTTATATTCTCCTTGACAGATATTGGAAATTATGGGTTCCGCTACCGACTTCGTGACGATACTAATAGGTGATAAGATTACTATTATTTTATAATTATGTTATTTACAAAGACTAAAAAATACTACTTCAATAGTAATAAAGGTTAGTTAATGGGTGTACTTGCAGTACTCATTAAAACATTTTAATAGACATGTAGAAGAACCTGCAGATAGTCTTTTTGCACATTTAGTACAGTCAATCTGTCGATGGAGTGATGAAAAAACTGCCCCAAGGGAAAAAGTTGTTTTAATCGTTGAAGAATGACGTACTTAAGCTGCCTTCGCGATGGGCATGTGCTACCTTGGCGCGTCTTTTTGAAAACTCAAAAAAAGTGCCCAAAAAATTTTGAAATGCATTTTTCTCGAAATGTATGCATTTCACAGAAAAATCGATTCATGACGAAATGTAGAGGACGTTGAGATCTATAATTAATGTCATTGGGGCAATGCTGTACAGTAAGAAATGCACACGGTAGGTGGCGCTGAAGTTCCAAAAAAAGTGTTTTTCCACTTTTTCGCCATGTAAATATTATTTTAATCCAAAAATTTAAATAGAAAAGTTGTTCCTTTTAATTTTATGAACAACTTTTATTTAAACAATTTTTTTATACAACTTACCGTTTAAAAGCTCCAGCTCGCAAAAGTATGAAAATTCCAATAATACGGTTGCAAAACGTACGGTCCTTTGTGAATAGGACAGGTGGCCGAATAGGACCTTTTCTTAGAACTATGTCAACGCTACCGGAGAAAGTCCCAATAGGACCGAAAAAATTACCATTAGCAGCACAGTGCTGTATACGAAGCGCTATATTGCACTATAACTTTTAAACGGTAAGTTGTATAAAAAAATTGTTTAAATAAAAGTTGTTCATAAAATTAACAGGAACAACTTTTCCATTTAAATTTTGCATTAAAATAATATTTACATGGCGAAAAAGTGGAAAAAACACTTTTTTTGGAACTTCAGCGCCACCTACCGTGTGCATTTCTTGCTGTACACCATTGCCCCAATGACATTAATTGTAGATCTCAACGTCCTCTACATTTTGTCATCAATCGATTTTTCTGTGAAATGCATACATTTCGAGAAAAATGCATTTCAAAATTTTTTTGGCACTTTTTTTGAGTTTTCAAAAAGACGCGCCAAGGTAGCACGTGCCCATCGCGAAGGTAGCTTAAGTACGTCATTCTTCAACGATTAAAACAACTTTTACCCTTGGGGCAGTTTTTTCATTCAAACTCTGTTTTTTACGACAGATTGACTGTACTAATTAGTATAAATTTAATAAATACAGATGTATTCCATTTATGTAAAGTAAAGGATACGCTCACATTTTACATCTTGTAAAAATTTTAATTGAATGTTATTACTAAAGCAATTGGTTTCCGAGAATGTTATTCTTACGACAATGCCTCCTTTGTTTCCCCTTATTGGTCTTATTTTACTTTATTAGAATACCTTTTTTATGACCAGCCTTTAAACAACGTATTTTCAAGATTCCTTAACACTAGGTGGTGCAAAGTAGGTATTTTAAGTTTTAAACTGTAATGATAAAGAATGATCTATATCTTCTTACTCTTTAACATATTAAGCATACACATAACATGAACACTATATAACTAGGACTGTACAACTCCAAAAATCTCCCCTTTCAAGTAAACTCTACATTTAAGTGTTTTCAATGTACGGAATAGAACTGTTAGAGGCAAGTCCTCCCAAATTATGAATGTAAATGTAACCGTCTGAAGAAGTGAAGTGAAGAGCGGATAAATAAAGAAATAACTGGCGAATGTAGAGACAAATCCTGATACCCACATGTGGGATTCACTGCTAGACAAAATTTCATTTTTTCTCTGTCTTTGGGAGCTCTGGAGGCACCAGGTCAATACAAAGTCACCTCTAGGCTGGTTTCCGAGTGTCACCAAGTACTAGAGCAAGTGACAAACTGCAGCAACACCCTTGAGCTCGTATGGGTTAAAGGGGATGCTGGAACAACAGGCAACGAAAAAGCCGATAAGTTAGCCCGACTGGCCTCAAAACAACTGTTTTATGATCCAGAGCCGGCTCTTCCACTTACAGAATCAACTGAAAACAATTTAAAGACACCCAAACCCAGCACAACGCTTGGTGCAACTTAATGTCAGACTACCGTCCCGCGAGAGAGGCCTTCAAGGACCATCTCGTAGCCTGGCGCGTTTTTGCACGGGGCACCTGCGGCTACTTGTGGGCATACTGTCTGGATACTGTAAACTTAACAAGCACATGCACCGCATGGGCTTGGTCGAATCAACATCCTGTAGAGCAGGGGTTCCCTAACTTTTGGGATATCGGAACCCTCACCAAATACCTTTTACTTTACGGAACCCCATATCAAATGATTACAAATCAAACGCACGGCAATTTAAATAAAAACGAAAACTTTTATAAGAAATATTTTTAAAGTGATACACTTTATTCTTTACTTCAACTTTTAATGTGAAGAATGAAATTGTTTCACTGTTTTATCAATAATTGATTCATAGTTCGGTGTTATGGGAGCAAAATTAAGGTAGCCTTTTGGGCTACTTCAGGGTATTCACACCTAACACCAACCCAAAACTCATCCAAAGATACAGATTCAAATGTGTGTTTTAATGTGGATGAACTTTGAAGATCTAAGAGTACTTCATAATCCAGGACGGTTCAATATCAATATTAAAACCGGAAAGTAATCTGATAAAGACTTCAGGAGATTTACCAAATGTCCATTTATTATAGTTCTCATTTCATTTGGTAATTCCAACGCGTTTTCGTGTACCTATAAAGTTGTGTAAAAGTGGAAACCATTCAATGTTGTCCTTTTCTACGCAGGCAATCCAAAAATTTAAATTTCTTTTAAAGGCTTATAATTTGTCTCTCAACATAAATATGGTTGTTGATTTTCCTTGCAAAATTTCATTGACCTTTCCAAAAATTTCAGCAAGATAAGCTAATTTTATAAGCCATCATGCAATACACTGAAAATGGTTGAAGCCTCGGACTTCATTTGCCTCATTTGGAAAATGGAAAACCTTCAACTCGTCACACAGTTCATATAACCTGGCTAGAACTTTGCGTCTTGAAAGCCATCGGACTTCGGTGTGCAAGAGGAGTGATTCGTATTGACTACCCGTTTCTTCGCATACCTGTTTGAACAATCTTCGCTACAAGGGACGACTTTTCACGTAAATGACGATCTTTACAGCTTCATCAAGAACACTCTTTAAATCACTTGGCATTTTTCTTACGCGCATAACGATACAACATGCAATGACTGTTCCCCCCCCCCCCCCCCCCCCCCGCAATATTTTTGATTTTTGATACAGTGCCTTTTATTTTTCCTACCATTACTGCGTTGATACATTTCTTCCAGTCAATATTGTGTTTATTCATGTAACAATCTAAAACCTTAAATATTTCTTCCCCAGTTGTATGGGTTTCCAAGGGCGTGCAGAGCAGTAAATTTTCTTCTCCAAAAATAAATAATTTCGCGGAACCCCTCTTGACTCTTCTACGGAACCCATAAGTTCCGCGGAACACACTTTAGGAACCGCTGCTGTAGAGGATACTACACAGACGAGGAGAACACGGCGCAACACATACTTTGTGGGTGAGTGTCGAATTAAGACGATCCATGTTGGGGGAATCTTGGCCGGACATGGCTAAGATTACAGCCGCTTCCCCGTCCAGCATCCTCAGGTATATCTTACGTACGGGATGGCTTGAGTGACGTTGCGGGGTTCATTCTAATCAGTGAGGTAGCACAAAGCGCCCGAATAGGCGCGTGGACTCCTGACCACCCTCCTAGAACCAAACCGAAATTTTTCGACTCTTTAGGTGTCAAAAAGTGCTAAAGTGGTGGTTGTATCCCAAGACATTGCTTTTGTGACAAAGAGACATAAAAACGGTTTGCTTTTACTTTTTTTACTATAGAATCGAAACAGCGCGATATAATTCAAATCTGGCAATTATGGCACATTTCCTATACAGATGATGTTGGTATCTCGATCAGAATCCCATTAAAAATGAATTTTTACGTGAAAAAACCTTTTTTGAATTATTTTGTGACTTATTACTACTATAAAAATGGAACAACGCCATATAATTCAAATCTGGTGATAGCGCCTGAAAGCTTATACATATACATTTGCTGGATAACTCACCGTGGTAAACTTGATCAGAACCTTACTTTCAAATTCATTTTTGTGTGAAAAAAATGAAGCATTGCGTTGTTTTAATTATTTTTTCTACAAACGTCAAACAATGACAAGGTTTGCGCATCGATAACAATACGCGAAGTGACCCTTTTTTTTCACTTTCCTACGTTACCATGACAGCGTGCGCGAAATGACGACGCCGTGCGCGAAGTACTTACTTCGCGCACTGCACGCAAACTAGATGAGGGTTTTGTATTTTAACGTTAAAATAATTGTAAACTTATTCATGAACTTATTCACGTTTGTAGAAAAAATTTGTTTGCATCTCGTGCGCGAAATACTTTGGTGATCTCGACTATTTTTTTAACTCGGCTGCGCCTCGTTAAATAAACCAGTTCTCGATCACCAAAGTGGCATTTCGCGCGCTAGATACAAAAATAACTATTGTGGATTGATTCGACTATAAAAATGGAACGACGCTGACGCTTGTATTGGACATCTGAAAGTTTATAAAAATAGCTACAATTTTTATATTGTAGAGCTTGGTTATTTTATTAGAAGTCTTTTAGAAATTAATTTCGGTTTGAAGTTTGTATTTCTTCAGACCTTGTTAGTGTAATAATATAACGGTACCACATAATTGAAGCCAAGTGACAAATGATCAGTTATACAGAAATTGGTGCTCCGTTCAGTACTTAACAATTGATTTTTAATACGGTTCTGATCAAGTTACCAAGGTCAGCTGTCCAGCAAATGTAGCTCTCTTCATAAGCTTATTGTCAAATTTGAATTATATGACGTTGTTCCACTTTATAGCCGAAATAGCCCACAAATTATTACAAAAAACGTTTTCTTCACATAAAAGTTGATTTTTTCATAGGGTTCTGATCAAGATACCAAGGTCATCTGTATATGAAATGTAACTCTCTTCATAAGGTTTCAGACGTTATAGCAAGATTTGAATTATATCGCGTTGCATCCCTTTACAGTAAAAAAAAACCGTTTTTTACGTGTTCTGGCCACAAAAGCAAAGTCTCGTGGGTAAAACCACGACTTTAGCACTTTTACACCTAAAGAATAGACAAATTTCGGATTGGTTGGTACTCGCATAGTGTAGAAAAATTGGAGGAACATATTACTACCTGAATAGATAAAACCATGTTATTCTTCATTAAGCATGCACTGATTGGTGTTTCCAGAGAAGAGGTTAACCGCAATAGCATCCTATTAGATGATAGGAACAGGATATATCCGAGAATGCGGGCATGTGATAGAAGCAGGCGATGAATACAAATGCCAAGAAGTTCACTCGAAAGCATGAATAAAGGTAATTCAGCAGAAATAAGTAAAAATAATTGAAGTGCGAAATCGTCAAAGTTATAAAATAATTTAGGCTTACCTACGAATTTGTTACAATGTATAGCAGATCGATGAAGGTAATGAAAAGCAGCGAAGCCTACACCGATCGCTAAGCCAAAAAAACTACCCCCCATTGAGTAATACCAACTAACAGGTCAACCTTAGAGATTTCATCACTTCTATGTATAAGAGTCTTTAAGATAAACATCCTTGATAATTAGAAACTCGATAATTTGTGTCTGTGGAAGAGTAAACGAGATTGTGAAATTTTGTGACAGATGTGGTATAAGTTAATCTTCAAACCACTGAGACGTCATGTCTTCCTGGTAATCTAAGCTGAAGTTCTTAACATCTTTCCGGAGAGGCAACATTCACCCACTCATCCTAATTACATCTCAGCATCATGAATAATCAATCTTCTTCCACGGGAAAATGAAGCATCGAGTTGAGCATGAGGCATGTTCTCTGAACTTTATCATTGGTTGTACCACGTCCCGTCTAAATAAACCGCACAGTGTTTCACTATTCCAGCCATCTGTGGTTTTGGTACTTTGGTGAGTCGAGTTGTTTCCTTTAGAGGTGCGTAGCGGCTTTCTTTTAACGCGTTATAAATATTTAGAATGATTTCCTTGGCGTCTCTTGAAAGATGTTTATATAGACGTTTTTTTTTCTTTTCAGGCGCCTCGTCTTCCGTTTCCTGCAGTTCTTTTCGCCACAAGATCTCCATAGTAACGTACACATTTCAAGCTAAGATAAGTTCACGAAGATTTTACTTACAACTCTACCCTTTAACTTTCTATGAGTTTGCAGATAAATTACTATAATTTTTGGATTTATATAGGGGTCAGTGGCAAATACCTTATTGTCTTTGCGTCAGGGCAACAAAACAGTTTAAATGTGATTTAAATAATAATGAGCAGAATAATTGGTAAGTAAATTACTTTCTAAATGAACTAAAGGGACACTAAACCAAATTAATGGAGTGATTAGCATGTTGTACTTGCTATTTATTTACGCATGGTACAGTAATTGAATAAAAGCTGTATTTTTCGAGTTTTAATTAATATTTTAATCTAAATCTTTCTCAGAACGTCCACATTGGAACATTTTTTAATAAAATTGACACACCTAAACGGAAGACTATCAATTTTGCCTTTTAGAGAAGCTTTCAACCAATTGACGCATATGTTTTTTAAAATTTTATTGTCAGATGAATTTAGTTTCAACAAGCTTTATGTCACTCAACGTACTCAACACATTTTTGCTGAGTGTACCAAAAATCCCCTTAAAATTTCACAAACGTAGGATTGTTGTAAGTATAATGTCTTAAAGACAAAATCATGTGTTCCGTTTTATTTTTATTTAAATTTAATTCGTTCGAATTGACCCACTCTTCCGCGCCGAATCGAATACTCTTTCCGCATTGATTAATAATATTCGACTTAGGCTATTGTTTCTAATAAGTAATATGGTGTCGTCCGCATATTGTATACATTCGGATGATTCTATAATATGGTGAGAGAAATCATTGCTAAATATTAAGAAAAGAAGTGGACCCAGTATTGAGCCCTGTGGTACTCCTGAACTTAACTGTTGAAGATTAGATATGCTGTCGTTCACTTTTACTGCCTGGTACCAGTTTTTGAGATACGAGGAAATAAGTTTACAGCTATTATTATCGAACTTAAACAGAATTAAATGTGAAACGCAGTCAAAAGCACGAGTTACATCCAAAAAAATTGATATTGAGTGATCGCCAGCCTCGAAGCATTCTAAATATTGCAACAAAGATGTCGCAACAACACATTCAAGAATTTGTTCACATGTGTGAATGAAATCGAACTTACTGAATTAGTACAAACGTATCAGTCAGATGGCCATTGAAAGGATTTGGTGCTTATTGTATACAAAATAGCGGAATAAACAAGCAACTTGGCTTGTTTGTATTTCGTTTACTTTTCTCGTGCTTACGCGCTCAAAGGTGTAACATTATTTTACTGTGTCACTTTATGAAAATACATGATTTAATCTCTATTTCTGCCAAAATTTGTCGGTACTTTAAGAAAGAACCAACTAATTTTTTGAAATTTTGAAAAACTTCTCCCATTTAAAAAACTACTGGTTACTTCCAAAACTCTAAAAAAAAATTGGAATTATTTCCACGTGTCCAATTTCTTAGTAAATATCTACGAAACTTTATCCGCCAAAGAAGTTAGATTTTTTTATCTAACCGGCCCGGCGTTGTTACCTTAACAGAACCGCGGGATCCCAATGCCGAACTGAACAAATAAGCCACTCGATCTAATTAATAAAAGTGAAAATGGAGTCTGTACTGCTTGATATTAATAAAAGAATAATTAATTCCTAATTTGTATTTGAAGGACGTTACGATGGCTTTAGTCGTAGCGGTACATCTAAATGTCTGTCAAATTGTGCGGGAAGTGTGAAATTAGGTACACTTATTAATTAGATCAAAATAAACGATTTGACCCGCAACACTCCTATTTTCAACCCTTAGTTTTCAAAAGTGCCCCGTATTTAGTTTTTTCCATCCCCTAACGATAACTCCTTTGTTTACAACTTTTCGAAAGAAATACATTAATAAAATTGTAGGAATTCTTATAAGGAACATTTTATATAAGGATAAAATTTTCACAAATATCAACCCTTATCGAGATATGTGGGAAAAACTGATTTTTGCAGTTTCATTACAAAATCGGTCATAGTTTTCTTGTTTATCGTTTCTCGGAAAAATTATTCAAATAAAAGATGTAGATATTAATATGATCAATATTTTAGGTATATATAATATTTTCACAGAAAGCAACCCTTAACAAGTTATTTCGATATTTATGAAAGTAAGCAACCCTTAAGTATGAAATCGCTCGTATCTTTTTTATTTGTAACTTATGAGGAAAAACATGTGAATAAATATTATCGAAAATTATCTTTTGGGAATTTTATGTAGGTATGAAAATTTCTCAAAAGTCAACCCCTAACGAGATATATCGAAAAAACCAGAAACTGTCAATTTTCACATAAAATCGAGCATAACTTTTCTATATTTCACTACAGTGACATTATTGTTATATAATTCGGTAGGTATATGGATGTAGAAAATATAAGTAAGGGGTAATTTTTTTACAAAAACTCACCCTTATCGAGATATTTTGACAAAAACAAACTTTCGGCACTTTTTAGAAAAGCTTTCGTAACTTTTTCAATTACGATGGTTAATATTATTTCTTCGCGGTTAATAATAGCCAATTACAGTGCGTTTCATGAAATCATAGTGATTTTGCACCATATCACACTGGTGCGGGAATTTTCAACGTACAAAGTGTAGGGTTTATTCGCGGTAGTATAATTAAAAAGAAACAATCTAATTGTACCCAAAATGCAAACATAGGTCGATTTTTATATCACGGAAGACATATTTTGATGTTATTTTCTTGGGGGTGGTTCTCACCTCCAGCGCTTCACAGGGGGTGATATTGAAATTTCAAATCGGAAGGCGGGTCATGTCATTGGAAAGCTAATTCCTTGGCCTTTTCATTTTTGCATTTTTTTCACTTTATATCTATCAGTAGCTAAGTAAAATACTGAAATATTTATTTAAACACATTTGGCTTAGGTGCGCACTTCAACAGCAAGTTAGTATTATCTCACCGACTCGTATTTTAGTGAGAACAACCAAATAGAAGACTAAAGAGGAGATGCGACACCCGAGCGAAACCATACGCCGCGACGAAATTTCAATGTCACCCCCTGTGAAGCGCTGGAGGTGAGAACCACCCCCAAGAAAATAACATCAAAATATGTCTTCCGTGATATAAAAATCGACCTATGTTTGCATTTTGGGTACAATTAGATTGTTTCTTTTTAATTATATTACCGCGAATAAACCCTACACTTTGTACGTTGAAAATTCCCGCACCAGTGTGATATGGTGCAAAATCACTATGATTTCATGAAACGCACTGTAATTGGCTATTATTAACCGCGAAGAAATAATATTAACCATCGTAATTGAAAAAGTTACGAAAGCTTTTCTAAAAAGTGCCGAAAGTTTGTTTTTGTCAAAATATCTCGCTAAGGGTGAGTTTTTGTAAAAAAATTACCCATTACTTATATTTTCTACATCCATATACCTACCGAATTATATAACAATAATGTCACTGTAGTGAAATATAGAAAAGTTATGCTCGATTTTATGTGAAAATTGACAGTTTCTGGTTTTTTCGATATATCTCGTTAGGGGTTGACTTTTGAGAAATTTTCATACCTACATAAAATGCCCAAAAGATAATTTTCTATAATATTTATTCACATGTTTTTCCTCATAAGTTACAAATAAAAAAGATACGAGCGATTTCATACTTAAGGGTTGCTTACTTTCAGAAATATCGAAATAACTTGTTAAGGGTTGCTTTCTGTGAAAATATTATATATACCTAAAATATTGATCATATTAATATCTACATCTTTTATTTGAATAATTTTTCTGAGAAACGATAAACAAGAAAACTATGACCGATTTTGTAATGAAACTGCAAAAATCAGTTTTTCCCACATATCTCGATAAGGGTTGATATTTGTGAAAATTTTATCCTTATATAAAATGTTCCTTATAAGAATTCCTAAAACTTTTATTAATATATTTTTTTCGAAAAGTTGTAAACAAAGGAGTTATCGTTAGGGGATGGAAAAAACTAAATACGGAGCACTTTTGAAAACTAAGGGTTGAAAATAGGGGTGCTGCGGGTCAAATCGTTTATTTTGATCTAATTAATAAGTGTACCTAATTTCACACTTCCCGCACAATTTGACAGACATTTGCGATTTTCTCGATGTACCGCTACGACTACTTGACTATTTATCAGTCATAAATTATATATTAATTATTATCGAAATGATTCCATACTGCTTGTGGTAGAGTAATTCGATCACGGCAATGATGTATAGAGGATTACAAAAAAGACATTGTAGGTGCCAATAAAGTCTTGTAAAGTTTGATCAGTCAATAATTTTTTCAAAAAATTATAATGTATTTGCGCATACAAGAGATCTTCATATCATCACCACGTTTCTTCTTCCTATTTACAAAGGGCGATTAGTACGACTGAGATCAATGATAGGACTTGCAGTAAGTGGAGCATTATGGGCATCTACCTTTCACATATTTCAAAAAATGGCCACTTCAATCTTCAGCAAGAGTGGTCACGATACATGTTGCAAAATCTCATGGTGAATCCAAACAATAGATAACATTCTACAGCAGTGTGGCGCCTTCGGTTGTTCTTAACCCACCTTTCGTAATCGCCGCACCTTGATGTACAGGAGGCATGTTTACATTATCTGAAGGTGACCTGTGCTCACGAATAACCCAATGGTACTGGAACAGGTGCCAACTCATCTTATTATATTCCTGGTGGTCGCGAGTAACCTTCCAAATTTTTGATCGAAATTAACCCAAATATTTTACAAATAAACAGTTTTTTCTAATAAAAAAAAAGTGTAATGAAGTTAAGGTTAGGTCAGTTTCAAATATTGTAACTACTAAATACTACTTTCAATTCATGTAGTTGCTTTTGTAAATTCAAGGTCCTATACTCATCGTTCATTAATATGCATAACAAGCACCATAATCTAATTTATATAGTGGATCATCAATAACCTTGACATTTCCACAAAGCAATTAATATATAATAAAAATATTCACGACTTACCATTAGATTTCATGAAGGATATTGTTTATATTCATACCTAAACAACATCTACAGAGAAAAAAAAAGCTAATATAGTAATTATACAAATTGGAAGGATTGCGAAATATTTTCAAGGAATCTTCCTTTTTCTGCCTAATTTAGATTAATCAAATTGAAGCGCGAATAGTAAATTATTATTAAATTATGCAAGAAATTTTGCACTTAATTTTCTAAACATGCGCACGTATGATGTAACCGCGTAGTTTTACTATCATCCTCATTTATAATAACAATTTCATTATTGAATTTTTACTTTCATGCTAAATTGCTGTGACGACATAAAAAGGCAGCCGACTTGAAACATTTGTAACATTTAGATTTTGATTTACGCTTTCTTCGCCGCATAAATTTGTTTTAATTTATGTTTTATTTTCTCTGTTTTGCGTCGTTTTCGTTTTGCGAAAGGAGGAGGGGGGAAAAAAAAGCGAAAGTGAAGACGACCCGAAGGTAAAAATGCAAAGACATTGTTTAGCATTACAATGAGGAAAATTATCCCGGCTACTACCTAATTTACTTGCGCGATGTTGTAGATTTTATTGTTATATGAAGTAGAATCGTGACAACAATCGATTGTATTTTTAAGTTAACTAATCTTAATATTAGTGCGGCTTGTTTAAAGCTCTTAAGATGATAACAGTTATCAAAGTTTCCTTCATCCGTGAGAACAAACACCTTCATAAAGAAGCTGTGGTTCACACGATCTCGAATGCCAACTCTATTATACACCAATTATTTAGGTTGTGTTATACATATCACGCTTTATACCTCTGCCCAATATGGAGATGTAAACGTGATCACGAATTCGTAATTTTTACGCGGACATATGGCATTATCGGAAGTTTTGTTACACATCGATTCAGTATGATACGAAATTTTTTTTTGCGTAATTAATTAATGTCGGATATAACACAGCAATTCATAAATTAGATGGTATATAGACCGAGAGAAGGTCGCCGCCGTCATCCATATAAAATGGTAAATTCGTTTTCAAATTACCTAACAGGATATGCTCTGTTTGTAAACAATAGAATGATGCTTGAATTGAGCTCCGTAACTAGACCGTTAACTTGTTATACAATTTTAAGGTCGCCTTTTTTTTTTAAATTTATTTATTACGTTCTTTAATTGCAAAAATTAGTCTTCTCACAATACGCAATTACGCCGATTTCGCGATAAATTCGAAAATTTATTACCCCCATTAGCATACAAAGCTTTAAATAAATGATCTACTATAATGATAAATTGTTTAAATGATTTTCAATTAGTTATTTCGAAAAAAAAACACCTGCGCCTTTTATAAACCGGTAACCAAATAAATTTAACAAATTGTGACCTAGAAGTGATCTATTATTTCGATTGATTAATCCTAATTTTCCATTAGATATAGCCATTTAAAAACCGAAACGAACAAAAAGATTTCAAAAATGTATATCGGCCTAATCGTAATATTGGTGATATTGTCCAAAATAATTAAAACTAAATTCCACACATTTAATAGTCAACCTTTTAATGAGCTTCTGTTGCTAAAGCAATAGGTATATTAGACCAAGAAACAAATAACAAAAAAATCAATTGATTACGAAAATTTTGGTTTCATACACATTGTTCGAGTCTAAAAGCCAGAAAGGTTTACAATGAAAATTGAATCAAAATACCAAAATATATCGTGACGAGGTCCGGACACACAAAGGGGTTGGTAGATTGAGAAATTAAAAACGTGCAACTTCCCCTTAATATATAATTGATCGAATTGTTGATAGACGATTATGAGATTGTATGCGACATGTTTCGGGAACCAGGAATATGAGTGATCATGTCTTTAATCATGATGATCTTGATTTACTCAATAAAGGGTTAAGCCCCTACTAATTACAAAACTGCTCACATTGTTCAAGATGTGGCTACTCGTTGTGACACCATCATTGATGCCATTAACCCCCCTGACGCTATTTTAATTAAAGCTAAAATCACCAAGACCATCAATGAATTCAAACACGATCACTCAGAAAACAAATCCAAGTCGGTTAATAAGCACAATAATGTTTTTAATTTAAAAAATTGTTCACCAACCCTAACTCTGATATCATGTGCACCAAAGCGGACAAGGGCAATTGCATTGTTATCCTTAACAAATCTGTCTGTCAAGAAGATCCTCAACTTCATTGATGGACTAGGTTTCTCGTTACTTAACCACAATCCCACCCCTCAGTTTACTAAATTGACTCGCAGTTTGGTCTATAGCCCCAGACTTACTATTTCTTCGTTTCACGTTAATCTTGTTATGAACCCTGTCTGCCCAAGGTTATATTGTCTCCCTAAGATACACAAAATCAACGTCCCCATCAGGCCGGTTGTGAGCGTCACTGACACAACGGTCTCCAGGATTACTGCTTGGCTTAATTCCAAGCTTAAACAATTCATCAAATTTAATCACAACTTCTCCATTATTAATTCTTCACACTTGACTAAGTCCATTGATTCATGGATATTGTTTCAGAACATCTTGTTTCTACCAACCTTTCAGACCCACAGCTCACCTGCATTATTTCCCGTTTAAGACATTGTAGCCATAAATTTTTTTTCAAATTTCATAATAAATTTTATTCCCAAAATGAAGACTTGGCCATGGAGTCGAATCTTTCTCCCCTCCTTGCTGAAGTCTTCATGAATTACATTGAGTCCAAATTTATTTCACAACATTAATTCTACAATTGGGGCAGGTATGTTGACGACATTATCTGTTTACATTCAGTTTATGACCATTCCATCAATCATTTCTTACAATTTTTGAATAGTATCACCCCAAAATTAATTTTACCGTTGAACGTGAAAATAATTCCAAGCTCCCCTTCCTCGATCTTTACCTACACAAAAGCAGTCATAATATTGCCTTCAGAATCTATCGCAAGTCCACCACCACGGACAACTAGATTCGACTCCATTCACCCCTTTTCATACAAGTTGGCTGGCTTGAATGCGTTACTTTTTAGACTCTTTAAGTTACCGATGTCTCCCTCACACATTAAAGATTGCTATTAATAACGGCTACCAGATCACTCAACTCTTCCCATCTCACCCCCATCGATGTCGATAGATCTACTTACACTTATAGATCACTCCCTTATTATCCATAAATTTCCTATTCTATTCAAAAAATTTTCAAATCACACAATATTCAGATATCTTTTTCTAATATCGATACCCTAAGATCCTCCATTGTCAGAAATAAAAACAGTTTTGGCGTTCTGGATTCCTCCGGCGTCTATTAACTTATATGTACTTCCTGCCCCTCCATTTACATTGGACAGACCGGGAGATCTTTTGCTACTAGAATCACAGAACATTTCAAATCCGTTAAGAATAATGATTATTTAAATAAAGATTAATTATATATTAAGGGGAGGTTGCAAGTTTTTAATTTCTCAATGCCAAAATGGTGGTACATTATAATTTGAAGAAAATTTTATAGAATAACTAACTGTCAGAATTTCAGATTCAATAAGAGTCCAATCAACTACTAACAAGTACTTCTTCAGGTTAGTAGTGTTTTGAATTGAGAAGGGAACGAAATAATCTATACAGGGTGGGCCAACGAAAAGGTAACAGACGGGTTTCTGGCTAGAACAATTTTTTTTGGAGGAATGCAAAAACACGTCAAAATTTATATCAAGAGGGAAACCTTTTGTCGTGTTTTTCAAACTGAAATGATTTCATCCCTTAGCGCTGTGTGTGAACAACCCCTATAATAGGGAGGATGGGGCAAGTGATTTGAAAGGTCTTTCTTTTCTGAATTCAATGCAATAGTTTGTCAAATTTGACATCAAAATGTGCCGTTTAAAAGGTTAAAGATGGCGCGTTTTAGGACACCCCCACCTTAGTTAATCTAGAGGGTGTTTTTCATGGGGACGAAATTGAATAAAAGTAAATTTCGGCCATACTGTCGCATAGAGAATTGAAAGATGCTTCAAATGAGGGGTCGCTCGACCCCCTTTCCCTATTTAAATCCTTAAGTTAGGGGTTGCTGGGGCTAGGTGGTTGATGTGTCACCAACTTGAAATTTTACTACTATTCGCTTTGTTGAGTTCTCACTCCATGTAATATCAGTTGTAAACCTTCATCTATTTGTAAGGAATTTCATACAATTTTACACATTATAACGATAATTATAATTATGCTCACATTACAGAAAATTACACGCAATTACACCTAATGCGTATAATCGATTTTATGCCACTAGATGGCGGCATAAATACTGGGTTATTACATAAGAAAACTGTTTTTTAATCTTTCTTTGTTAATAAACATGTAAACTTTGTGTTCTGTTCCTAAATACCGTATTACAAGGGGACACATTTTCCAAAAAGGAAATCACAGTTAAATGTGCAAATGACACCTTTCCGTGCTAATGTTGCTTGTAAAATTCTTTTGTTTTCCCTAAATGAGTTGACTTAAGTAGGTAAAGGGCCAAACAAACTTGGTCTAGAATCGTATATGGATTTCAAAAATGTAAAAATCTATTGGGTGTCCCTTTAAAATACGATCCTGTACAGACGAAACCGAGAGCAGTGCGGGCCTCAAAATATTTTTAGGTTGTAAACGTCTGAAGAAGAAATGTGTCTTGACCTTTTCTCCTAAAATTAATATTAATTTTTATAAGATAAAATTGCAGTTTTTTTATGTAGTTTAAGAATATTTTTTTCTAAATTCAGCTATAAGAAGATACTTATTTTTTGAAAAAAGTGTTAATACGAGGGAAGTCTCGTGGCAATCAAATTTTTTTTTAGTCTTGATGAATGTTGATAAAATTGCAAGAGGTAGAAGAATAATAGGCTAATTTACTAATTAAGCTAATTTACTGAAAATTAGCCTATTATTCTTCTACCTCTTGCAACGTTAATATCAACATTAATTCCTGCTTAAATTCAAAAATTGTGTTATTTATTTCTTTTCCTCTCAGCCTTTATATGTATTGACATACTTTGCTTGATAATGAAATCAGTCTGGTTTTGAAACATGTCGCATTTATAATTAACAAAATATTTTGGTTAAAGGGAGTTTGGGTGTTCATTATTTGCTCATTCAACTCCTTTGAGAGCATGGAATCGTTCAGGATGTCTTAGATAAATGAATCTAAAATGGGTTATCGTCAAAAAAGATGCCCAAAACCGATGTTTTTTCCTACATACACACATATGTTTCAACCCTACAAATATTGGTCATCATCAGGTGAAACATAATAAATTCTTGATTAAAATCATAAAAACATACACAACAGATGACAAATCTATACTTTTAGTTTAGTGTTCGTACATAGAAAGCAACGTATTAAAATTATTTTTTTCCTACAAAATAAGCATGAATAGGTATCAAAATACACCATTAAAACAATATTTTAGGTATTCACTGTTGCAGATCCCCTATATAATAAACAAGTTACCGTATTAAACTAATAAATTAAAACTTATTACTAAGTAATAAATATACAAAATGATCAAGATTATTTAAACATGTTACATAAAATATTGCAATTTTCACGTTCCAAATATTCCTAATATTTTATAATAAAAAAATAATCGTTAGACAAATGATGATTTTATCATTGACAAATCCTAACTAAAACTTAAAATGTGTTCTTTTTTTTTTAATGAAATATTTAAGTAATATTTAAAATTAATGTACTTGGTCCTATCAACACCAAATCACTTAAGAGGGATTATTAAAAAGGATATTAAAAGCGTAGGAATTTCCATAAAATATTAAGAAATGTGTCTAAATAATAATAACACATTCAAAATATACGTTACAACATTCCAACATTAAGTTTAAAAATGTTTTAACCACATACTAAGTCCTGTTGTAGAGATATTCTAACGAACTACAAGTTTCGAATAGATTGCTCTTAATTGCAGTAATCTAGATAAGGATTTCGCACATATTATAATTTAGATCCGGTTACTTAAAGGCACACGTTAACCTTGAATTTTAAATAATACTGAAGCGATTTAGTGATTCTTATTAAAAAATATATATAGCTTTGAATTAGTTTTCTTAACATAAAGGGAAGAAGTGGAGTGGTTTCTGATTCAACAGCAAAGGTGAATTTTTTTGCTTATCCGTAAGTTAAAAAGAAGAAGTAGGTATACAATATGTTTTACTGCGCAATGTAGTACAAATTAATTCATATTGAATCCTTGTACTTACGGGTCTTTGCCCAGAGCCGGTTTGGTTTATATTCAATTCAAATTTAGTTCCTTACGGCTACCGATGGCACATGCCATAATTTGTTACTGTATTTCTTCAAATGATGTTTAGAATTTCAATTGGAAACTCTTGCTCTATTGTTAATAACTCATGATATAGGTTTTTTTTTGTAATTCTAGTATGTATATTTTATACCCTACTGTAAATGCAAACTGTATTAAAGTATAAATAAGGTAAGGAATCGATTCAAAATCGTTTTTGGGTCACATTTAAAAACTCCAAAAGGTTAAGAACCGTTGTCGTATTTAACAATTTTTCACATTCACACTCACCCTTCTTCTTCCAAACTTTTATTTTCCTAGAGATGGGTATACGAGGTATGGATTCTGGATTCTGGATTACGATGGGAGGGTGGTCAAAAGTCCACGCGCACTTAGGCCACCTATTCGGGCCCTTTGTGCTGCCTCCCTGATTAGAGTCGTTCGACCCCGCAGCATCACTCAAGCCATCCCACACGTGAGATAAACCTGAGGATGCTGGACGGGGAAGCGGCTCTAATCTTAGCCATGTCCGGCCAGGAGTCCCCCAACATGGATCGTCTTAATTCGACAAGTACGGGACACTCACAAAGTATGTGTTGCGCCGTCTCATCTTCTGTGTAGCATCCTCTACAGGATGGTGATTCAACCAAGCCCATGCGGTGCATGTGCTTGTTAAGTTTACAGTGCCCAGAAAGTATGCCCACAAGTAGCCGCAGGTTCTTTCTGGATAGCCCTGTGCAAAAACGCGCCAGGCTACGAGATGGTCCTCTGAAGGCCTCTCTCGCGTGACGGCATTCTGACATCAAGTTCCACCTAACCCTATGCTGGGCTTGGGTGTCTTGAGTTATTAAGTTGTTTACAGTTGATACTGTAAGTGGAAGAGCCGGCTCTGGACCATAAAACAGTTGTTTTGAGGCCAGTCGGGCTAACTTATCGGCTTTTTCATTGCCTGTTGTTCCAGCATGCCCTTTAACCCATACCAGTTCAAGGGTATTGCTGTTTGTCAGTTGCTCCAGTATTTGGTGACACTCGGAAACCAGCCTGGAGGTAATTTTGTGTTGACCTAGTGCCTGCAGAGCGGCTCTGCTGTCACTGGAAATTCTAATGCTTTTATTCTTTATGCTGTGCATAAGAATTATTCTTGCACTAAGCGTTATTCCTGCTAGTTCTGCCTGAAAGACAGTCGAAATTTTGCCTAGTGGTTGGCTGATATGGAGGTTCAGTTCTTTGGAATAAATTCCGGTGCCTGTTCCTTCCATTGTTTTAGATCCGTCCGTGAAGATGGATATGTCTGGTTGGGATGCCACTTCCGCATCAAAAAAGATGCGGTAGTTTTTCCCTAGTATAAATCGAGGGATGAGTGAGTCAGATCGTCCTTCTAGTATAGGCAGTCGCTTGACTGCCTCACCCAGAATTCGAGAGTGTCCCACCTCAGTACCTCTGCTGTTCAACAACCCTTTATTTTTCAGACGCAAGGCTGCCACCGTGGCCTGCTCTCTCACGTGGAGATCCAGTGGAGGCAGACCCAGGAGGGCCTCCATGACGGCTGTGGGGGTCGTTCGCATTGCGCCCGTGCACGAAAGGCACGCTAGTCTTTGCACATGGTTAAGAAGTGCTATGGTTGTGGAGAGTCTGGTTCTAGGCCACCAGACAATTGCTCCGTAACAAAACATAGGTCTAATCACAGCGGTGTACAGCCACAGGACAGCCTTTGGGGATGGACCCCAAAGTCTTCCCATTGCGCGGCGACATTGCCAGAAGGCCCTATTTGTTTTCTCCGCTTTAAGCTGGATGTGTTTGCTCCAGTTCAGTTTTTTGTCAAGTGTAATACCTAGATACTTCACTGACTCTGAAAACTGGAGGTGTTTTTGGAAGAGTAGAGGAGCTCGAAGGCCCTGAGTCTTCCTTTTCTTTGTGAATAGAACTAGCTCCGTTTTTGTCGGGTTTATGGACAGGGAGTGTTCCTTACACCATTCTTCGGTTACTCTGAGGGCTGCTTGCATAAGACTGCACAGAGTAGCCTCAAACTTGCCGGTTATTAGGATAGATATATCATCCGCATAGCCCAGCGTATAGTAGCCGCTGTCGTTGAGACGACAGAGCAGGCTGTTTACAGTTAAGTTCCACAGAAGTGGTGACAGCACCCCACCTTGGGGGCATCCTCTCACTACTGTGCACCTCACCGTTATGTCGCCTACGCTGATGTGCACTGCTCTGAATTTCAGTAGCTGCACAATCCAGCTTCGTACGACCTCAGTTACGCCATGGTGGCGTAGTGCAGCTTCAATTGTTTCGAAGGTTGTTTTGTCAAACGCCCCTTCTATGTCTATGAATGCTCCCAGGGTGGACTCATTATAGTCCAGCGATCTCTCGATCCTCCCCACGACGGAATGTAGGGCTGATTCTGTGGATCTTCCTGGAGAGTATGCATGTTGATTAGGGTGAAGCGGGACTCGTGCAAGCGCTGTATCCCTTATATGTCTGTCGCACAATCTTTCAAGTGTCTTAAGGAGAAAAGACATTAGACTGATTGGACGATATGATTTAGGTGTGGAATAATCACCTTTTCCAGGTTTGGGGATAAAAACAATTTTTATCTCCCTCCATTGTTTTGGTATGTATCTAAAGGCGATACAGCCCGTATAAATTCTCACCAGGTGGACAACAATAACATCCAGTCCCCACTGTAGGAGAGCCGGTATTATGCCGTCCAATCCTGGTGATTTGTGTGCTGAGAACGTCTTTACCGCCCAGGTGACCCTTGCCACATCCACTATCTGATCAGCAGTCGCCCAATCATCCCTCGTGGGGGTGAGGGGGACCGCCTCTGGCCAGATAGGGTGTGGCATGATGGCAGCTCCAGGAAAGTGAACGTCTCTTAGCACCTTAGCTGTCTCGGAGAGGTTGTCCGTATAGGAACCATCCTCTCTTCTGAGGCTAGCTGGGTTGTAATATGGATCTTTTGTTAGGATTTTGTTTAGGCGCGATGCAGAGGAGGTGGATTCTATGGAGCCGCAAAAACTCCTCCATGCCTCTCTCTGACGCCTCCTAATATCCTTTTTGTATAGCCTTAGGTTTGCCTTGTAGGCCTCCCAGTCGGCTGTGGCTTTGGTCTTCCTTGCCTTATTGAACAGTTTGCCCAACCGAGTTTTCTGCCTTTCGAGCGCCCTGCACCACCAGGGATGGTTGTAGGGTGTCTTAGCAGTTCTCAGAGGACATGCCTGTTCAAATGACTCTACAATAGAATCGGAAAGAAGATCCACTTCGTCCTGTATGTCGACAGGACTCGAGAGACGTCCCCCGGAAGGGTGCTCTCTAAGTTTTTCTCCAAGGAGATGTTTATAGAGGGGAATATCCGTTACCCTAGGGTTGCGATAACCCTTTTGGACGGCCCTCTTGCAGTTGATTTCAAAAGAAATCATTCTGTGGTCCGACATAGTCGCTTCAGAAGTGACTTGCCAGTTCGTAATGTGGTCAGAGATACTCACTGAGGCCAGACTTATGTCAATCACAGTCTGGATTCGGGTAGTTACGAACGTGGGTTCACTGCCCCGATTGAGTAGCTCTAGGTTAGTACTTGTCAGATATTCAAGTAACGTTTTACCCCTAGAGTTGACGTCAGTGCTCCCCCAAGTAGTATGGTGAGCATTTGAGTCACACCCTATAATGAGATGTTTGTTGTTTTTCTCGCAGTGTTCTATCAGCTCCACCATCTCATTACTGGGAGGTGGATCGACAGAATCTCCTGGGAGATATATAGAAGCAATAACTAGTTCAGCCCTACCCTGTATGTCACAACTTACCTGTATAGCCGTGATATCACGACCACACAGGTGTGGCAGTAGGAGAGCCTTAATGTGGCTAGGAACATATATGCATGTCCTAGGTTTTTCTTGCCGTTTATCAACATAAACGGTTCCTTTTGTGCCCCCTAGACCGGAAACCCTTGATTTAACAATCCAAGGTTCTTGAATGAGGTATGATAGAAATATAATGAGACTGATTTTTTCACTTTCACTTTCAGCACGTCTGCTACATTCTTATAGATTTTCTTTGTCGCCCTTTTAAGACATTTTTTAGTTGGCGGGGCAAGAATAAAATCACAAAGACTGAGATCCGGTGAATAGGGAAGCGAGAGAACCACAAAAATACCTTTTTTGAGGTCAAAAATTGTGAGGTTTTTCGGCACCATTTTGGCACAGACCTTTCGCATATGCAAATCTTCAGCAAAATTTGATGCACGATAAAACTGTTCAATTTTAATTGGTCACTCATCATACTTATTGTTAAACGGCGCTACGCGATGGTTGGAAGTTACAAGAGCCCTTACACGTACGACGTTTTGATTCGTTTCTGCGCTATGGTCATCTTCCACCAGTTATCGAGTATTCAAAAATGATTTGTAACAGTGAAAACTTGGGTCACATTATTATTATTATTATTATTGCTAGGGGTGGTCCAAATTCGTTCTTGTACTGCGACCTTTTGGTCTATTGTGCTCCCCGCTGTTGTCTACCCTTCCAAAATACCTGTATCTTTAACAAAGTCTAGGATTTAGTAGAGCGAATCTTGATTACTTCCTCTTGTGTAATCATTTCATTTCCAAGTAGGTGTTCCCTTGCCTTTGTGAATGCTTCACATTGGCAAATAATGTGATAGGGCGTTTCTACGACCTCACCACAACCCCTGCATATCGGGCTATCCGTCAGTCCCATGTTATGCAGGTTTTTGTACTGGTGGCTGGATAAAGGTTTTATATGTGTGTTGGGCAGTTTTGGGCCCTCGAATGCGACCACGCAGGGCACTTAGAAGATTGGATCGTTGGCGGATTTTGTTAACGGTTTTGGAAAGGTCGGTGTTCCAATTAAGGATTCGGTTGAATGTTACACCTAGGTAGGTGACATCGTCTGTTAGTCTAAGTGGTGTACCTACCTCCTAATACTAGGCGGATGGTGTCGTGTTGTTGGAGAGTTCGCCGGCTGTAATGTGGGTGGCGGAAGAGTATTGCTTGGGTTTTAAGTGGGTTGAGTTGGATTCTCCAGCGGTCGGACCAGTTAGAGAATTGCCTGAGCGCTGTATTTAGTGTCCGGGACGCTGTGAAGGACACTCAGAGTGCTGTGTCGTCTGCAAAGAGAGCGCTTGTGCTTTTTTGTGGTTGTGGCGTGTCGTACGTGTAGATGATGTAAAGAAGTGGTACGAGAGGTGAACCTTGTGGCACTCCGGACAGTGGCATGAATGGCTGGGAACGATTATCTCCCAACTTGACACTAATCGAGCGGTTTGGGAGGTAGGAGTAAAGGAATTTGGTCATTAGGTGGGGAATTCCAATCGAATGTAGTTTGTGATATCGGGCTGTCGGTCAGTTCCATGTTATGTAGGTGTTTGTTTAGGCGATAGTGGCCTGTGACCATCTCTGTCGCAAGTTTTATCTTCGTCCTGCTTAACTTAAAGATGGACGCTGCTAAGTTCCCGTTTGGAGTTTCCAGAAAGATCTTGGAATGACTCTGTCCTGGGATTTTTGACCAGTATCTGCAATGCTTTTTCGTGAGTATTGCCTGAATCTCCTTTTTGGCTGTGTGTTATATGTAATCTCACAGGTCGGTTCAGATCCTACGAGTGGTTTTGCGCTTGCCATTCTCGCAAGCTCGTCAGCTCACAGAAATGTTGTAGCCCCGTCCATTGCTCGTCAGTGGTTTTCGAGCCATCTGTCTAGTACACGATTCCGTTCAGCTTTGATTCGGTCACACTAGCGAATTCCGCAAGTTTAACACCAAAATTAATTGCTCCAAATTCCGCTGTTCCATTTTGCGTGACACATAACTTCTTCACTGATAGCGCTGTCAAACATAACGTGGTTATCGTACGGAGCTGAAACTTGGACTGAACATTTGGAGGGGATTAACTATCATGTCTAACGAAGGAGACAAGACAGCGTTAACGAATCGCTTGAAGTGGCGCCAGTCTCATTAATGTTCTGTCATACCTCGTATTGAATTATGGGAAATTACACAAATCGTGATCTACATACTGCCAATGTTTTATTCCGAACTTAGCGTTTGATCATTTTTCGAGTAAAAAGAGCACACGAAAAAGCATGGTTGGTGCATGAAATGAGCAGATAATATCAGAACAAAGGTTAAATTTCGTATCTATGGCAATTGCATATGGAAGTAGTTCATCATTTACGCTCAGTCATCTTCAACGCTTTGGACAGATGAAGTAGAAGTCACCCATTAAATAATCGACTTTGCCTTCCACCACTATATCCCTCATACCTTCACTCTGCTATCGTCGCTCACCTTTCCCGGCCTTGGACATCTTTATCTCTTGTTACTAATTCCCCTACCATATCCCTTCCTTCCTTTCTATCTCCTCCCTCGCATATCCCACTCCCTTATAAAACAACCTCCTCTCCTCTTATCCATACTTTATCCGTTCTTTTCTTATCTTTCTCATACACTCATTTACCTCAATAATTTCCTCCCTTTTTTGGACCTCCTCCTCATATTTCACTGCTCTCTTTCCTGACTGGATCCTTATTTTTTCTGCTTTCGTCTCCTCCTCCACGACATACCCTGGTGTCTCTCTATCCAACCCCAGCGTCTATCTCCAGTATTTTTCCTGTATTGCTTCCATTTTATTCCCACTCCTTCCATTCCCATATCTCCGTTCCGTACCCCATCACACACTTTACCAACTTGTCAAAAATCCATCTTCTCTTCTCCATATCCATCGCAAAAACTCGTTCCCCCACTACCCACACTTTCACCACTAGTCTATTTCCCTTATTTGCCGATTCCCTGATGTGCGCCACATTGTGTTATCGTACCGTAAAACATACCCTAGATATTTCCACTCATCTACACTTTCTATCACCCCCCCCCCCCCACTTTTGTTTACACCCCTCCTTCTTCTCTTTTGAAATACCATCACCTTTGTCATAATCCCCTCATCTCTTCCTCACTGTCCGCCACCACTCCCACGTCCTCTGCATATGCCAACACGCACACTTTTATCCCTCCTCCCCTTTAATATCGGAGCAAGTCCTCTAAATCCCCAATGTATAGGGAGAAAAGACTCGGGCTTAACGGGCATCCCTGTCTCAATCTTTTCTCCGTCCAAAACCATTTTCCTTTTTCCTCCCGCATTCTCGTCACGCACCTTGTCTTCTCGTACACCTCTTCTACCGTCCTCACCAAAACTTCTCCTACCCCATATTTCCTCACTTTATAGCAACCTGTACAAAATGCCATACCTTTTTGGATGTAAAAGTCAGAATCATAAATTAGATAGATTCACAAAAATCTCGTTAAATGAGACCTACTGCCGGCAGGAATTATTGAGTTTAATCGAACCTATTGCCACACGTGTACAATGTATTAAATAAATCGGAACAAAAAAACGATGTTCTCTGTGCCACGGGCCTCATCTACTAACTCTTAATTGACCCTCTGCCGGAACTTAGCGTTTTACGTCTACTCCATCAAGATGTAAAAAAATCTTCCTATGCAGGGACGGATTTTGAAAAGGATACTTAAATCAAAAACTGTACCTGTCAAAATTTATGGACTTTTCAAATTTGTTCGGCCCTCTAGCGGCCAAACGGTGAACCTTCGGTAGACGTAAAAGAGGAATTTGATGCGATTTGGCTGTTTAAAAAACTAGCATCGATCTACTACACCACAGTTAGATATTTGCATAAATTCAAATTAAACGTGAGCTTTGAATATAAAAAGTTATATTCAAAGACTTTTCACATCGACTACATAGCAGTATAGTATACCTATACTTCAAAAATCCATTAGCAATGAGAACAGACTTAACTAAAATCCACTTTCACTTAGTAATTTACGTTTCGTATTCAGTGTGTTACTCTCCTGAAATTAGAATATTAATTGAATTGTATATAATTAATACAAGCGTAGCAAAAAAGTAATACAAACAATTAATTAAAATTTAAAAAAAAGATATAATTATTTATATTGTGTAATAACTAGCTTCTCACACGAAGAGAATTTAGATATTAACCTAAATTAATTTCATCTATTAATACGTAGAAATAGAGAAAAATAATACCAAATTGTCGCCTTTGTTGCATAGATTTAAGAAAATAGATAAGAATGTGCTAGCAATACAACAGTTTTGTAAGAACTTTTTTTTGTATTGTATAACACTTGCCGCTCTGGTATAACGAATCAATTACCGGTTCTCATCAGATAAGTGAAAACGGTTTAGAATATACAACTTTATAATTAACAAGTGCTACTACTTCGTTACACCTGAAATTTGCATAAACATGATCTCACTTTATACACAATCATGATACCCCTTTTTTCTTCTTCTCTTCAATCTAAATAATAGTCTTAACGTATATCCAGAGACAAAAAGTGTAACAGTTAAAATGATTTTGAACTTTACTTCTGTTCGCACGATCTCTAACGTGCCAGATCATTACGAACAATTATTTGGGTCGTTATATATATCACGCCTTTCTCAATATGGAAATACGGACGTGTTCGTGTATTGTAATAGCGGTATGCAGATATTGTTGCTGAAGAGGTTATTAACTGAATATTATACTTAAGCGCTTAATTCTATGCAGTTTCGTCGTTTTTCAGATGTCAGTTAGCCATGAAGTTGTTAGAGTCAATGCACGTCCTTAAATAATAATATTTCTCTTCAAGGCGACATTTAATATGGGAATCTACTGCTCAACATAACTTCGGACCAAGTGGATAACCGTAATATCTTGTTCTCACTGGTAGATGATTAAGTGGTGAAGTTAAGAAGATTCCAATGGCTGAGAAATTTAAAATGGATGGATTACAAAAGAAATACTACAGACGTAAGACCTCTGACGGTAAGAAGAGAAGGGGAAGACGGGGCAAAGAAAAGCTAAAAACCGAGAAAACTGGAAACCAAGTAGTAAATGCATAGCCATTCTAAACTATGGGCCCAAATCGTCTGATTACAGACTCAAAAAGCTTCATTAAGAGTTGATTTTATGTATATGTGATTATAATTAATGGAATCCACCTAACTAAATGTACTGTTGTGGAACCCGTCACGTTAATACTGGAACAATCTAAAGAATACAGAGTTGCTCATATTCCATCGAGTTTTTTCTAATTTGCTTTTTGTGCACAATGCACAATCTGCGCCATTGTAAGAAACAAGCGGGTAGCGCCCTTCTGTAAGAATCTACATACTGAAGGACCCACAAGTCCCACCACTATATCAACGAAGTGTGCAATACCAAAAATCAATCCCATTTAAATGAATAGGTACCTCTCTCTCCGTCTCGAATTTTCAAAAAAAATATATACAATGATATTTTCATGTAAATGTACGTACGCCAACGTGTTGTTAACTGTGGAATGACATTTCCCGAAATGTTCATTCAAGATTAACGAAGTTCACTTTCGTCACATCACCAAATATTCATACAATACCAGTTGATGATGGAAAAATATGGGCAAAAATATAAATAACGAGCAGTAGTATAATTTTGAACAACATTATGTTAAGTACAGGTAAACTTTTAAACGAAAAATCTAAGCTGAAAGGTACTGAAAGTAATTCGCACCAATCAAAGACAACATCGTGGACCAACCACCCTGCCGGGTTGTCATGTGGACGTAGGGCGCTAATATGTTTTTGGTATACGTCAACCATGACGATGACCTATGCCTAGAGTGCTCGGTTTGGCGCTTATCGTACTGCAACAAGAAGAAAAAACCTTCGCAAACAACTTAATTCCCAAGGTTCAGAAAATCTGACCGAGGCGATCCGTAGACAAAATAGCAGAACATCAGATACCGGCCGTAACCTCCGTGCATCAGGTGCCACTTCGTCATATTAAGTCACCTTACGCATGTGTGGGAGATACCACGTGCATTGACGATCATACTCGCGGAACAGAAATGGACTAAGACGAAAAAATAAAAACTCAAGCCAATCAATCACCTACGAAACAAATGGTATTGGAAACGCAAAAAACTTTCCGAGGCAGAGCGTCGGAAATTTAAAAAGAAGATGCAGACAGTAGGGGAGTCCTTCCAAATTGGAGCAACATAGGACCGTTAAGCAAACAACCGCCATACCCACAGCTCTGAGAGCGATACCCCTAGAGAGGGTAACTTACAATGAGGTAGCACCAAGCTTCAGTAAGGTTTTTGTTCGTGAAGACCTGTAGAAAACACTCTCGAAAGAGGAAACGGAGAAAAAAAACCTGAACCTTAGATAGAATTAACACCCTGCTTTTTAAATCGGAATCGGCCAAATTCACAGAGTGCCACCACCGAGGAGGAAGTCTGTGCATCACATGTACAGGCGAGGTATCGGTTTAGATCGGAACTCAATAGAGTAGCTTTGTATGAGGGAGAAAAACTTTTAATCGCTGAAGTCAAGGCCCTTCAAAAACCTATATTCCCGAAACTCAAAAAGAACCGGAAAAGATCTCGAGAAGGATCGATATCCAAAATTCATGGTGTGAAAACCACCAGCAACAGGCGAGTGATAGATAGGAAGCGGGACACTAAGGGATAAATATTGATAGTTCTCGTGGACCACGTCAACCACCACACTTCAATAAGTAATTATAGGTTCTAATGGCGAAACAGGGAAAAACCATTCTGCCATACACTAGGGTGGCATCTGGCATCCTCGCTGCATATATGACTAAATATATTTAGGTTTGGGCTCCATATTCTATTATTCCATTACAATAGTAACAGGTCATTGAGTAACTAGTTGAAACCTACGTACGGGATTACAGAACGAACTTCGAATACCGCATGTGTGAGATTTTGAAACCGATTATTTCGAAAAGTATTAGAGATATCGAAAAATTTCACATACAATCCATTGTTTAACCTTTCATGCTGAGAACCACGCGACAGACGCACGGACCGACGGAGGGAGTATTGAATACAGTAACAAACGAAGTTCGTTGGTAATAGTCCTTATAACACTATCCTATTTTTGTGAAAACTATAAGTACATTTTTGGACACCTCGTATCAATATATTTTTCATAAAGAAACATAATCAGTAGGTAGATACACTCCCAAATGAAAATCGTTTCAATATATAAAATCCACGTTGAGCATTTAAATAGTAAAATGATTGCTGAGTTTTCACAAAATACAAAATATGTCAAAAAGAATAAGTTTTATGCGAGGTAAACCTTCGATAAACTTGCATTTATAATGAACATAGGAACGGCAAATGAAATAAGATACAGCCATATAACTTTGATAGCCTTTCTTTTTTGAGACACCCCGTACATTACGATAATAATTGCCCTAATTTACTACTGAAACAAAACCGTTTTAAAATTAAGTACTTCAGCCATAATATGCAACGTGGCATGGCAGCGCCGTCAGGAGCCCAGCGCAGTAAACACCTAAACAGAGGTTACAATGGAAGGACAAATGATAATATAAAGAGATTAGTGACGAAAATGGTGAGCGATATCGAAGCGGAGGGAATTGAAGAAATTAAATCGAACAAATGTGCCAATTTTCAGCTTTATATTCTTTTTCCGGGTCATAGCCTAAAACTCATGGGCTATTATGATACATTTGGCCTTCACTTCACCGTTTTGACAATGCTGTAGAGAAAAGTCCTAGAAGAGCTTTAGATATACTACCTCACTTGCCTTGTGCAATTGTGCATGTTTGATAATACACGAGCAGCTGGTGTCGTGTATGGGAAGATGCCTGACTAGACTGTATTTACTATCCAAACTTGCCAAATATGGCATTAACTTGTTCCTTCTGGTTGACACAAAAATTACAATAACAGGAAGTCTGGAAGAATAATATAAAGTACCTATCTACTTCACCTGCAACTAATGGAAAACCGAAGATCGGTAGGATGAAGTACTTTTGAGCTCCAAAGGAAATGTACGCTCGTTTCCTACGCACTGTAATAAAAACATATGTGTTTTAGCAATATTCATAACGCACCATGAAAGTTAATTTGATAAAACTTCAAAAAGTCAAAGATACGTGTAAATCAATCAGAGTTTGAGGTGGACAAAACTACTTGCGCCTTTTTTCAATATTTTTAATACGGGTAATTCACACTCTAACCTCCGTTTTGAAATAAAAATTAAACCAGTTGAGATACAAAAATTGTATTATATGCATCTTAAAACTACAACTTTTTTCTACTTTTCGACATAATCTCCAAACAAATTCAACCAACTGTTATATCACAGTGTTTGAAATTCGCTCTGCGTAAAAATCTGCAGCCTGCGAACATAACCAACTTGTTACGGCATTTTGAAGCTCTTCGTCATTGGTAAAACGCTGAGATCCAAGCCACCGCTTCATGTATGGGAACAGGTGGTAATCACTGGGAGCCAAGTCCGGACTGTAAGGGGGGCGATCAAAAATGTCCCATTTGAACTTGGTGAAAAGTTCAGTTGTTCTTTGAGCTGTGTCAGGGCGAGAATTGTTGTGAACAAACACAACATCAGATGCCAGCAGACCACGACGCTTGTTTTGGATTGCGCGTCGTAATCTTTTTAATGTTTCACAATACACTGCAGAGGTGATTGTCGTACCACGCTCCATAAAATCAACGATCAAGATGCCCTTAAGCATCCCAAAACAACGTAACCATAATTTTCCTCGCAGAGAAAGTTTGACGGGTTTTCATTGGCTTTGAGGAATCTGTATTGCATTGACTGTTGTTTTGTCTCTACATTCACATAGGCTACCCAAGTCTCATCTCCAGTAACGATCCTCTTCAAAAATTCTTCTCCTTCACAGTCGTACCGAGAAAGAAAGTCTATGGCAGAACTCATTCTTTTGATTTTGTTGTCGTCGGTAAGAAGTTTTGGTACCCAACGTGCACAAAACTTGCGATAGCCTAATTTTTCTGTCACTAACTCGTGTAGAAGACTCCTAGAAATTTCAGAGAAATGATGGGAAAGTTCTGAAATCGTAAAGCGACGGCCTACACGAATTGTTTCATTCACTTTGTTCTGTTCAGTAAGGCATCACCGACAAGAGATGGCCTACGGCTCCTGGCTTCATCGTGCACGTTAGCTCTTCCATTTTTAAAAAACGTACAGACTAGACTGTCACTCATAATGTTTGGGCCATACACCGCACACAATTCACGATGAATTTAAGCTACTGAGTGATTTTTCGCGCAAAGAAATTTTATTACGCTACGCACTTCATACTTGGCGGGATTTTCTATTACGGCACTCATGTTTTCAGGTTAGATTTTGAGAACGCGTGACCGAACGATACTTTTCCTCGCACAGCACGAAGCGTAAAGAATCACTGCGCACACTGATGTTGGAATGGCGGTGCTACTCCCACTACTTACCGCGCTACACATAAACGGAGGTTAGATTGTGGATTACCCTCGTATTTGACCAATAAACGTCTCAGCCTGTACACAAATAACAATGAGAAAAAAGTATTACGAATTGAATAAATACGCGAAAGGGCAATCGATATTTTAAATTTACGAAAAAGGATTAATTTTTCAAGAACCATCGACTAAAAGAGAGAAAAAGGGAAAGCATTTGTGTAAGCGCCATGAGAATAAAAAACTGTCATTGCGATCAATGAACTATTGCAAGCTTCACCAAAAAGTGATATGTTTAGGACAAAATGGGCCAAAATATCGACAGCTCTTGATTGTTAGGTATGTTTATATGTTTTGACTCCACTGATTTCTGTTAGTTTCCTATTCAATTTATGTTAAACCAGCATTTTTCTAATAGGCTGTAAATAATCATGCCTATTTATACATTTAATTAGGGTGTGCAGAAGGCCTCAATCCTCACGAGCCCAAGGCGCTTGTGTTTTTCTCTATTCAGTGTTCCATCATTGGTTCCATTATGATCGGTACTTCCTTATATATGAGTAGGGAAAACATCTAGAAAGTTTTGAGGGAAAGCGTCCCTCGAAAATATTCGCAATCAAGCAACAAAGTTTTGTCATTAACTGATCAATTTCTGCTATTTGCCTACTGTGATGCGCATATTTCAATTAGAAGGTTCTACAACCCCATCTTTTAACGCTGCTTTCTTATCACGAAAACGTGCAAATTCTCACGAATGAGAAACTACTTCCTGTCCCTAACTTAAGGAACTCACTTTATGCTCAAATTTTATACAAGTTCCTGGTTATTTCAAGTGTTCATAATTTTTTGTTTACATGATCTTTTTATATTATTGTCGACCATGCCACACACGTCTAGCAACTAAAGAGACACGTACAGAAACAGAAGAGAATAGAAGAGAATAACAAAATAATAAGAGACATGCGGTTGAATCGTGGCGGTATTGAAAAAGGATCGGTTTTTTGGTATTTTATTACTATTTAATATGTTGATATAATCTATAAAGAAGATGCGCTTTCGATCACAAATTTTCTTAGATATTTCGCTTAATTAGCAAGATTTCATCAGAAGAAATAGCAATACTTAATTATGTATGACTCAAACATAGAAGTGCTAACTATCCCATAGTGATATATGGTTCGTTTCCTTAATTTTTATCGTATTTCTACTATTTAAATGAAATGATAACTGAATAAAATTCTCATCAATTTGTACATATTGAAAATAATAATCAAAATTCTTGCAATAGTTAACTAATGATGATGATTTACATAATGTGAAAATTAATCTAGGGTCCTGTTTATATAGCAATATGCCAACAATTTCAGATTATAAAATTTGAGATACTATCAACGCAAGGGAATTATTGAAAAATTAGCCATTTAGGCTAATTACGATTGTTAAGTGAATGCTTAACTGACATTTTCAAAAAGTATTAGGAATGCTCAATTTGAAACTGAGCAATGGACACTCCCAGTTGATGGTGTAATTATAGAACAAAAAAAAAACGGGACAAAACTTTCAGTTTTTATTAAAAAATGACAGTCATCAATATACTGTCGTGTTCGTAAAATTTACGAAATGAAATTGTTTATGTAGAAATGGTGAAAGGTGATAGATGGTAAATAAGGTTATAGACGTGAATGCAAGAAGAAGAATACTTGACTAAACTCAATTTATTATTAACACTAATTAGAAAATTGTATTTAGAGTGATCGAATGAAATGCAAACACCTGGAGAAGTTATTGTGAAAAATAACAGTAGGTAAGAAGCTTAATCATTCGTCAAATTAATTATTCTACACGTCCGAATACTGTAAACTACGATTCCTTTACAGTTAATAATTACAAGTGAATTTCAACTAATGAGTTTGTAAATTTGGAAAGTATCCCACTTGTAAGCTTTTATGCACCTGTAGCCTTAAATCATTCGCTTCACTGTTCTAACTAAACAAACAACTTTTCAAAATTGCTACCATTAGTAACGAACCAGAAGTGAAAATATCAATTTTATTTTGACAAGTAGTAAAGATGATCTGGTGATTATTTTGATTATCAATCTGAGATTGCTTGAAATTGTCGGTTTAATCCTTTACTGGTATTCTACAAAACGTTGATTGATAGTTCGCGTAAGATCCTTTGCATTATTGAGAATGCGATAATTGTACCTATTAGAGAACTTTCCGGAATTGATTTTCGCACGATTTTCCAATTACAGCCAAAGTTAACAATTAAATATTACAATTTCACACTTGTTTTTATTTACTTTATAAAGATTTGTGTCCAAATTTCAGGTCATTTCGGGTTATTTACCTTTTACCATATGGATAGATTCGGCTAATAATTCGATCTTGAAATAAGATCAAATTAAGCTCCTATTCTTATTTTTTTTTTTTTATTTGTAACATCTGCTAGATGGCTTACTCGGTTAAATGAATGTTAAATAAATAGCTATGTTGAAAACAAATGTAGAATGTTTACGACTTTGAAATGTTTTTCGAAATAAACTCCCATAAATATTTTTTAGCATATACTATAACTAATCAATTTTCGAAATTACCAGCCGAGTTTGATACGAATGTTATAAAGTAATCAGATTTACCTCTAATTTTACGTCAACACCTTTTTTCGTTTCGCGGCAACTCTTTCATGCAGATTTTTCTTTAATAAAAACAGCGGGTGGACAATTTTTATAAATGGTTAACGTTAAGATTCTGTTTGCTAATTTAGTTTTTTATGTTGATATAGTCGCAAATGCCGGATTCGATGACGATTTTTGATCCAATCGCAAACAACAAGGTGACGTTTTCATATTAATGGTTACGTCAATTATTGAGCTACATAAATGACCACTGCGGATTAACGTGCGGTCGTTATTCCTGTTGAATGCAATAGCTTAATCCTGTAGCATTTCTTTGATCGTTTCAAAGTCCTACAACACGTTTAATTCAGTGCCACCGAAGGGCGTAATTCCGTATAGCAAGAAGTACGGCCATTACAGAACATGACATTTCAACGAGTAAGCGCAATTTAATTACATTCAAACTTAATTTCAAATTGAAAAATTACAATAATCCACCCTCATATGGAACTATAAGACCACAAATCCTTTCTTTATCTTATTAAATGATGAACTTTTGAAAAACAACAAAAGGGAGAAAATGAACCACTGTGAGATGCTGCCCATTGAAATATTTCTGCAACTGCAAATAAGGCGTTACAAAACTCGGTTCAAGTCGTTACATCAATTTGTAATCGCGCGAAATATACCTATTTGAAATTGACTTTTCGGAAACACCCTGAAGATTAGCAAGCATTAATAACCTAATTGTATCTGAATTTACATAGCATAATTTGAATATACGAGGGTCGATCCACAAATGGGGTTTGACAGAAGACGTGAGGTCGGGCGTTGCCGTGAAGCAGAGTTACACCGGCTGTCACTCGTCCTCGTCGGCGGTTCTGGATAGCTCGCCTCAATTTCCTAATTGCTGCAGAATAACTGTCTGAGTTGATTGTTGTCCCACGATCAATGAAATCGATCGGCAGTATCCCCTTTCGATCCCAAAAAACAGTGGCCTCCTTTGCGACTGGTGAGCCTGAGTGACGCCACTGTTTGGATTTTTGTTTCATTTCGGGAGTGAAATGAAACCCCCACGTCTTGCCTCACGTAACAATGGAGTCTAAAAATCCTTCCTTCTCTCCTTGACACTTTTGCAGGAACTGGCGAGCACAGTCAAGGCGTTTCTCCTTGTGTTCTGATGTCAATAGCCACAGTACTCATCGAGCACAACACTTGTGATACCCCAATTTTTCAGTCAAAGCTCTGTTCACGGTTCCGTAAGAACAGGAATCCGAGCAACAAGTTCACGGACGGTGATCCTCCTGTTTGAAACATTTCGCCTTACACCATCTCGATAACTGTCTCCGAAACTGACGGTCTTCCACTCCGTTCTTCACTGTGGACTTCTTTCCAACCGGGCACCGGACTTGTTGAACTTCTCGCCATATACCTCTGTCAACTGACGATGAATATACACGGGTGGAGTTCCTTTGGCGTGCAAAAAGCAGAATACGGAAGGAATCTCGCACTTGGTGTGATCAACAATGGGAACCACCATATCGGACACCTGCTGAGCAAAGAGTGAGCGCCTCAGCGGAGCGCGGCGGGGGGAATCGCCAGTGTGGAAACAGCCTCGCACAACGCTGTTGTCGGATTTCGCCTCGCACCTTCACGTGCGGTTGGAGCTCTTTGGGAATCTCATTTCTGGATCCGTTCCCCTCATGAAACCACCGTTCAAAAATGGGGAATGGGAGCTTATGGGCAGTGAGAACATTTTTTATAAAGAAAATGTTGAATATCCTGATATACTGCCCAAACTATATGTTGAATCTGGAAACCAAGCTTGAGTATGTGTACCTCTTCACTTTGAGAATATATAAAAAGTCAAGAAGGTGCTAGGATATGAGGAAAGATGATATTTCTCCTCGAGGAAATGATAAAGTTGGGAAGGTAGAGAAGTTGGGTGGATACGCTGACTCAAATGATGAGCCTGGCCGGGATGGGGATAGGAAATTGTGCACATTGTGTAATGAGAAAAAGGCAATGGATATATTGCATTTTGTGGGGCATATTGAAGGTGTTCAGAATGAAGTAGTTTGAAAAAGGGAAGATGGAAAGGGAAGTATAATGTTGGATCGGGTTGGAGAGAAGTAGTCGGGTTTGTAGGTGATTAATGGAAGCATAGATTTGCACTTGTAAGTGAGTTTAATTATTAGCTTATGGTATTATTAGTTTAGTATAATTATTACATCAACATTCTTGTACTTGGGTCGGGTATAGGTATTGTAATCATATCATCATAAATGTATTGTATGTTATTATTTTATTAATTTTATTCTATTCAATTGAGTTAATTTATTACAATAAATAATTATTGTTGTATAAACGAAATCATTTCATTTCAGGAAAAAGGTAATCGAACGTCTCGTCTGATCATGCGACTGTCAATGGTCGCATCTTTTCACTCCTCCGACATCTCACAAGTTTATCTAGGTTACATACTATAAGAAAGGCCTCTACCAGGGTATTAATAATTAAAATACTATATATTCTCACACCAACTGCAGGCAAATCGAGACATATTCCATTGAGTCATATAATCAAATTTCAAAACTGTTTTTAGACTAGACCATTAAGCGAACAGGTACCTACAATAACATATTACATAGCTGCATATAACACACATAATATAATAGTTCTGGAAGAGTGGGAAAGTTCTGCAGATTACGACGGGCAAGTGAGCCAGAGCCTATTTACACCCATTGGTGCTTTGGACAAGTTGCCAAGCTCTCTAGAAAATAGTATTACCGGGTTAACGGCATATGAATGACTGAAAGTAGGAAGGTGGAGGCATATTATTCCGGAACGAGATGACCAGAACATAAAAGCAAAAACGGTATCGTAAAATATTTCAATTTAATTAAGGAGGTACCTTGGTGCTAAAAAAATTGAGGTCAAAAGAATTTCGCCTTTAGTCCGTAAAAGTATAATGTTAAGTAGGTAGCATAATATTTTGATGAGAGGTTGCACTAGAGGTTGCCATATACTTCTGGAAGCTTGTGGTGAACGTTATCTACCTCATGATACTTGTGCACACTTGTTCAAATGCATTAAAACTGGCAATTATGATGTAGAAGACAAGAAATTTCAACCAGTGTCAAGTGAATCGAAAAACTTTGAAAATCAAACAAGATTATTGGATTAAATTGTGTCAATGAACCAAAAACTTGCTAACATGGTTTGAGAAATTTATAAACCAAAATATGTTACGAAATTTGAATGTTTTTGGGTACCAGTCGAAGTGCCAAAAATGATGAGGTTCTTAGCTCTCATAGAGTGAAACTCGTGAAGTCATCCCGTCGGGATTATTAACGAAGCGATCAACTCTATGGGATTCTTGTAGTAAGATCTATTATGCCGAGAAAAAGGTTTCAGCCAGTTCTCAAATTTATGTACTTTATCGATAATGAACCAACTCCTCCAGATAACCGTTTGAACAAATTACGCAATGTAATAAATAAATGCACTCACAACTATTAAGTGGCTTACACTCTTGGCCAGAGAATCTGCATAAATGTAAGACTGATACCATATATCCCGAACAAATGGCATCGGTTTAGATTCCAAGTCTAGGGACCGAGGATACAAATGGTATATGATCATGCTCTGTGGACAGATGGGGAAAGGACTGAGAGGGTCGTCGATGGATTACTGGACTAGAGGTACAGACAATTGATTCACTACCATACTTGCCGTATTTCCCGAGGGATAGAAAAACGTAATTGGTTTGCACACTTCGTCTCAACAGAAGGCACTTGCCGAAAGATGCGGTAGGTGAAAAATTGCAAAAGTTGAGTTTGCTGCCAAAGAAACCAGTTATAGTGTTGCAGTGGAGAGTCTCTGGTTTAGAAACAGTCGCCATAAATAATGGTCGAGGACAGTAGAGAAGTATGAAACCGGGGTGCATAGTAGATAGATTACAATACCGGTAAATGCAAAATTGATCTAAGCCACCGGACGGCATCATACGGGACTGCTCTGAGACGCTCCATCAAATGGTGTGGAAAGCTGTTAAATTAAAATTCTTGGGACGCAATTGTTATAAATGCACACTTCCTATACAACCAACACACACCCTAAGAAAGGAAATAAAAATTGCAGAATTCCGCGAACAGATTATAATATTTATTTATTTATTTATAGATAATATTTATTAAAATAGATTTATAGATAATATTTAGTAAATAATGCTTTTTAATGTGAATTCAAAGATTGTACACACAATAATGTACTAATATTGAGTGTACAATATTACTAAATACTGAAAATCGATATTTAAGCAATATAATATACATATTTATAATATTTAGTAAATATTATTATACACTATAAAGTCAATATTTATTTATCAATAACAACAACACTGTGTCTTCAATATTACTAGATATTTAAGATGATATATTTAGTCAACATGAAAAAAATATTCACAAGAAAAAATGTTATCAAAATCCGATTTAGAGATATCAAAATATAATATGCACGTCCTCCTCCCTATTTTATAGTGTTCAACCTTAAATTCCTAAATTATGTAAATTTCCGTAGCTCAGTGGCTGACACGAAGTCAATGGGGTCCTTGAGGAAGGAGCCACCGGAGAACACAGAGCCTGGAGGCGCTGCGCACTGGGAAAGAGTCCTTCGAAGCAGTTAGGGCTCTGGGGGTGGGCCAGGGCATCCCCTTTCTTATTATTTTGGAACACGTTACAAAACAAAAAAGGGCCAATATTGTATAAATATTTTCCCCAATGTTGAAATAATGTCGGTTAGTAATTATGTATACATCTGTAATATTTATAGCCAATATATAACATTGTTCACACTTCAATGTTGGAACAATATTGTACATTCATATTCTACCAATATATTTACATTAGAAATGCCATATTAAACCAATATTAAATGCTACATGGGTAGTGTTTCAATAAAATTCACTGACTCTGTGTGATAATAATATACAAAAAAGATTATTCAGTTCGTTATTTTTATTGTGAGCTTTTATTGTATTTTATGGTTCTACAAGCGAATATATTAGTTTTATTGATTTTTGATGCATTTTTTACATGTTCTTCAGAATAAATATATGTTTATTTAAAATACTCAAAAAAAAGTTTTGCCTTACTACGTCATGATCTATTTGCTGGTGTACAAATTTCGTTAATTAAATCAACCTGCTTTACGACATATAATTATCATAGTTCAGTGAATGGATATTTCTAAATTATATATTTGTGTAAATCCATGTATAGAGAGAGCTACAATTCACAGAAATCTTTCGATTACAACCAGAATGAACTTTTAAAGTAATTAATTGTAGAAAATCGAACGTGTAAATAAAAGGTTATCTTATAAATAAAAATTAATTACTAAGAAGATAACTCCAGTATCAGATTACGTGTTAGTAATATAGATGAGGTGAAAGTTAATAAAAATTTACATAGGTATACGTGAATTTGCCGATAATATTATTTATTATGCACTGTTTTTTAAATTTTATGACATAATATTTTGGGAATTGCTTAAAAATAATAATGTAGATATCAATTAATTTCGTCCAAGATAATAACTTATAATTAACATCAATAAATATTATCAAGCATAAAATCACATAATATATAATATATGGGAATATTGTAATAAATCAGTGCTGTACACAATACTTGTATTACAGAGTGGTTAATTAACCCTACTGTAACGTCCGTATTATACTGTAAATTACAAGTAGGTACTGGTTTGCGCATTCATGACCAAATATAAAAATCTTTCCGTTGAATGAATTACAAATTGGTTTCAATTCATTTAAAAAAAAGCTTTCACCAAAAATCCTCTTAATTAACTTGTTAAATATCATTCGTAATAAGTGACGTATTAATGTTAGAAATTAATTGGCGTCAAAAAAGTTAAAAGGGGGCGCCGACTTTAATAACCTGTAAAATTGTGGTTACCAAATTTATTGGTGTCGTTTGTCAAATTCATTTCCGATAAAATGGTTTGGTTTTTAATAGTGGGGCGATCATAAATCAAAGCCCACCACCATAAACTGTATCTGCCAAAGGTGTGCGTAGGTCTCGCAATAGATTTGAGTAGGTAGGTCGGTCAAAGAAAAAAGAATAATAATATGCGTGTTGTTCAGATTAATTATTAATAATATTAATTCCATCCAGGAATATCACTTTCAATGTTCCCACTTACAACAGATAAGTGTGGAATAAATTACGTCTAATGTGATTTAAACACAATGTGAATATAATGAGGAAATCCTTCTGGCGGCGAACGTATTTAAATGTTCTCTGAGTGATAGATTTGACAGTTTAAGATAAAACTAATTAGCACCAATTGGAAAGTAATAAAGATCGGATGTGCGCGATTTTAAATTAAAAACTATAAAAAAATAGGCAATGAAGATGTAAGTAAAATGAAACCTTTCAGTAAAGGAAAAATTTGTCATATTAATGTTAAACAAAAAGGAAAGCTGGCATACAAATCAATTTAGGAAAGGGCAAAAAAGTTCGTTACGGAAAAAGTAAAATGCAACATTAATTGTAGTTTCGTGCCATTTTACAAACATTTTGGATTCCCATATCAAATTGAAATTTAATTGTTTAACAGAAACTAATATTAATGTTTGAATTGCAATATAATTCTTTAAACAATTAGAAAGTACCAGTTCGTGCTTTAGAAAAAATTAATTGTAAGTTCGCCTCAAATGTACCAAATTATAAAATTCCGTAAGCAACTTGCTGACAAGGGAGAAAATATAGAACCGACTATAGTTTAATAAAAAATCTAGTGTGTCATTCCTCGCCCAATTAAAAATTCTTACATGTACAACTAATTTAAAAAGCAAATTATTAGTTGAATCCTAATTATATTTGCATTTCTCGATACCATTTAAATAATTTAATTAGCACATCATACTGGTAGTTATAAATTTGATTGCTCAGAAATTATAGTGAAGTAGATTTATTACTTAATCTCAAAAGTTATTATAGATTTTTTTTTGTCTATTAGTTATTAGCGCATCTGCAGATCATTTTTAACGGGATACGATTTACATAATTAATTAAAGTCAGAAGTGAATCTGATATTAATTTGATTGTGTATTGTGTTTTTTAAATTAATTTTGTTGAATTTTTGCATATAAAGGCGGAATAAAAATTTACAACACGTTATTGACGGATTAAGCTTTATAAATAAATAATTGATGTTTTAATTAAATTATAAAAAAGATTCTCGTTTATTTAATTCAATTTTGTTTTTTTTTTCAATTTAAGGTAATTGTATGTTTATAATGAAAATAATGTGTGTTCAGGTGATAAAACCTGTAATTATTAAATGGATGATTAAGGTAGAACTTGCATTATTTGTCATTAAATATCACGTTAATGTCAAAAAATTGATTAATGATAGAAGTATTACTAACAACTTGTCGTACCACACGCAATAAGAGCCTTATAATAACAGTTGATTTGGTGAAATGCTTCTACATCTAATTATTGTATTAAATAAAATTCAAATTGATTATTTTTTAATTATACGTTAATGCAATTTCTTCGCAAATGCTGAAAGAAATTATAGGGTGGTTGGTATTTAATTACGTGACTCTTCACCTGAAGAGTAAACGTGTCACAATTTTTTTTTGCGATTCTGGCGTTAATTTTCTTTTACTTTCGTGATTTTAATATACGTAAAAAAGGATTTTAGTTTCTAAGTAGTTTTAGAAATCGGTCATACTTCCTGAATGGTGTAATCGAAGTATTTCCTACAAATCTTCTTATTACAAAACAATACTTGCCGACAAAGAAGTAGTACTATCTAGTAGTGGTATAAAACACTAAACAATCAAGTTGATTTACGAGTAATTTTCCTGTTTGTGTAGCAAACGTTCAGAAATGCCAGGAACTAAAATGAACCTTACATTTTACACGTTACTGCTATAATGGATCCCTATTCCTTATTTAACGATCTATTGTTAATTGGCAATTTGTAGTTGTATGTTTAAAGCATTCCATTTAGGGACGTTGATTTACATTAAAATACCGTGCTGTATAATTTCAATAAGTGTAAACGTCAAAGCTTCTAGATAATACGCAGTTTCAAGCAACAAATTTTTATTAATAACCAATTTCTTTGATTATTAGAATAAATGGTGTGGCTAATTGTGGTCATTTTCTATTTCTGATTTTTTCGAAAATACTGTAGAGTACGTATTGGCTCATTTGGGTTCCTTTCATCAAATTTATTTTCCAAAACGCCATTAATTTGAATTATTGCATCAATTCCCCTTGATTATTGCGTGGAACCTCTTCTTTGCCATCATTTTCCAATTATAAGCTTAGGACAACCCTCGAATTATGTTCCCTCGTGTGAGAAAATGTATCCATATTTTGATCCTTATAAGCGCAGCACACACACATCACGAGCAATTCGTGCTCAACGTAGAGTCCTAAAATTTTGACAGGTTGGTAAACCTTGGAGTTTCAATCAGTTGGCGAGAAAGTTTGTTTTGGTTTCGAGTTGCGCAATTGTGCTCGATTGCATCTGGTTACGCTACAGATTTGGTGCCGTGACCAGGATGCTACAATATCAACGATATTTTATTTTGGAAATTCACTTGTCCAGAATTCTTCTCATGCACAATGTCCCTGATTGGGAACATAGCATAAATAAACAATTTCTATCAATAAAATTGACGATAAAGTATAATGGCTACAGAAGGGGAAAAAGTAAAGGTATTTTGTCACTCTTTATGATTTTTATAACAATCACTTACCTATATAAACAATATGATAAGCTTCCCAATTAGGTCAACTTAGGTTATCCTAAAAAAGGCGCCAACATTCCAAACAATATTTATTTTCAACTGAAATTGGAGAATAGCGCAAACGGTTTTTCGATGTCCTGTTTGAGTACATTATGCATTGTTAGAACGAATTTTGTATGGCAAGAATGTTCTTTTAATTCAAAGTTTGTGTTTCCATTCGGGAACAATATGCAACAGAGGGTTTTAAGCTGTATACCAATTACTGTCACCGTACGTTCATCAGCATTTGCTGACGATCAGGAAAATGCTTATCCAGTGCATGTATATTGTGCACTTTCAAATCACAAAGAAACAATTACGTGCCTGGAAGTTAAACCCTCAAAGTACTATACTGCGTCTCAGAATGACTAGGCAGTACAGGGCCCTATGACAAACAGCAACTCGCGGCGATGTCATATGTTTTCACAAAAGTGTTCTGTAGAAAAAAACGCACCGATCACAGACAAACAAATCCGGCTATTGTAATATAGACACCTTACCCAACATTAACGTATTTGGCAACTTTTAGTTTTCGTTTATTTCAGTCAACTTATACTATCGCCCGTTGCATATAACTGGCAACGTCGGATCGAAATTCCCATAAGGAAAGTATTGCCTATCCTTTCCACACTGACTTGTCAAGTTGAAACGTCAAACTGGACAAAAACGTTTGAAAAATAAATGAAATAATGACTAATCATGAAGACTGTGGTAAAATAGAAATGATTCATGGTAAACTAATGAAGAATACATTTTTTCCACCTACACGGAATGCCTTTCTCTTGTAAAGTTGATGGACGGTCCTCTGAAGAATCTTCGTCTAATCACATATCCACTGTGCGAACTTCGCCCGCTTGTTATATGCGTTCTTTTGGAATATGTTCAGTAGAAACTCACGTTCAAGGGTGTGGCGTAGGAATACCCTTCCAATCTATCACAATCTAGCACAAGATTGGTGGTGTTCCATTTTGTTGCAATACGATACTCTCAATGTTGTTTCGCATTTCGCACCATGGCAATTTTTAAAATGAAACGGCTATTGCCTTACTGAAAGTGAGCTTTCCGTACACTGTTTACGTTACGCACACCGGCTCGTTAAGTATGGGTTTCCAGTTCTATGCTCAAAGTTCTATATTTCAATGATTTATTGCTATTGCTTCAACATCATTTGTTACGCCCGGAAAACATTTCACACCGAAGTTGCGAAACGCATTATAATCGTTTTAGCAAGAGAAGATGCGAATCCAAATGAAATCTTGAGAAGACTCTCTATGCAATTTGGAGAAAACAGTATTCAAAGACTTCAAAGTCTTCTCCTAATGTAAACAAACAATTTCGAGAAGGACGACAACGTGAAGAAAAGTAAACGGACATCATGAGTGTTCTAATATCCGTAACTCCGGAAACATTCAGTGAATTGGTAAGTGTGAGAAGTGTCGAACACATATTGTTCATAAAGAGTTCCAATTCTGCAAAGTTTGTACAAGGTGTCCGCTATGAACATGATTGAAACGTGAACTACGAATTCATCATTCTGTTCCTGAATTTAAAAGCTCAAGCATGGAATGACGACACACAACTTCGCCTGAGCTTCGAAAGATAAAAACGTGCTCTTGAGCACAAAATTATGGCTACCGTGTTTTAGGACGTTCAAGATCTTATTCTGGATGATTCCTTTAAGGGAAAGACGCAATAAAACTTCTCTCAGAGAGGGTTAAATCAGCGTCTCGATCAAGGAGACGGACGCCTTAAAAACATTCAAATCTTATTAAAACAACAATTTTTGCGCAAATATGTACGGTCGTGCTTTTAAAATGTGAATTGACGAAAATATCAAAATTGAATAGTCAACAGCTAAATTTCTTATGTATTACGTGCAGTATGCAAATTTTGAAATTTTGTAAACATTTAGCACCCTTTTGCACTGTGTAAATTATTTTTCTAAACTTATTAGTTTGGCAATCAAAACTTCCACCTTTGTGCCAACTTCACGCTGGCGCCAATCGAAGAAATTATTCCATTTTCTATCCCATAGGCTAGCGGATTTCCGGTTTTACTTCAACCGGCTCTTCTAAGCTTCACACTCACATGGTTCGCACTTTTAACAAAAAACATCGTACCATTCTACAACTCATAAAAGACGAGACCTCCCTCAAGTATTTTTTTCTACCGTTTATTGGTCAACCCTCCTTTTTCTTCAGTAAGCTCCTCAAGCAATTTGACATAAATATCTCCTTCTCTTCAAAAACCAACCTAAAGAGTCTCCTTGTCCACACCAAAGACAAAATTCGACTTCTTGACCGTTCCGGGGTCTATAAGCTCACTTGGGACACGTGTGACGCTTTTTACATATGTCAAACGGGGAGGAAGTTTAAAACCAGATTAGCTGAACACTAAAATTGTATTAAAAACAATAGTTCATCATTTGCTGATCACATTTTGAATTCAGGTCACTCATTCAACCCCAAACTTGATTACAAAATTCTCCACGTGTGCGATCCCTTATCGCACACGTGGAGAATTGTAACTCCTTGAAAGTAATGAAATTATCATAAACTAGAACAGTAACCCTCGCGCTTCCCTTAATGAAATTTTAAACCTGAACAAGAACCTACTCATTTTACACTAATAGTAGTTCATTCGTATAATCCCCCCCCCCCCCCCCGTATTTGTCCATTGCCGGCATTGCAGTTTCCTTTTTCTTTTATTTTGATATATTGTTTCACGCCTCGCTCATATTTTTACGCTTATTTATCCTGACCATCCGTTGACATTTAGATTGTGTTCGATTATGAGGTTTCACTACGGCATTATTTAACGACGTTTTTGGCTTTTTCTTCGCTCCTTTACTTTTTGCCAATTTTAATTCTAACCTCTTTCAACATCGTTGTCCCTTGGCCTTCATGTTATCCTAATTTTTCAATTTGTTATGACTGTCTTGGGCCCGTTGGTAAGTTGTCCATTACTTCCCCCCTTTAATTTAACTTTCGTTTCTAGTGGATCGTCAACACGCTTTATTAATTTTCCCAATATTACGACAAAAATGTTCTAGTTCGTAATTTTATATCCCGTTTAAATTAGTTTGTAAGCATTCAATTATGCGTAAGTCTCTTATTTAAGTAATCTATTTGAGTAAGAATTGCCTGATGATGATACTTGTTATCGAAACATGTCGCTAACCACTTAAGTTTAACCCATTAGTATCAAACTTTAATTCAATTGTGTATAATTCATGGGGAAGATTTTGAGTTTTTAATCGTAAACCACTGGAATACTATCTACCCCATTTAGAGCTGTGTCCGTATTGATTGATTCCAACCACTATGGTCGACACGCAGATGTAAAAAAATACAATAGGAGAGCGAAGATTAGTCCCGAAAAATATCGAAAAAACCAAGATTGGATTTTTGTTTCTACATATACGAGCCCCGTCCCGTCTCAATTGAACCACCAATATTTTTTCTTTTTAAGTGAAATTATGCTGATTCACGATAAATCCAACCCATGCATTTATTTAACAAATGATAATAAAAATAAACACTCAAATCAAATTTACCGTGAATCAGCATAATTTCACTCAAAAAGAAAAAATATTGGTGGGCCAATTGAGACGAGACGGGGCTCGTAATTTGTAAAGTCTGTAGAACAGCGTTTCTCAACCTTTTTCACGTACGACCCAACAAATTCGACAGAATTGTTAACGCGACCCACATATTGTAATAAAATAAAAATGTTTTCTTTTTTACTTACCATTTTCTTGTTTTAAATTCTATTTTTTTATTATTTATGGATGAAAATTGAAATGAAAAAAAAAATAATTATGTTTTTTCGTGTTGAAAACACAAAACAACCTATTTATACAGTGTGTCTGCTTAAGTTCGCACCATATGGGAAACTTTTTTATTATTACTTTTACGAAAAAAGTTATTCTTTATAAAAAGCTCTGCATGTTCTAAAATCTAAAATACAATCATCAGATATTAAATTTTTTCACTCGTGTACGCGGGTTTGTCAAAAAATATGAATTTTGCTCAAGAGTAAAGTACCTTTATTTTTGACAATATCGAAAATTGTTATTAAAAAAAGTTAATCAGAACTAAAAACTACGTTCAAATATGCAATTACGTAAAATTTTTTTTTACAACTTTTTCTCAATTTACTACCTACCGATACTGATACGACTTCCGTTCCATTCATAACCCTCACTGCCAAACATTTCTTAATAATAATACAAATCATTTGTTTATCAGTGCATCCATAGATTTCACGTAACTACACTTACATTTGCATTGTTATTGTAGACAAAAATAGGAAATCGTATCAGTATCGGTAGGTAGTAATTTGAAAAGAAGTTGTAAAAAAAAATTTTTAACTAGCAGGATGTAATTGCATATTTGAACGTAGTTTTTAGTTCTGATCAACTTCTTTTTATAACAATTTTCGATTTTGTCAAAAATAAAGCTACTTTACTCTTGAGCAAAATTCATATTTTTTGACAAACCCGCGTACACGAGTGAAAAAATTTAATATCTGATGATTGTATTTTAGATTTTAGAACATGCAGGACTTTTTATAAAGAATAACTTTTTTTCGTAAAATTAATAATAAAAAAGTTTTCCATATGGTGCGAACTTAAGCAGACACTCTGTATAACAAATAATTGAAAAGATGAGGTTAGGATTAGTAGTTAAATGGAAAATTTAAATTCGTACCTACCCACCCAGGGTTGGATTAGGTACGCGTCGGCCTGTGCTATAAGAATTCAAATGAATAAGAAATATGAACAGAAATTGCTATATTAATATTTTTACCCGTAGTCCGCCTCTGATGCCCTCTCATTTAATACCTAGCGCTCCCCTTTATTATAACAATCAGGTAGGCATTTAAAACGTGTTTATCTATTTACAATGCAGCTTAGAAAATAAACCCTTTAACGACGTAAATTTCAGGACGATATATTTTGAGATAAACCATAACAAGAAATACTTAACAAGAATGAAATAAATATAATTCGCTATTATGTTACACTATTTGCTGTACGAAATCATTTGCAACTTAATCTTTTTCACTCCTCCCGCGTTTTTCGACCCATAAATATTTTAACGCGACCTAATTTTGGGTCGCGACCCAAGGGTTGAGAAACGCTGCAGTGTAGAATCTAATGTGAGCTAACCAATGAACTGTATACTATACGTATAGTATACAGTTCATTGGAGCTAACAGACACCAGGTTTCGTGCGCTTACCTACACAAAAACGAATCCAACTCCATCTATGCCTACGTTGTGTAACTGAAGAGGGCGCCAACCAAGATGGCGGTTCCCTAGATGGCGCTTATTAAGACCTGTGAAGTTGTAGGATGGAGGAAAACAAACAAGGAGTTAAAATGAACGTAAATATACATATATTTGGTGAGAAAATAAAAACTCTAAAATTTTGATAAATCATATTTACCGATTAAAACTATCCCAAGAAACTAAATACACAGATTAAACAAAACACAAAGAAACATGAGGCAGTGAGGTAGTGAGGTAGACCACAGTAAAATAAAAATACCTGCAATGAAACCATATAAATGGTAATCAAATTCAGTTATATAAGTAATACAAAAAAACAACTGTATACAGTTGTACACCCGGTACTCAAGGACACAAACTAAAATACCCACTACTTATACTCCCTCCCCTTGTTCGATAACTTCCACATTCACTAGACATATAAAAGCACATATAAATAGTTAGTTATTCGAATCTCCTCCAATTCGAAATGTACACGTAGGCCTCGATTCGGCGCTTACGGCTCAAGTTGTATTTCGAGCACGAGTGCTAAATTGCTGTTAAAGCCCAGCAGTCGACTCTGACACGGGAGAAAAAACATCATTAGTTACAAGGCACTTACATAAATAAGGGAGTACGTTAGCAACTCTTCAAGCAAGTGTGCGGCTCTTATCGAGAAACGAATGTACACATCATGAAACAAAGAAAATTAAAATTAAATTAAAAAATAACTGATTATTAAAATCTCACAAGGAGAAGGTAAAGGAAGGTTTGAATTCCCACAATAATGGACCCACACGGTGTTATGTTCAAGTCGATTAAAATAACTGAATTCAACATTTTTACACAAAGAAAACTCTCGCCCCTAATTCAATAGGTACCTACCGGAAGTTTATTATCCCTATTGCACACAAGAACTACAAATAAAAACACATTATATAACAACAAATCAAGATGGACGCCAACGGTAATTTGGGTAAACAGTTCAATGTAGAATAATCTATAAAGTCATTTCATTGAATGACAAGTTGTTAGCAAATATAAATAGTTGATTTATACAATTAACATTAATAAAACAAATAAAATTCATGCATTACCTAAGTACCTTTTCGATGGAAAATTAACACACACAAAAATAGAAATTTACAAATATCACCAAAACACCTGTTGCTTCTTCAAACGGCCGGATAAGATAAACCCACCCCCTTCTCACCCCTAACTATTACGCTCTCTTTTTTCCCATCCCTTTTTCTGTTGCGGTGTCCCCACTTATGCCAAAGTCTTCTTTCGCTTTATTTTCGAAAGCGGACATTTCAGTAATATGTTTGTTTTAGTTTAAATTGTTGTTTTTCTTAAAGATACTAAAAAAATAATTAAATTATTTTGCCCCCCTTCATAGGCAATTTCTGTTGATAAGGCAGAGCCGAAAGAAAACTGTCACAGATAGATGAACGAAGTATTTCTTACACAACTCTTATAATACTTAAACGAGAAAATCATTATTCTTCGTCAACTCTTTTTGGAATGAACACGAAGACACGAATATATTCTATTAATTCAATTTTCTATAAACGGTGTGAACTATTCATTCCCTTTTACGTGAGTTACGATGTCTGTGAATTCTGTTGATAGAAATTTAATGCTCTTTTCGGTCTATGAAAATGACGATCGATGATGGGGCACCAGCTGATGAAAGAGATTTTGATTAAGTAATTTTCCTTGACACATTGTCTTTCTAGCACTACCTGGAGGACATACATTTAAGATTAAGAAAAGATTTGGAAAGAGCTTCGGAATAAATTCCTCACATTTCTTTTATATTTATTTAGTGCCTAAATTTCGCTTTGTTGTTAAATTTATGTTTGCAAACAGTTCAATGTGGCGTATTTCTTCTTTTTTTTAATACTCAACAAGATATCAAATTATAAAATACATACACAATAAAATGTTAGGCTTTACCTTACGTAATTTTTGGATGAACCTATATTACATGTAAAATTTATAACTTCTTGTCGCTTTGAATTAAGCATTAAAGGAATTCGAGTAAATCACGGGTATTAATAAAGGTGCACGTGCGTTTAAACATCCAACTCGTATTAATAAATATTATATATCAGAACGCCTCTTTTAAGGTCAGAGGTCGGAAAATTTAGTGCTAGGCCTAAACCACAAAACTTATTAATAGTCAAATAGGTAAGTTTCATGGAAGAATTTCTAAGTTATTTTTCTTCGTGATCTATGAAGTGATCAAACTCTTAACCGCGCTTAATCGAAGTGAAGAAACTTTCTTGTTAATAGGGAAATATGCAACCAATACGTACGTGCAATTTATTCTTAATTGATTGATGAACGTTACAAACGATGTGACGTTACTGACACTGTATTGATTAAGTTTTATGTGATAAATGAGATATCGTCAATATCGTTTAGAAGGGTGAGATACCGGTTATGGCATGATATATTACATTGTAAAATGGATAAACACACCTCAACTATTCCATAACTCATACAAATGCGCATCCATTCCTTTCAGAGGTAAAAAAAGGTACTCCGATTGTACAAGTTTCTTAGGTACTCGAAAGATGACGGATAACGTACACTTTACCGTTTGACATGTTACTAATTAACACTTTTGTCCTATTTTTCCGCCAAATTCTTTTAGGGTTCAAAATAACTATTAAAAATGCCTGAAATACATCACACAAGGATAGGAGATAGTGTCCCCACATAAGACATTAATAGACATCAGATAACAAAACTGAGAAATTATTTATTTTACGGTTTTAAATATTTTCGAAATATTTTAATTTACGCATCACTTTATACGATCAGGTATTTCGAAAATGTGGTTAACGTTCCTCGGTAGACATTGTAGGCGTATTCATCACAAACAAATAAAGTCTTTTGACTCATACCAGATCTTAATGTTGATATAATATTGGTCGTGAACCAGATTTCACTTATAATAATAATAAAAGTTAAATAGCAATAAAACACTTTCGTTCCAAGAAGAAATCTCGTGTTGTAACTGGAGCTATACAAGAATTAAAAGAATGTATTGCGGTTTAACATTTAATCCGAATGTTGATCAGACAGTCGGGCTTCTCTGACTGCAACTGCTTATTTACGACCGTGCGTAGATGCACACGGTATTGAACATAGCATGCAAGCTCGCATTCCATAAGAAATCAGGTATTTTCAGGGATGCCATTTTATACGAAAATTTGCTTATTTTCACCGCACTATATGGAAAGGTGAAATGCAACCATTCCGTTATCTAAATCGATCGGTAAACGTGCTAATCATGAAACGAGCAGCGTTTAGTTGGGAATGTAATTAGAAACGGACAAAATTCCCTTATAATCTAATCGACAAATGCAACCCTTTGGGTATACTTCTCCTGGTCCTACTTTTACCAAATTTGGAAGGTCATGAATACATTGTAATGTAACACACTCAGCAGCTTTGAATTTAAATGTTTCCTGTTAAAAGTTTGCATGGTTGAGAAACGGTGCAGAAACGCCACAGGGACGGGATGAAAGCGAACGAACACCATTCTTCCACCTTCAAGATATAAGTATTGATGCTAATTAAATGACTGCTATTTTTAACAGTGTATATTTCGGTTCTTGGCACCAAACCATTAAATTACAAACTATAATAAAATTTAATGTGTAGACAGAGTGTAGTCCAATAATTTGGTGCTGAGGAAGAGGATAATAGAACCGAATATAACATCTTTAAGAGTGCAAATTGTTGGGGAAAAGATTTTTTTGATTCGCACCAGCATGAAGTTGGCACAAAAGTAGAAATTTTGATTGCCAAACTAATAAGTTTAAAAAAATAATTTATAGAGTGCAAAAATGTTTGCAAAATTTCAAAATTTGCATAGTTCACGTAATACATAAGAAATTTAGCTGTTAACTATTCAATTTTGATATTTCGTTAATTCAAATTTTAAAAGCACTCACCGTACATATTTGCGCAAAAATTGTTATATATATTATATAAGGAAATGCAACACCGCTAGAAGAGCGGTCGTTAGGGCGATGACCGCAATCTACTGCAGCTCACCGCAGGAGAGCATGGTTCACTACAAGCAACTAAGAAGCCCATACGGCCAGACCGTTGCAATCGCCAAAAAAAGAGGCTGAGAAGAAATAATCGAGGATCTGAACAGTGAACAAGGGCCTGGCTTATAAGATCGTTATTAAGGCGCTTCCCATCCGATCCAATCTCCCAAACCTCAGCTTGGAGGAGGCGAAGAGTGCTTTTTCCGAGTAGAAACGAAGTTGTAGCGACATTCCCAAAAACACTAGGCCCATCACCAAGGAACTCTTGGCTACGATAGCTAATGCCAACAAAAAGAGGGCACCCGGCCCTGACAACATTCCCCCAAGTGTTTTGTGCCACCTAATTAGTTGCCACACTCAGTATTTCTTAGATCTCTTTAACACACTCCTTAGCAATGCCTAAGTACCGCGCCCCTGGAAAGAAACGAGAGTAGTCCTAATCAGCAAGAAAAACGGCTCTTACAGGCCATGTTCGCTTCTTAATTCGATAGCCAAGGCGTACGAGCATATTATAAAACGGAAACTGACTGAAGAACTAAATGGTAAAGGGGCGTCGTAGCACCTTCAGTTTAGTTTTACTCAAGGTCGCTACACCACAAATGCCATAAGCCACGTCGTCGGTCTTGCGATGATGGCCTCACGAGGAACGTGGCGTACTAAGTGATGTGAGGAATGCAATGGGCAAGCAAAAAATTCAAGACAAATAGCTAGACCGAACTTTATTAGCAGCTACCTGGATCTGGCCACCGGAGTTTCCCATGGCTCGGTTCTTGGTCGCTTGCTCTGGAACATATTCTACGATGACCTCTTCTCGCTACCCCTGTGCCTGAGTGAGTGACCATTTCAGCCTAAGCTGACGACTTGGCTGTGTTTGTCGTAGCAAAAAAGTAGAGGGAACTAATCAAGGCAGCCCACACAGCCCTGTGCCGGGTGGCCAGCTGGATGAATCGCCGAAGAAATGACAAAGCCCATCGTCTTCTCAGGTCGAAGGAAAATCACCGACCTTAAATTCACCGTCAATAATACAGAAGTCGTCTCTGCACCAGGCTCTCAACAGTTCTGGAGAAGCTGCTGCCCATGGTCAGAGGGTCCCAAGGAGACAAACGAAGACTGCTGGCCGATACGGTTAATAATGTCCTCCTGTATGCGGCCCCGGTGTGGCCACACGCCCTGAATATAAAGAAATGTACAAATATGCTATTAAAGTCCAATGGTCCACGGCGCTGCGTATAGCCAGGGCGTACCGCATGGTCTTGAGAGAGCCGGTGGTCGTCCTGTCTAAGACCCTACTCATTCATCTGCTGGCGCTAGAACGTATAAATAGCGATCGCGCGCAACCTTGCAAAAAGAGTGGGACGAGACGCCAAAAGGCCCCACACACGCGCAGGCTCATATCCAGTATAAACGTCTGGCTCGAGAGCAGCCACTCCCTACTATATGTCCCAATTCCTTAGTGGTCACGACTGCTTCGGAACATATTTGTGCGGAATTGGCAAGAGACAGGCAGATTTGTGCGGGTACTGCCAAGAGCCCGACACTCCCGAGCATACCCTCAATGATTGCACCAAATGAACCTGCGAAAGAGGCAAATGGGTACGGGCCGTGGGTCTGCTCGTGAATCTGTTGAACGTGGCAGACAAAACCATATGGGACCAAATGGTGACATTTTCCTAAAAAAAGAGAAAGAGGAGAAGGACTAGGAACTAACCTTACGTCATCATGACCTCCCAGACGGAAGTAAGTTACATAAACGATTCCCACCTTGGAGCTCTATTGACCAACTGGGGGAAGGCTTTTTAGTGGGCGCACTGGGTAGTTCCCAAACAAAAAAAAGATGCTGACTATTCAATCAGTGAAGATATTTTCTTTTTATTTGTTGGGGAACTTTTAGCGATGCCATCTTCCTACTAATGGACAATTTCACTTTGGCCCTAAGAATTTATGAATTTTGAATATGGAATTTTACAACTGTCGTAAAAATTCTCCTCAGACGTCCTACGACCTTCAATAGGTTACGTTATACAGCAGCACACGAAAATAACACTCTACGGTCTTGAGTCGCCTATCAGCACACTATCATAATAAAAAAAGCCACTTCAGCTTTTTGAACGACAGGAATCTTCTCCTCGGATCCTGAAAAATTGTTCTTGGACGATTTTTCTGCAGCATTTTCAATATGGTTACAAAGGTTATTGTAAACGTAAATAATGCTTCTTTTGATCCTCGGGATATGTACCAAAATGTAAATCAAGGCAAGTGGAAGGTAGATGAGTCTTCTATATCTACTGAAAATATGACTTAGAAGATGACCATAAAGAAGACAGCAAGGATTACCAACCCGAAAAAGATGGAAGCCAAATTCGAAAGTAATGAACAATAATAAATAATAATCTGGAAGGGTTAATACAGCGATAGAGTTGAAGGAGGGTACTTCCCTGTTTAACTGACTTTGTGTTAATAAATGTTTGATTCAAAATATACGTCTATTCTCCAACTTACAATGGGCATAAGTACACATAAAGGATTTGTAGTTTAGATACCGTCCAGTAGGTGGCCAATTGGATCCGTCAACAAGTTTGAAAATTTGATGATAGGAAAGAGATTTTTAGGCGATAAAGGTGCTCGATGAAACCTACTTTTCTTTCTAACTGGATTAACTAAATTGTGTTATTTAAAACAGATTCCACATTTTGTCATATTCCCACAATATTATCCACCTTGTGTAAAGAGTTCACAGCTACACACGACCTAGCCGTGGCATCATAAATTGAAAATTGTTTGTACAATTTTATTTATTTGGCATAAAACAGCACAAAATGCAGGTTAATTTATCATAAACTCCAGACATAACCCTTAGAAACGTTGTCCACCCGTTCAGCTGGTTCTTTAGCGCATTGCTGCTTTGTGCCGATTTTTTTGGTGGCATTGTTTGCTAAACAACATGTTACTGATTTCTACTTAAGAAAATGTTCTAACATACCTTTGATTTATCACGTTTGAATTAGAGACAAATAGCATAAGGATAAGTAACTGTTATTGACATTTTCACATGTTCTTACTATTTTCGTTATTGACGTAATCAAGGATATGGTTTACAAAATCTATAATTTTTTAATTAGTTAGAGAAAAAGGAAATGTTCTGATAGCGTTAATCATTAAATAACGAGTAATGAAATTAACATTTGATCCTGCACGTATTATGTACCTATCGTTTGTTTGGGCAGCTGTACGGTTTGTAATGGGCGTGAATCATCAAGACAAACGATCAAAAATTCGTTTAGTATGATTGGAGTTTTTAACCCAACGGCGCATAAAAATGTCATAAAATAATTCCAGGCACCCTTCTTGGCCGCCATATTGGATACGTAAGGGTTTTGCCCACTCAGTATATGGTTGCGGGGTGTCATTTCCTACATCATCAAACTACGGAAATGATATCAGAAACTATCAATCTGTATTTCCCGAGTATTTCTTGAAACTTTTTGAGGTTTTACACCTTAACAAAGTTGACAGCTGCATACGTAGTCAATCGAACAGGACCAACTTCAGTTGAAGGGAAAGTTCCATATGAGCTATGGTACGGTAAAGAACTTTCTAAGATTAGCCATTTAAGGGTGTTTGGACAAAAATGTGGTTACACACAGACAAATGAGTACACAAGCTGCAATGTACGCTTTATTCCTCAAAAATCAACTGTGTCAAAATCTGTGGTTGAAGATATCTGCACTAAAAGCTCAACAAGACAACAGACTAATGTTGATTTAAGACCTTCATCTGCTAACATACGGGAAAACACCTATGATGAACCTCAGAATTTAGACGAGTTATCTGAAATTGTTGAAGATGAGGTTGATGAAGTAACCTCATCTGCTTAATTCTAGATGGGTGCTTTGTGCTAAAACCAATGCTGGACAAGGGGTGCGTTATAAAGCAAGACTGGTTGCAAAAGGCTGTGCACAGACACAAGGCGTGGACTACAATGAACAATTTTTGCTGTTGCTGCTAGTGAAGATCTACATCTACAGCAATTTCATGCAAAGACTACCTTTCTTTATGTAGAGCTACAAGAAGGCATTTATATACAACATGAATAAATGAATTAGGAATAAAAATTGCCAGGAAAGAAGATTTTTGAGCCAAAAGGATACTGTGAGAAAATTTTAGAAAGATTTGGGATGGCAGGAGCAAATCCAGTGTCAACCCCTAGTAATCCAATTGATCGGCATTCCAGTGCCAAACTCATACAAAGAAGCTGTTGGATGTCTCATGTATTTAATGATAACAACAAGATATTGCATTTGCTGTTGGAAAGGATGCACACAGGGGCGGCATTTAGGGAGGGCTGAGGGGGGCGGCCGACCCCCCCAAGAATGTGGGTTGGACTGTGAGGGCCATACATTAAACCTCAATAAAATAAAATTGGAGTGTCTGTTTAAACACAAAAGAAAAAAATTAAGCTAAACTTTCTATTATAAAATAATATACCTATATACTTTTTAATACTTATAGGTAGGTGTATATTAGGTAGGTACCAATTTTATTGAAATAAAAAAACAACAGAGAAAAAACGATTCGTTGCCCCCTCCACAATTATACTCTAGTCCAAAAAGGACCACATTTCAGACCAATCAAAGCATTCAATGCCTTGCCACAAAGTATAAGGCTTATTCAAAATTTAACTAAATTTAAAACAGCATTAAAATCAATGCTCATACAAAAATGTTATTATTCTTTTGAAGAATTTCAGGCCGACGGATCATTGTAGTGATTGTTGCGTAGTTTGTCTAAATAATTTTATTGTGTGTATTATACTCCAAATCTGTGTACTCATGTTGTGTGTTTATGAAATCGTTGATAGGAGATTTTCCAAGATTGACTATACCTAATAATTGTTTTTATACAAATAATTTGCTTATTTATATGTGACACTGCCATTGTCTGAAAAAGATTTTGCGGCAATAAAGATTATTATTATTATTATGTACTTCGATTGTTATTGATACTCAGGCCAAGCCTGGTTAACTAATCGCACGGATCGAAATCAAGTAACGATTAGTCCTACTAATACATATATCAGCTATACAATATAAATTTGAAGTTGCTGTTAAAAAGTGAACATACTAAATACTATACACATATTATGTTCATTAAATTAAATGACGTTGATAAAACCAACGCTGATCACATTTTAGAGAATGTATTTGTTTGAGAAGCCTCGGTGTATTTGATCCCAATTTGTAAAAGCCACGTCCCGTCGACCCTCTTTCCGCGAAGGCATTAACATGAACGCAGCGTCGCGCATCAATAACAAAAAGAGACCCTATATTCCTAGGCTTCTCCGTTGGCATCACTTATTCGTGACTTAGTGACTTTTTATAGAAAAGAAAAAATGAACATAATATGTATGTTTTGAAAAAGTGTTATGGTTATTGTGTAAGCGTTTTTTGTTGTTTAGCTCGACGCATAGGTTGCACTCGAGTGGGTAATGTGTTGTTTGTGTTTTGTGTTAATTGCGAATTCTGATGCTGTGAGTATATTGTGTGTTTACGTTTGAGTGCATGAGAACGAGTTAGAGGTGTTACATGAGTGATTGTTGAAGTGTTGTGTGTTGGTAATGGACTTTCTATAATGTTATGTTGTGTATGCAACAGAGTTTCAATTTGTGAAGGGAGGATTGAGTGTTGTGTTTCATTTTGTGTTTGAATGGTATTAGTTGAAAGTGTGTGATGTGGTTCTGAGTGATGTGCGGTATCTTCCGTTATGTTTAGAAATTTTCTAACTATGTGGCAAGTGTTGATAATGACTGCCTTTTGTAATTGTATGTATATGTTCTTATCTAACCCTAAAATGTGCAAACTGTGATGTATTGTTTTTGGTATAACTCCGGTTGCACTAAGAACAATGGGTACTGTAAGAGCAGTTCCCATTCTCCATTGCGCTTTAAGTTCCTGAGCTATATCAGTGTATTTGCGATGTTTCTCTGCGTGTGTATTGGCTAAATTGTTTGTGTTGGGAACGGCAATATCTATTATGTATATGATTTTTTGTGTTTTATCTATAAGTGTTATATCTGGCCTATTGTTATATACAGTTTTATCTGTGAGTAGTGTCCTATCCCAATATAGTTTGTGTGTGGTGTTTTCAAGTACAACTTGCGGTGTATATTTGTAATAGGGTGTGTTATCAGTAGAAAGGTTATGTTTTGTGGCAAGTTTTTGGTGTATTATCTTAGCTACCTGATCGTGTCTGTGTTTGTATTCTGTTTGTGCTAGACACAATTATTATTATTATTATTATTTATTGATTCACACTTACATAGTGGTACAATAATTAAATTTATGGGGGATAACATCCAACCATAAATTTATTCTTTAGGAATCTTAAGATTAAAACAAAATTGTATTATCTAATAAGTATTTATGACTATGAATGAAATTAAATTAATTTAGATTAAAGAATTTTCGAACAATGTGACATGTTTGTAATAAAACAGCTCGTTGTATTATTACAAATAATTTTGGATTTAAATTTAGTGATGTTAAATAAGATTCAAATTTACAAGAAATTACACCTGTTGCCGAAATAACAATTGGAGTAATGTAGATTTTAGTCAAATTCCAAATTGCCATCATCTCAATTGCCAATGCTTCATATTTTCTACGTTTCTCGTTTTCAGTTTTTATAATATTCGTGGATAATGGCACAGCAACATCAATGATGACAGCATGTTTATCTAATTTATTAATTATAACAATATCGGGTTTATTGTGTGAGACTTCCCTATCTGTTATAATTATTCTATCCCAATATAAGATGTATGAATCAGTTTCTAATATTGGTTCCGGAATGTATTTATAATAAGGTTTAATACTGTTTATTAACTTTAAATTTTTATTATTATTATTATTATTATTATTATTATTATTATTATTATTATTATTATTATTATTATATAGAAAACACTGAAATGCCGCCACTGGATGCACAGAAGCTGGGAAAACTCACTGAAACTGATTAGGAAGCTGTGAAACGTACCTTATTCAGATACCTGAAAGGTAAATGGGATGAGGGAACCAGCTATAAGGCTGATCTGAAAGCAGGGGTACACGAAGCATATAGTGATGTGGATTATGCAGGAGACAGCACCACAAGGCATTCGCATTCTACTACAGGCATTACATGGAAGTGCAATGGTGGAATCACTTGGTTAAGCAACAAACAAAAAAGTGTCAAGCACTGAGACTGAATACCTATGTCGCAGCAAGTTAAAGAAATAGTGTCGATGAAACTACAGCTACTAAGTGGAATCACCCAGCTGAAAAAAACTCCATATCTTCAAGTGGACAATGCTAAGTGCTGAGCGATTGAGAAATAATCCAGAGTTCCATAAGCCAAGTGAGCATATTGATGTCCGATATCACTATATTCGTGAAAAATACAAGAATGTGCTGTGAAGGATATTAAGATTTGAGCGAAAGTGTTGAAAATGGACAAATTTTCCCATGTAGCATTTAATATTGGTGTAATATTGGAATTTCATTGTAAATGTATTGGTAGAATATTGTACAATATTATCCCAACATTGAAATGTGAACAATTTTACATATTGGCTAAATCGATATTATTTCAATATTGAGGAAAATATTTATACAATATTGGCCCATTATTGTTTTATAATGTGTCCCAAAATAGTAGGAAAGGGGTGACATGCGGCACCCCAGATCCCTAACTGCTCCGAGGGACTATTTCTCAGTGCGCAGCGCCTGCAGGGCTCCATGTGCTCCTCCGGTGGCTCGTTACCCAGGAACCCCATTCACTTCGTGTAGACTCGGAGGAGATCGGTGATGATGAAAAAACCTTCTGCTTCAAGTAGGATCTGAACCATCGATCACTCGGTTAAGGAGTTAGCAATGAAACAACTGAGCTACGGAAACTTATATAATAATAATAGTAATAAATTTATTGCCGACACAATCGTTACATAACGACAAGCAACGTCACAAATAAACATATAGATATGACAAATATCGAATGAAGTACTATATAACATATAAAGTAATACACTAATAAACTAAAATGAAATAGAAGCCGATAACCAATTGAAATGTGTTAAATAACTAAAATTAAAATCATACAAGCATTTTCCTACTAACCAGCCATTTGTTTTTCAACGTAACTAAGTTATTATTTATATAATTTGGGAATTTAAAGTTGAACACTATGAAATATTGAGGAGGGCGTGCCTATTATATTTTGATTATTTTGATATCTCTAAATCGGCGAAAATTAATATTCGGCGGATTTTGAAAAAGTATCAAACGTTATTATTTATGAATATTTCTTTTTCTAGCCTAATTATATCATTTTAAATATACCTACAGTAATATTGAAAACACAATATTGTTATGTTATTGATAAATAAATATTGCCTGTATGTTGTATAGTAATATTTACTAAATATTGTAAATATGTATGCTATATTGCTGAAATATCGATTTTCAATATTTGGTAATATTGTACACGCGATATTGGTACATTATTGTATGCACAATATTTGAATTTACATTGAATGTCAACATTTATATATAAAATACATATAAATTATATAAGAGCTTTTTAGATTTATATAAAACTGGAAGAAAAATAAGAGATATTTAATGTCAGGATGTCAGTAATTTTCAAAATAATATATATGTCTATTAGATGTAAATTCATCTACATCTGTAGTACATGAATTTATATACGTTTTATGTATATTTTATGTAATATTCACATAAAAAATATTAGTTGTAAAAGCGTTGCGATGACCAAATGGCAGCTACTCGAGCATAATGTAATTATTACCAATGTAAAAAATTATTTAAGCAGTTTCATACAAAAAAATGGAAAAACTACATTTTTACGTGCAACTGTACTTTTAATTAACTGAATTCTTGCACAAACCAGTTTTTACCTGAACTGAAAGCCGACAGTTTATTATAATATTATATAGTTGCTTGAAAAGTTTCCCTTAATCGGATTCGAACCGTTGCGGGTGTTCGTTGCAAATTCCGAAATCCGACATGTGTTTTCTTTGTATCCGACAGTGTCCACTGCGCTAATCTGAAACATTCCTTTTTTTATTACGTTCTTCCTAACTTTGCGCTGTTTCGAGAGTTTAAATTATGTTTGATTATATCGTTGAGTGAAGTCTTATTCAATGATTATACCTACCTTTATGTTAAAAATGACCAGGATTTAATTTATTTTATATTATTTATTTTCTATATGTATAAATTAGACGCATTTTAGTCGATACGAATCTAATATTAAAGGTACGGGAACTACAATTTTACATATATTTACAGAAGGCATACATAAAAAAATGTAATACTTCTTACATATAAGATTTTACATATAACGTACATAAATCTAATCATATAAATATGACAGCACATAAATTTCATGGGGAATATGTAATTATCTATATGTATATATTATATGAATTTCTGTATACAGAATATCCGTAAGTTTCTATACTATTATGTAAAATATACGTAATGTGTGACATACGGTTGACAAACAACACTTTATTAAAGAATACTTACATACTTGATATATAAAAAATCATATGTAGGGAGGGGTATTTACTTCAATCTTATATATGTTGTATGTATATTTTATATGTGTGTTTGCTGGGTATAGATTTTCAATATTTAGTAATATTGTATACGCAATATTGGTACATTATTGTGTGTACAATATTACAAAAATATATTCAACCAATATTCGCTGCAATTCGACAATATTACCCCAATCTCTCTATATTGCGCCAATATCCCGCCAAGCTAACGCCAATAAACGGGGATACATGGGTTATCTTTTGAATTCGGCGCCAAAATAAAACAAAGTGCTAACTTCAATATAGTCTGTCAATCAATCTTTCCTATTAAAAAGTGTTTTATTTTGTTCTTTTATATTTAGCGATTTCATTACAAATATTCAGCCAAGTTTGGTGTAATCTCTGGTTAATCTCAACAGTATTATGTACAAAAGCCTGACTTACATCCCCCTAGAATTCCAAAATGGAGGACCTAAGATATTTAAGAATTAAATATTATCGTTTTAAAACATAATGTACCCAAAATGTTTGTCCAAAAATGGTCAACATATTATTATTATTAATAAGGGTCCTGCGTTGTAAATTTATGAAGCTGTTCGTAATTTGTAAACCGAGTTTAAGTTATGAGCACTAATCACAAATTTCCATCTACTGACAGTACCTTACTCGGACTATACTGCTGTTCAATCCTATAAGCAGCCTTAAAGCATATATTACAAACGTAAGTTGTAGGTAACCTCCAACGTTAAAGTTAAAGGCTGCAAAGTTAAAGGAATATGGTGTACAAATACAGTGCGAAAGAGAAATGATAGTGTTAACGGAATATGAGAATTTAGGAAATAAGCTCACACTTCACAGGTTATCGCCCTCACGAAAATGTACAGGAAAAGCTTTATTACAGCACACATTCATGAAATCTAGGCGTAACCTTTGTTAAAAGGTTACAATAATAAGCTATCATATTATTTGAAAGCATTTGATCACAAAATTGTTTGAAACGTGGACATTCCAAGTTAAAGTAACCACTTAGTGTCAAATTAACAATAAACCATGCTTTTTTAACGTAGTAAATGAATAACTATAGTGTAAGTAACGTTAACTATTTAAAGCACGCACATTTAGGAGAAAAAGTGTTTAATTACTGTATGCGTACTTACTTTAACATCATAGTGCTTAAAGAAAGGCGTGTTAGTTTCAACTATTTTGTTTCCTTATTCCCTCACACGGTAGTTATTGCCTTACAGGTGCGGGTACACTGACAGTTATAGGCCACTTATTGTAAGAAATGTATCTTTGTACTGTTAAAATGGCGACAGTTAATGTAAAATTCAAGATTATAAATTAAAGTTACGATTATTAACAATTTAAACAATGGACACTCTTTATTTGTGCTTATTACGTTTGGTGTGAAAGTTTTTGACACCTTTGTAAACAATTTGTAGCGTTAAACACTGACACGAAGGAGTTACTAGAAATGTAGTCAAGTTTTCATCCATATAGTACCGTAAATTGTGAATAGCTTACTTAAAATAACAATTATCCTTTGATACATCCGCAATTATTCAACAAATTTAAAACATTTAATTAGCTGTCGTTGACAGGTGCGCGGCAACAATATTTACTTATAATTTTGAAAGCTTAACGCAAGAAAATTCGTTGAAATACAAAATTTGAAAGAGGCAATGAATTTTTCACTTTTTTACCCATAATATAATAACGTTCAACACATTTTCTCACAGCAGTTAAATTAAATGTAGGTGTTTCGTGACGGGCAACACTTTACAATAACAATGCTTCTATTCATGAACTGCATTAACAAATAATTTAATCGAAAGACGCTTATTATTATACTCTCATTGTATCTTTAAAACACAATGTCGGTACAAATTAGATTCTATGATACGCTTAAGCGGTTATGATAAAATAATACCTTCAAGAAAATACCTTTAATAATGCGTACCTTCTTATATACAGCTATAAGAATGAAGCTAATTAAGAAACAAGATGTGCACCGGGTATTGTCCTCAATCTCATAACTAACTGTTCGAACTGTCCAAATTGCTATAGCAAACTTTATCATTATCGTTAAATAAATTTACGGAGGTAATATTGCAGGTATGCAGTTATTTGTTATGTGTGTACAGTAGCTGTTAATTAGTAAACAATGTGTTTTATGAATGTTAGTTATTGCCGCATCATGCCATCTAATGCATTTTTTTCATCCGTTAATCAATTATTGTAAAAAATGTGAAGGAATTTTACGCATGCCAGTTTGGTGCCATCATTCTTATCCTTGTCTCATTTTCTTTTTCTCCGTAGGTCGCGCACAAATCTTTCGTTTCGAGGTTTAAATGTACAAAATATTAAAGAAATAAAGAAAATCGTAGAATGTGTGTGCCCGAAGGTTGACTGCGTAACACTAATGGGTGATATAAATATCAACTAACTTGTTACATCGCCACAGTATCTTCGAGATATACTAGATAATTACAACTTAAAGCACATAATTAATACTCCAACTAAGAAACAAAACTGAAAAGTCTAACACGCTAACATCTACCTATAGGTATTATCCCTGTTCAAAATTATCATACCAATCATATTTTCCAATTTATTTTAATTCGTTGTGACAAAACTGTAAGAAATCATAGATGGTGCATGCCAAGTAGGTATCAATCCTTGTAAATAAAGTAAAAGTCACTTGAGCTAAGAATCTTTTATTATTTTTCCTAAAGGCTACCGATTTCGGTCTTTGATTTGACCATCCTCAGGCCGTGCGTCTAGTGTGAAATGCAGGAAGCACTAGACGCACGGCCTGAGGATAGTCAAATCAAAGACTGAAATCGATAGCCTTTAGAAAAATTACTTTATTTACATAATAGACGAGCTAACATAGAGAAATTCATAAAAACTGTATCAATCCTTGTCCATTTTGGATTGTTGTGATTATAATGTATATATGATTTGTCTAAGAGAGAAGCAATAATTTCTTAATTCATGTCATTTCAGTTTGTTAAATCTATTACAAAATACGTCATTTAAGCAACGTTGAATGTGTAAGAGCTACTACTTTGCTGGAAGAGCTACATGGATAATTTGTTTGCTGTTCATCATATAACAATTAGTCGAACGGTTAGAAGATTTAGTGAAAGTTGATCACATTACAGAAAAAGTGGTCAGCTCAGAAAGAGGATCACAAGTTAAATTGACGCTTTCTGCGAAAACAGACGTTAAAGAATAAATGGAAAGAAAAGAGTTAAGTGGTCAACTGAAAACTGTCAGTAATATGTTAGAATTTCCGCAATAACCGCAAAAGAAGGTTAAAAGAAGCTAGATTGCTAGTAGAGAACTTGGCACTGTACCGTTGCTTATCGCATGTAGAGTACGGAACATACTCATTGAACTATCGATGACTGGACGAAATTTTTGTTCACAGATGAACAACAGCGAGTCTCAGGTCTTCAGAGGGTCGAGCTAGTTACACTATCTTTCCAAGGGTGGTTCCCTTAGTAGAGGATCAAAAATGTGTTGCGGAGAAATTTGTTTTGATACACACACACACTCAGAATTAGTCCCTATTCGTCCAAATATTTTTCTGGAAAACATTGTTCAAGACCGTGTTATACCCTTTTCCGTCAATTATAGAGGATATATTTATTTTTACGCAAAGCAAGGTCTCACATTGCAAGATTGGTCGATTACCTAAATGATGTTCAAAACTTAGGGTGGTCATCTCATCGCGAAGACTAGAGATTTGAATCCAATTAAGAGGAATATTCCGAAAAAATCAGTCATTCAGCAACTGCAAATGCTATTCTCTTAGAATGGGAAAGATTCCCAAAGCAACAATCCAGAACCTAATGAGAAGCTTACAATCGCACGAACACAAGCGGTTGTTGTAATAACAGCTAGAAGGATGTTTTTTAAATGGGATTATTTTTGGGTTTGCTTTGTGACAATGACAATGTTGATTTTTTTGTGTCTGTTGAATAAATTTCGCTAGGGGATTCTTAACTTAACCGGTACACACGTATGTTAAACGTTCCTCGGATTTTCGAATTTAGTGGTGTTAATAGTAACAGTTCAAGTGCAAAGTGGTGCCAGTTACACGGAAAAAAACTGGAACACAGAGAGATGTTGAGGCAGGGGAAGTGATGGAAAATAACGGAGTAATTAGGGTTAATGTAAGTACGTACCTAGCGTAGTGCGGTCGGAGATATTGGGATTTTTAACTTCGGTAAATGAACTTAAATTTTTGTCCATTCTTTGACGGGTAAAGTGAAGAAGCGGTTTATAATGGCCTATTAAATTTTCCGGCTGTAGCTAAATTAGGGACCAAAATTATATACGTAAGGGTGCAAAGAAAAAGTAAAGGAACCGGATGAATGAGAGATGGGGGAGAGCAAGCAATTGGGGAAATTTGGACGAGTTATTGAAGACGAAAAGGGAAGGTGAAAAGACAGAAGAGGAAAAGTAGGAAATGTCCAGGAGAAGTAAGGTGACAAGGAGATCTCCACAAAGGGGAGGTAGAAGTAGAGGGCAAATTGAGATAGGAGAGGAGGAGATGGATAAAGTACTAAGTATGCTGGAGAGCATGAAGAACGATATAAAGACGGAGTTGATGGAGATGAGAATAGAAATCAAGGAAAACAACGATGAAAGCAAAGGACTGTGAAAGGAGGTAAAACAAATGAAGGAAGAGTACCGGAAGAAAGAGAAAGAACGGAGTAAGGAGCGGTTAGAGATAAAGGGGGAGATAGTACAAATAAAGAAGGAGTTGGAAAAAAATGAAAGAATCAGAAGAAAATATAATATAGCCGTGAAGGAAGTCAAACGATGGAACCCGAGAAGGAACTGGAAGGGTTTATACGGGACAAAGTGGGAGTGAGGGTAAGCGTTCAGGAAGTATGGACGGTGAATAAGGGGACGGAAGTTGGGCCGTTGGGATGATAAGCGCGAGGTAATGAAGAAAAAGGGAATCTTAAGAAACTCAAATGTATACATTGAGCATGATCTGACGAGAAAAGAGAGGTAATATTCAGAAAAACTCAAAACCTCCCCTTACAACTAAGGGGAGGTTTTGAGGTTTTCTGAATATTACATTCTAACCCCTTTGTGAGTATTACGAACTCAAGTATGTTCGAAGAGAGGTACGTACAAGGAGAATTAAGAAAGATTGCAAAGGAGGAAAGGGACAGAGGGAGCAGGGCGAGGGTAGGATAAAAGAAAACAGGTACGACTAGGATGAGGAAAGAGGAAGGCTATCATCATCAGCAAACTAAAGTTGGTGGCTGATGATGTCTTACTGGCGAAATTAAATTGTGCTTTTTTGGTGTATTATATGATACATATCTGTACAGTTCATTGCTGGATTTTGTCCGCGTGGGGTAGAAGAAGTTACTTGTTTACGTTTGTGCTTTTTTGTGCTGCATCATTTTGAGTTCGTCTCAAAACTTGCTCCAAATTCTGAACTTTTGTATCTATGTTGAATTTGAAACATTGATCCTAGCATACATGTGTGACGTCGTCCCATACAGCACCATTTTTTAGCGTTAGCTTGGCCCAATATGGAGAGATTAGGGCAATATTGTCGAACTGCAGCCAATATTGGATGAATATATTTTTGTAATATTATACAAATATTGGAAATACAATATTTAGTGAACATAAGAACAATGTTTGCAATATTTTGTAAATATTGCTATTTAATGTAAATTCAAATATTGTAAACACAATCAATATTGCGTGTACAATATTACTAAATATTGGAAACCGATATTTAAACAATATCACATACATATTTACAATATTTGGTAAATATTAGGCAACATGAAAAAAATATTCTCAAATACATAATAACGTTATGATACTTCTCAAAATCCAATTTAGAGATATGAAAATAATCATAATATAATATGCACGCCCTCCTCATTATTTTATAGTGTTCAACTTTAAATTCCAAAATTATATATATTTCCGTAGCTCAGACTTCTAACCGGTCGATCGATGGTTCGAGTCCTACTTGAAGCAAAAGGTTTTTTGAACATCGCCGATCTTCTCTGAGTCTACACAAAGCGAATGGGGTTCTGGGGAAGTAGCCACCTGAGCACATGGAGCTCTGCAGGCGCTGCGCACTGGGAAGTAGTCCTTCGGGGCAGTTAGGGCTCTGTGGTGGCCCAGGTCACCTCCTTTTTTACTATTTTGGGACACATTACAAAACAATAATAATAAAATAATAATTGTATAAATATTTTCCCCAATATTGAAATAATATCCGTAAGTAATATTTAGCCTATAAGTATGTAAATTTGTTCAATGTTGGGACAATATTGTACGTTCATATTCTACCAATATACAGGGTGATTCATTAAGAATGTCCAATCTCTGAACTGTAGATTCCAGACCTCGAAATATGATTCTGCCCAACATGCCTTATACAAATATTGATAGTTTCCGAGATACCGGGTGTTTAAAGTTTAAATATGAATTTTGATTTTCGCAATAACTTTCTATTTTTTCACAATTTCTTTTTGAAAATTGGCAGTTTTACCTTTTTTTGCATGAGGATTGCCAATTTGGACTTTAATTTAGCATTGCTAATAGAGGGCGCTAGTTATACTTGGTTGTGTTTAGTAAATCTAAGCAAAAATTTTTTTCGGCTGAACTGTTAGCAAACTAATAATAAAATATGGAAAAGCGTTAGATTCTACAAAAAAAAGTTACTCGTTTGATTCGTGTAACTCGATCAGTTATCGAGTTATTTGCTTCTAAACAGTTCAATAAATTTTAATTTAAAAAAAAAATTTATTCTCTAAATGTGTAACAACAATAAACTATTATTTATGATCCGTTTTCGCAAAGATCTCTTCATATCAAATAACCCTTGTCTATTATTTTTAATCACATTAATTAATTGTTATTGCGAAAATCAAAATTCATATTTAAACTTTAAACACCCGGTATCTCGGAAACTAGCAATATTTGTATAAGGCATGTTGGGCAGAATCATCATATTTTGAGGTCTGGAATCTACAATTCAGAGATTGGACATTCTTAATGAATCACCCTGTATTTACAATGAAATGCCAATATTACATCAGATTAAATGCTACATTGTTTGTTACTGGGTGTCTGTTACTTTGAATACTACTAGGTGGATGGACGATCGAACAGGAATTTAATGAACAATGGATCTGCAAATGAGTTCCATAAGTTCCACGTAAGATTGTGTGTAGTTACCAGATTGAATCTCTTATACACTTTGACTCTCTCTAGGAATGAACAAAATTTTTGAAAAAATAATCACAAAACCTTCCCCATATAAATTTTTTTTTATGATTGAGGGGAGGTTTTGTGATTATTCTTTCAAGAATTTCTCGCTTTGCCCAATTTGGTGAATTACTCAGTCAACTTATATGGATCCCAGCAATTCTGTTGGAGTAATATTTTTGGGAGTGGAAGTAATATTGTGATAAGGTTTTATACGGCTTTGAAGTAATTATTTGGAAGTTTTTTGGCGCAGGTTCAAAAATGGCATCATTCACAAATGCTTCACCCCGTACATTCTATTTCTGATATAACCATTTGATGTGAAAGAGTTAACTGATTACTGATTTTATTATTACCTTTTTTGGATAAGCAATAGAAGGAGTAACAAGTTTGAGCAACAAAATTTCTTTCTCCACTTTTGAAAACGCTTGATAATTTTTATTTAATAAAAAATTTGAAAACGCCATCTAATAGAATTCAAAAAGTGAAAACGATGAAGTGCCTTTGGTTTTTAAAAATCTTTTAAAATAAACGAAGGAATTACGAAAAAAGAAAAAAACAAAAATTGCATTTTGTTATAAATCTCGGAAACGATAAACAATAATGAACTTTTGCAAACTATATGTAAACATGCCCTAAATTATACAACTTTTCTCTAATTTAACCGCCTTCTTATCACTTACAGTTTTCAAGATCCCCATGTTGTTCATCCTTATGTTGGAGTTCGGAATCAATAACCCTTCAACGAATCGGACAAATTGAAAACTATTATAATCCAAGGTGACTCAGTGGAACCAATAGTACTTAATCTACGTAGATTCCTTTGTAAATTCTATTTTGCTTATTAGTACTATTTTTATGATGAATTCTCCTTATAAAAACCACAGGGGATGATTTTCAATTTATATTTGTAGTAAAATTCAGTTTTTTATAAATGAAGAACGATCTTGAGCTAAAAGAGTGCAAAAATAGCCCAAGGGAACCGTTTCAAATAAGGATGTAACGAGTTTAGCATTAATTTTACAGCAGAAAGGTTAATTCATGTAAAAAATACTCATATAATTAACAGAAGCTGGGATCGATACGAATGTCAAGGTTTTAAGATCACTTACATAAATTGAACTGAATCACTATATGCTAAAATTAATTGAAACGGAAGAAACAACGTTACGTGATTATAAATAATTATTTAAAGCTTTGCAATATTAATTACTACACTCATATGAAACTAAAAACGTTCTCTGTCACTGCAATTTAATTAAATTATTAATTGAAACTATTCACATCGACACGATGACAAATTCTCGACAAATTAATTATAGTCTAGAAAAAGCAGTTGATTAATTAAATTAAAAGGACAACTATAATTACAGTTAAATGAGAAAAATGCAGAATTCTGTTGAAAGAGCTTCTAATTAGCTTAAAATGGGTATAACAAGCGCTGTGATTTTAATGTGTTTAATTAAAAGTGATTGGGTACTACCGCTACTGATTGTTATCCCTATTCGGTAACATCAGATTAATCCGCTAAGAATAGATTTTTTTGTACAAGAAAATTAATAATAACCATGAGTGGAAAATGTAACCGAGATAATTGATATTTCTTCAATCAAACACATAATTACAAAAACCAATGTTATTAATCAAGGCGCGCAAAAAACTAACTGTATTAAAGCATCCATTTTTGGAGTACCAAAAATTATTGCGCCTATTCTTTTTTTACGTACCTATACATAATGGCGTCAGATGTAAGATGCGTAATTATGACAGCCAAATAAGAAAATTATCTGGATCATTAGAAAACTTCTAACGCCGACAAATCAAAATTAATTATTATTAATTTTAATTATACATTCTTTTTTGATGGTTGATTTAATTTAGCTGACATTAAAAATTTGGAACCATGGGAACTTTTTAGTGAAAGTGTGTAGGTACGAAGATGCTGCTGCAACCAGTGCAGTAACTAATATATGCATCTATCACCTTGAATATAATTAGAAACTGTCCGAATTTGTTATAAAAACGTTTAGTGGACCCAATTACGACATAACCGTGGTTTTTGAACCAATTAGTGATTTTGTCTTTTGAGAACGCACGTGGGAGCGCGATTATCAGGTCCCTAGTTGTGTGATAGTGATTTATATGTATATAGGATGTATAAGGTAAGATTATTAAGGATTAAAAGCATAATCTTTAGTTTTACAGTAACATTTTAAAATTAACATATTTTAGTAAAATCGTAAATTAGGTAAGTAGTTAAATGCCGTCTACTTGCTTTCAAACTAGCTCAAGAGATTCAACACCTGGTATGAGGCAAATTTTTCCCTTGTTTGCACGAAATACATTCCCTACATTTCTCTTGCTCACATTTCATAATATACAGTGCGTTCATGATGAAAGGAGCAAACTCGTTTACAATTAGGATATTATTTTGTGGAAAACGCTCGGACACGTCGATTAGTATCTTTAGTTGCGGATTTTTTGACATAAGACAATTGTATACAGGGTGTCTCAAGAAGATACGCAGTCATCATTAATTTTTTTAATGGAACGCTCTGTATATAATGACATTTTTGAGTTGTACGGTAAATTCTGGACACTTTTTGATCTCTAAGATCAGCGGTTTTCGAAATAATGACGTTTGAAATGTGATAAATGACCACATCAAGGTGATCAAGGAATCTATTAATTCGAAGAAGAGGGTTTTGTCGAAGAAAACATTTTCCATGCCAGGTTGTTTTTGTTGGTAAACGGACGGACAAAACATTGAATATTTATTATAAGGCAATTGTTATTATTTCCTTTGAATGTTGTGTTATTAAAGTTCATTAAAATTTTTTCATTTATCACATTGCAAACGTCATTATTTCGAAAACCGCTGATGTTACCCAGCAGACAGTCATGTTATTTTGACGTTAATTTCACTGGACTTAATGATCCGTAGGACGTCATGTCGTCTGTTTGTGGCATTATGTCACATGATAGAGACGTCATACACATCACATCATTTTTACGTCACTTTAAGACCATTCGGACGTCAGTTGCGACCGTTATGTGTCGTCACCCAAGTATATGCAATGCAAGCATTTATTTAAGTAGTTCCATACAAAAAGGGGGAAAACTACATTTTTACGTGCAACTGTACTTTTAATTTATTATTTAACTTAATTCTTGCACCAACCGGTTTTTACTGGAACTGAAAGCCGACGCTTTTCTTAGAATATACTTGCTCGAAAGTTTCCCTTAATGAGATTCGAACCTTTGGGGATGGGTGTTGAAATTTGTGAAGTCCGACATTATACCGCTGCGTTGATGTGAAGCATGCCTAATTCTCATTTTATGTACTTCGTAACTTAATAGTTTAAATTATGTTTGAAAAAAATACGTAAAAGAGGTGTTAGTCACTGGGAATTTACAATTGATAATCCATCAAAATCTCTAAAACAATTGAATAATTAGGTACGATTAAAATATATATCTAAGTATACAATTATAGATACTTTTATTAAATACAATAACCGATACACAGCGAAATGGAGTCACTTTTACAGCAAACCGTAACTCGATAGTTTTGACGCAAAAATCTGTGGAAAAAACCGAAATTTAAGAAATTACAACTGTGAAGTGAACTCCTTGAGTGAACTATAATGTGTAATTGCCAACTTGGCGAGAAAGAAAATTACCAATTTCAATAAAATCTATTACTCACTCATATCAGACGTCATAATGACCTCTCATAAGTGACGTTGAAAAATGGCAAGCTTTAAGACGTCATTATATCGTCAGTAATAGGTCGAGTGACGTTAACGACCAATGAGACCTGTAAAGGACGTCAAAAAGACGTAAGTAGCATTTTTTCCTGGGTATGGGTAGATATGTTATACAAAAAATGTCCAGAATTTAGCGTACAATTCAAAAATGTCATTATATGCAGGGTGTTCCATTAAAAAAATCTATCATGACTGAATATCTTCTTCTTGAGACACCCTGTATACAATTTTCTTATGTCAAAAAATCCAGAACTAAAAATACTAATCGACGTGACGATTTTGGTCTATTTTATCATCTAATTTGAAATCAACTTAGAAACTACCAGGAGATTCATCATTTAAATGGCAAAGACTAAATTTTAAACCAAAATCTAACAAATTCATTATTGGTAAAGTGAGTATTCCATAAGTTGGTTGTACAATTTATTTGTGAGAATGATCTTAGATGATAATCTCAAATTAGGAAGTGATGGCAAATTCCTCCACTGCGTTTAATATTGACTTTTCATTGTAAATATATTGGTAGAATATAAATGTACAATATTGTCCCAACATCGAAATGTGAACAATTTTACATATTGGCTAAATATTACTAACCGATATTATTTCAATATTGGATTGTTTTGTGATGTGTCCCAAAATAGTAAGAGTAAGGCCACCCCAGATTCCTAACTGTTTTGAGGGACCATTTCCCAATACGTAGCGCCCTCAAGGGCTCCATGTGCTCCGGTGGCCCCTTCCCCAGGAACCCCATTCACTTTCCGTGTAGACTCGGAGGAGATAGGCGATGCTGAAAAAAACCTTTTGCTTCAAGTACGACTTGAACCATCGATCGCCCGGTTAGCAGTCAGCCATGATACAACTAAGCCACGGAAATTTATATAATTTTGGAATTTAAAGTTGAACACTATAAAATATGTAGGAGGGCCTGCGTATTATATTTAATTAATTAAAAAATAATTAAATCAGATTTTAAGAAGGTGTCATAACGTTATTATTAGTGAATATTTTTTTATATTGCCTAAATATCCAGTAATATTGGAAACACAGTATTGTTATGTTGTTGATAAATAAATAGGTATTGACTTTATGTTGTATAGTAATATTTACTAAATATTGCAAATAAGTATGTTACATTGCTTAACTATCGATTTTCAATATTTAGTAATATTTTACACGCAAAATTGGTACATTAGTGTGTGTACAATATTTGAATTTACATTAAATAGCAATATTTATTAAATATTGCAAACATTGTTCTTATGTTCACTAAATATTGTATTTCCAATATTTGTATAATATTACAAATATATATTCACCCAATATTTGCTGCAGTTCGACAATATTGCCCCAATCTCTCCATATTGGGCCAGGGGCACCGGAAGAAAATTTGTTAGGGGGGGGGCTGACATTTTTCAAGTTGAAATTAGAATACTTGAAAATGTTTACCTATTTTTAAATTAGTAAATCAAAAGGCTATACAGAGTGACCGATGGAATAGAACATTATATTCCAAAAGTGGTTGTCTACTAGCTTTATTGTAAACTTTTAACATTTTCTAAAATAGATTGACGCGATTTATAAAATTCCAGGGGGGGGGGGTGGCGGGCCCCCCTGGCCCCTTAGTAGCAGCGTCCATGTATTGGGCTAATATTCCGCTAAGTTAACTCCAATAAACGGTGCTACATGGGTTACTACCAATGGTTTATTTCTGCTTTGACTTAAATTGGATTGAAGAAAGCAGGAAAAAAACTTAACCAGAAGAAATTTGCCTTTAGTTGTATGACGAAATTAAAAAAACCCCAAAAACATTGTTATTATATTGTGGGAACAGAAATCAATGACTCTAACATTCTCATGCACAAACACAAACATATTCAGTTAAATAAAATACAAGAGAAAATTGCAGCTTACTGTTTAATTTATAAACAGTTGGCTCTGTCAAATGTGGCTGGACTCTTTTAGGAATTGAAGAAAAGCTTGGATTGTTTATAACCTGGAATTCTTTAAGGGTGTTTGGAAGGCAATTGGTCCATTTTTTGTTGGACTTACCTGTTCAAAACTGTCTGTGAGGAACTCATTAGATTAGTGTTCTGCTTGGAGACATGTGATAATCTGTAGGTATCATCCTCCCACCACTATTTATAGTCCTTCTCCTCATGCCCACAATTATATCTTCCTATTAATGTCTTATTCTATACTCAACCCTCTCCTTAAGTACCTCGGTACTCCTTCTACTATAATTTCCCCATATCTCACATTGTACCTACCTTCCCTAACTTCTCCCCTTCTTTCCTGCGTCTGCAAGTCCCTGTCTCTTCCTATTACATCCTTTCTCGTGGTCTCTCCCCACCCCCCACCCTTCCCCTCTGCACCTCAACACTAGCATATCCGCCCCTTTCGTAATCTCTTTCTATCCTCCTGTCCATATACGACTAGTTTTGAAGACCTGTCAAAAGCTCTAATGAAAAAATATGGGAAATTTTTGAAACATTGATAACTTTAAGATTTGTTTAACTTTTTTAAATAAAATTTTACTTATTGGAGCACCAAAATTTTTTAAGTGCTTAAATAGTCTAGGGGGTCCGTTTAGAACATTAACTTTTCTTAACGGTAAACTCACCGATTTTATGACATAAATGGAGCAGAAAACTGTTCTTTATTATAAGCTGCACGATGTACCAAGTACCAACCGTTAAATCAATGGATGTACTGTGAATATTGTATTAATATACAATAAAAACCAGTAGTTTTATTGCAACAAAGAGCAAACAATATTTTGAAAAAATTAACGAGATGTTTAAATTTACAGCCTTCAAAGCATTGACTTTAAATTAATTTACGATAGTTTGTGTCAAATTATAATATAAAAAAAAATTTTAAACTTTTAATATATGATTCGGGAAAAGGTATAAAAGCACAATTAAAAATTCATAAACATAAAATTGAAGACCTACATAAAAGGAAGCAAAGTGAATCTTCGACTATTATCATTTCAACATTGACGGCAATAAAATTTATAGGATTATATTGCATTAGTCGTTGTGTCGTTGCAAAAATGTTTAGAAATTGTTTAGATAAACTTGTGGAAAAAAGGGGTCATTGATTCCTCTATAAACTTGATATTTACAACTGCATTGCAACATTTAACTGAATTAGTTTATGATATAATTAACTATCAATAAAACATCAAAACTTGTGTGAAATATTATGGTTTGAACCATAAAAGTTTAGGTAGCGTTTAATTTATTAATAAAATATACCTTGAAAAGTTCCACCCATAAATACTTCAATCTTCAACAAAGTCCAGTTTGGTAAAAGTCGCATGAGACTTTTATAGATAATAAAATAAATTAACGTTTTTTTAATTGCATACCACAACGCTAATCCAACCGTAATCTTGAAAGACGTATCCTTTTTATTTGCAACAACAACAACAACGAAAAAGGTATCAAGTTATAAATTTCCGACACTGAAAATAGTGAACAATTACTAAACTAACTGTAACGGACAAATTAATTGTAGACAGGATCATTTCAATCTGCCGTAAATAACCTATTGACCATTTGTAGTCGACACGAAGCCGCTTCTTCCAACACATTCAATGCAGATTCATCCCCTCGGGATGCCAAGACCTGCCATTCTTTGCTACCTGTATTTGTGAATTAGATTAATGGGAACATATAGTGCCATCAACGTTTTGTTTCTTCCTGATTATACTATGTAAAGTAGTTATTGTTCATTCATCTTAAAAATTGTGTCAATAGAAATATTGCTGCAATAAATAAGTAACGTAATGAGCGTATTAAAACTCCTATACTATACCAATTAATGTCACAAAGTTAGAAATTTTAGGCGTACCTACTGTCCGAGTTTTCTAAAATCCGCTAAAGCTGAATATTTGTTGTGTGTGTGTAGAAATTGAGAAATACAAGTAAAAACAAGGCATATTTTTAAATTTGAAAAGTGTAGTATGCGCGTGTGTCCAGCAACAATGTACAATGTCTTAATAATGGTTAGCGGAGACTTCCACAGCCACAGTCGGTAAGATAAAAACGACTTCCGGGGTTGAAAAAGTTAACGTTTTGCGGACTAGGTCCACAGTTGAGGTTTTACGTTTAAAGTCTCCAGTTCTACATACTGTGTTACGATAAAACATCAACCTTTGCTCTCTTGAAGCTTGTATTGTTCCTATTGACGGAGTAATATTGTCTTTATGATTAAATATACAAGGTATTCCTATACGGACTGTCATAAAGTGAAGGCGTGATGGTAGAGAGATGCCTAGACGAAGTTGATTTAGTCTGATGTGCTTGTAAGGGAAAAGCTGTCAAATTGTAATATTTTTATGAGGTAGGTGGATGTGTAACGTATACAGTCTTAATCTACTTTGTAAGATTAACGTTTTGTTGAATATAGTGTAGCTTAAGGTGGTAAGGTACGTTCTCAGTGCCATCAAATGTTTCAAGTAGGTTGTGGGATTGGGTTTACGTACGAATCCTGAAATCAGTCTATTTGGTTTCCTTAGGTTTATGTTTAAAGGAATGTTTAGGTTTAATATATAACACCAAGGTTCTTATTCTACGCCCAAAGTTTAGATGTGGCCTTGGTGCCGGAAATAGGTTTAGGTTGTAAATTTAGGCTCCTTGTAGCCCTGTGCCGAGTCTTCTTTAAAGGATTTATGTTTCGGACGTAAAGATTTAACGGGATAGGATCTAGGGTTCGTATTATTTTGTGCTTCCAGTACTTCGCCTATTTAGTAATAAAGTTAAGAATGTAGGGTGGCCACCAATGGGTATGTTTAGATATACTCGGTGTCCCATTTTAAGCGTTCCAGAGCAATTTCTCGAAATGAGTACCTACATCTGACAAAAAAGGTGCCGAATATAATAGTTTGACGATTTAATGTCAAATGTCGAATGTATAAACATCTATTGAATACACAAACAGCCTGAGTATTTTTTCCTTACTGCGTGCCAGGACCTACATTGATTGTGCTAACTCCTTTAATGATCTTCCTTTGCTATCAAAGTTTACCTACGTATGTGTATAATTTTAAGTTTCCATTTCCCAATCGCTCCATGTCGCATTCGCTAATCATCTAGTTTACATTTAAATTTAGGTTAAGTTGAAAAACAGTTCAATTTGGAACTGAACTTCGCCTTTTGCGAATATGTTGATATAAATATTGTTTTTTTTTTCTCGTTGTTTTCCCATTACCTTTGTTTATCACATATATTCAGCAATAAAGTCCTATTATTATTTGGAGGGGGCCGACCGATTCTGTAACAACCCCCTCCCCTGACACCTAAGGGGATGGATAATGGGGGTGACTTTAAAATATTAAATGGAAACCCCTATTTTTTATTGCATATTCAGAAAGAGTATAAAAAACTGTGAAGATCTCAATGCCTTCGCGGATTTTCCTTTGGTAGAAGAAGAGGAAATGAGATAGAGACTTAGCTTCTTGAAACAGATAATGGTGGCCATTTTGAAGAGAATGCTCCGCAACAGTGGACCTAGAGCTGTGATGACGTCGAGAGAGCGTAGAACCCTTGGCAGCAATGGAAAGTTGTTCGTAAAACTTGCCTCGGATCTAAACATAAGTGGAGGACAAACACTTGTTGATAATCCTTACCTTTATCCTTTAAATTTTGCTAAATAATGATAAAAGAATACTTGATGGGAATTTTGGTAAATAGGATAGAAACATCGAAGCAGACCAGAAGATCTTGGGGATCGAAGTGAAGATCGGAGATGTGTTGAATAAAGGACCGAAATTCAGAATGTGTGATGACGCGCGAACCGTGATATCCTTAAAAATTTTGCCAGTAAGGTACTTAGCGAGCTTGTTGGTGGGCGAGTTGATGGTGGTGACAAAATAAATAATAAAATACCTCCTGTTGCAAATAAAAAAAGTTCCCAAATAAAACCTTCATAGATTTTTATGGTTTTTCTGAATATGCAATAAAGAATGTTAAAGTCACCCCATTATCCTCCCCCCTTGGTGTCGGGGGGTTAAAGTTGTTACAGAATCGGGCGTTCCCCTCCAAACCGTCAAACTTTTATTCGGCACCATTTTTTGTCAAATGTACTCATTTCGCGAAATTGCCCTGGAACGCCTAAAATGGGACACCCAGTATATTGGAGGTTTCAGAGTATGACAGAAACTTAAAAATTCACAGCTAAACTGTAAACATGAAATTCACACTTGGAGGCACAAGCCATAAAAGATATTTGTTAATACCTTAATCAGCATGTTTTCATAAAGTCATAAATCATAAAATCTGTATGTAAGACTTGCTGCAGAGCAAGTGAAAAAGGTAACCTTACGGCATGTTTTTTGAGCTTGCGTTATTCCTCCCTACAGAAGGCTCCCATTCTCTCGCCGTAAAATTATAGACTGTTCTTGTTGAAATTGAAAGAGAAAAGTTCAGGTTCATGTTTGGTTTGAAACAACCTTAGGTTTACGTATAAAGGTAATATTAGCTTTCGTGTTTAAGAATGAACCTGAAGTTTTAACTAGAAGCTCAGAGCATACATGTGACTCAGGTTTAGATGTAAGGTGTGCACTTAAATTGCAATGCTCTTTGTCTAGTACACTTGGAGAATTTAAGTCTCAGGGGCCAGAATTTAGGGTTTTACGCTTAAGTTTAAGGGATTGTAATGCAAGGTTCCGACTTCCAATTTCTAAAATTCAACTTTATAGCTGAAATCATAATCATAAATTGACCTAACCATTTAAACTAGCATCAAAGGTGTGCTTGAATTCTAGGAAATCAAGGTTAAGCTCTGTAACCGTGATAATGACGTTATATTCCTACCTTTAGGTCCACGTCCACTCAATAGAGGACCTTCCTACTTAAATCTGGAGGATCTAAAACCTACAAAGTGAATGTCTCCGTTGCATCTACCGAATCTATCTATAAAAGAAAAGGCAGAAAGTACTCCAAATATTTGCTATTATTCTATTCCTACTTTTTTGCACTTCTTTTTAGTCATTTGTGCTTCACATTGAAACTTGTAATGTTTATGTATATCGCACTACACATGTATTTCTAAACTTAAGAGAGGATTTTAAAACTCTATAAATGGTCAGAAAGGGTGCATAATCGAAAGAGATGTCTTATCTTGAACATCTTGGAGGGTTCTTCTCTCACAAGGAGGTTCATGGGAATGCAATATAAGACTCAACACCTCCCCTTACCAATTTAATAAATGATTATGTTATTTTTTGTAGTATTTAAACTGCTACAAGCAATATAGGGTTGCCAAAACTACATAAATCAGATATACCAATTAGACCGGTATCAAATATCACCGCGTGGCTTAATCTCATTTTAAAATCTCCAACATAACTTTTCCTTAAAAACTCTCTTGACCAAACTTGAGTTTATAGGATTACCAAAATCCTTCTCGATGATTTCTTTTGACGTCACCAACCTAATATTACCAAGTATTCGATCAGAGGAATGCTTAAAATTGTTACTGAACTTCTCCTGTTATCCAATCTTTCAGATTCCCAAGTCCAGTGCGTTCTGGCCCTTCTCAAACTAAGTACCGAACAAAAGTTCGATCAACAATGTTATTCTCAACGTGAGGGTCTATCGATGGGGTAGAATCTATCTCTTATTATAGCAAAAATTTTTATGAACCAGTTTGAAATTGACCACATCAGCGAACCAAAATTTTATCACGACAATGTTATCCTTTGTAGAAGATACGTAGATGACCACACCGTAGACAATAAAAACATCAACCTTATTCTTTGATACCTTAATCAAATTCATCTTAATATAAATCGAGTTCAGCATCTATAGGAAACCCACCACCACCGACACCCTTATTTCCTTTGACTCAGAACATTTTTTCACCCACAAACTCGCAGGCTTCAACTCGTTACTTAGGAGAATGTTCTCCATCCCCTTGTCACCTATCAATTTCAAAAAAGAATATAACATAATAAAGCAAATTGGTGTCCATAATGGTTACCCCTTCAATACTATTGAAAGACTCTTTCAAAAAATCAAACGCTCTATCAACCCCACACTCAAAACAAGAAAACCCCATCTCTCACGTTTTACCCAACATTTCTCATAATATAACAAATATTTTTAGAAGACATTCTCCAACAAAGATACCTTGAAAACCATATTAACAAGTTAGATAAGTCTGGCATCTATAAACTTCATTGTCAATCTTGTCCCTCATAGTACATAGGCTAGACAGGCAGATCTTTCACAACTCATTTCAAAGAACACACGAATTCTATTAAAACCAATAATTGTGATAATAAGTCAGCTTTCGCTGAGAATATACTGAACATATAAACCGGTCACTCCTACAATCCCAATCAAAACTTAAATATTTTAGAAAATTTGGAAATTTCCAAGCACAAGAACGACAGGAATTTGGTTAACAACAGATACATTAGTTCCATGTGTAAGTAATTAAAAGGTCTCGCCTTCACCCTGTATATCCCTTTCTTCGTCAAGGTTGTATTTTTAGGGTAGCGCCATCTTACCTTTTAGTCGATTTTATAAGAACTTTTGTTGTCATGTTCAATAATTCAATGATTCACATTTTTCAATTTTATCGAAGTAATCAATGGCCCTTCTGGCTTTTTTAGTTTCCTCATTTGGAGCTTATGCTAATTAAATTAGTTTAAGTAATTTTCATCTTCTTCACCCCTTCTTTCCCCTTCAGGTGAGTGGGTCTTGAAAATACCACATTTTACTGTAAACTTATTGTATTGTTTTTAGCCATCATTTCTCATTAACTTAAATCGCTTGAAAATGAAACTAGTCCAGTCTCGAAAGATGTAATTAACAACATTTTAATACCTGCTATCTTGCTTGTACTACAAAAAAATAACATAATCATTCATTAAATTGGTAGGGGGAGGTTTTTGGAGTCTTTCGTTACATTCTTATCTTGAATATGCCGGAATCTGGTTGCCTAAGAAAGGAAGGTCCTCCGAGAATGTTTTCATTCTTAGTAGAAAATACGTAACGCAACGATGATCGCTTCAAGACCACTCGAGGTTTTTCATTTTCGTTAGAAAAGTTGCTCCTGTAAATAGCGAACAAGACAGGTTTGTTTTAATTGGGATTGTCTTCAATGGGAGTGATTCCAGGAAGCAGTGATGAAATTGGGAATTATTAATAAAAAGTGATCCAGTGCGAAATCCTTTTGCTAAAGTTTTAATTATTTCCTAATAGTTTCAGGAGAAACTAGTCGGTAGGTAATAGTTTTAACTCTCTCGGCAGCTATCTGGAAGTGAGCCCCCATGTACATCTGTAGCTGGCAAAAAATGATGGGTAGAAGATTTTCTATTAACTTTTTTTAAACGTTGGTAGAGTTATTATAGATAATTCGTAAGTTAAATAAGTACAACTAATCTTCCTTGAAAGAATACCATTTCCTGTTCTTAAATGAGCATTAAAGCGCAATTGTTCCACAATACGTATAAATTTTTTAAAATCCTTTACCCAGATTACACTCAATGATGTATTTTAAATTGGTTATTATTCGTTTAACTATAAAAACGTATCCTAACTGCAGATAGGTACGTGTGAACCGTGTCTTTTTATGCATCCATATGATCTAAATTCGTCGTTTCTATAACACATCTACACTGTAATTTGCTATTTCCGTTCAAGGAATTACAAAAGAAGTCGATACAACCAGTTAATTACTGTAAATTTCAACAAACACTTTGCCCATTTTTTTTTTCACAACTAAACCTTCTCATTGTTGGGTTTGATAATAATACTGCGTAGAACCGTTAGCAGAAGTATTGTAGATGATCTCTCACACACATCTTATAGTTCATTAAAATCAATGAAATATTAAAATTTATTGTGAACTGACCCCGATCTTTAATTATTATTGTAATACATCCTTTTGCTAGGAGGAGAGACCAGTATGATGTCTATAGAAATTGTTAAATTGAATAAAAACGAATACGTAATGGGCGATTTTAGTTGCATCTGGAAATTATCTAAGACACTAAATGCTACATGGAGATCTTCTATGTTGGTATTTATGTAAAATTCTTCAATGACTATAATTATATTTTTATAAACCGTGGTCACCTCCGATCGACTGGTTTCCAGAAAAAAATTATCGTATGTAACTGATCAAGAATGCAGTTTTGCAAAAATTTCATTCTCACGTTCACATGTGGAAATTACCCTACTTGACAATAAAATCAAATGGTAAATTGTAACTATTAATAACCAACGATCAACTACGCTGGAAGTATTCTTGTTTGTTTTTCAAATCGATTTGCTTACTTTACTTGATAGGTAGGTAAAGGTGCTCACGCTTTAATGTAATAATAATTGCAAATTAAAAACCGCTGCCAAATTAACTGCCATAATGATTTCTCATATTCGTAAACAAAAATCGATTAATATATTAAGAAATGCACAATTTGCACCCTAAGAACACTGGTTAATGTTACTTTTTTATTTTTTTAAATTAAATAAAAAAATATTAGTTTGGTTTTTAATTTTATAACTTTTTACAATTTGAAGCGATGAATTTTTTTTAATTTTCTCACTCCTAAAAATCTCCCGTCACTGGTGGGATTTTGATCATTAACGACCTAGATTTTATGGCAAAGAATTCTTGTGCCAAATTTCATATCGATAGATTTATAGGGTCAAAAGACATCGAGCGCGCGCACACACATACACAGACGGACACATTATTTTTTTCTAAAAACGTGTTTATTGTGTTGTTTATTTCATAAAACGTCGAGAAATACAAAAAAATTAGCTTTCTCTTTGTACGTAAGTATATGAGAAAGTAATAGAAATAAATCAAGTGAAGAAGATTCATATAGAAATTCATTTTCACAAACGTAGGTGTGGTATTTGGAAAATGTTATTAAAAGATTACCAAGGAGATAAAACCAATTAAATCTGGTATATCTACCGTATTTCAGTAGTGACAATGAAGTTTTACATTCTGGTTAGAATTATGAAAAGATGGTGAACATGTAGTGTAAAACAACGACAAGAAAGATTACTTAGACCAACGCACTGCAGACCACCCGTCCGGATAACAAATTTCACCAATATTATCACCACTTCTGATACAAAACAAAATCATAGAGACCATGGGAAAGGAAGTGCCGCTAATGAAATCAGGGTCAGGACTAGAGTCAAGGTCAAGGAATATATTATAGTCGCCCACTTGATAATTAAGATTAAGTCAAACCCACGAAGTACTTTAACTGTCAACGATGTGGACACCTATCAAAGTTGCTGCAGAAGGAGGAGACATGCCAGGGCGAGAAAGCTCATGAGGAAGGATAATCCCTATTGTGGAGGACCTCACACGATCACTCATTCAATTTTGAGAAAGGGAAAGGACGTCTGTCAAGTCACCCACGATGTAAGCAACAATGAAGACAGATCGATGGTATACGGTAAAGCCTATGTGCAACAAGATAAATCTTATGCTGAAAACACTACTTCTTTTAAAAACCAAATTTATGACCCACAGTACAAACGGGGATGAAACCAAGTTCTTCGAAGAGACTATGCGGAAAAAGGAATGGCAGCGAGAAAGACCTCAAAGTAGCCAAAACGAGGAGGAGGAAGAAAGAGAGTCCTCCGGGATATTTGTCTGCGATATATTTCTACTTTATTTATTGTTTATTGTTGATATTCAACATAAATATAACAAGTGATACATCCAAATTTAGGAAATTTCACTCTCTTTTCAAAAACCCAAAAATATATAGGGTGGTCCGTATGAAAAAATGTAGTTTAGGGTCGTACACAAAAAACCAAACACCCTGTATAAAAACTATCTATCGCGATGGATGCTACGTAAAAAAGTGCTCTAAGAAAGAATTTGCCAAAATCAATTATCTTTAATAATAAGGAAGTTATGGAGCATTAAAGAAATCGACCAAATTCGAGAAACGCCCCCTGGTTGTCCAAACGATTAAAGGTAGCTGAATTCTGTTTGCGCCAGTGATTTTCTCATTACAATTGAGCTCCAGACACCTTAGTCCATTTTTTTCTATCTCTTAAAATAAAGGGTGTTGCCATAAGAAAGTGTCCAATTTGAACCACTCTGTACAAGTGTGCAATTAATGATACGAACCTTACTATCTTGAACAACGGACAACATACGCACATAAACGAGGCCAATGGAAACTTAGACGTATCACTTGCTTCACCGCATTTATCAACGAACTCAACGTGGTTAACAACGGAAGAGTTGCATCATAGCGACCACTTTCTTATCACACAACGAGATACCATTAGCTAGGCACACCGAAATGGTTCATAAAGAATGACCAATGGGAAGTATTTGTTGGTGCACTAATAACGCCTCATAAATGAGGCAGTTCAGCATCTCTTCAAAGCTGTAATACCTACAAGACGGAAGTTCATATCCGTCTCACAATCAGTAGGAAGTTGCACGCTAATCTTAATCCAGAAAAAATAGGGCAGGCGTCCCTGTAACAGGTGTACATCAGCAATAGACTATCTTCACGTAGCCTCTAACCTAATGTCTTTTCGACTATGTTCTCGTACAAGTCTTTTGAGGTGTGGCTTTAAAAGCTCACAACATGACAACCACTTGCCAAAATCAGCCATTAGAGTCCCCGACTACTGGATAAATATGAATAGCGCCAAACACGAACATTCATAACGATCTAAAAACGAACTAAAAAAACCAACCGTTTAGAAGACGCTACCACATACCAACAAAAGCGGAACTGGTACGTAATCCCTCAACAAGTATTTTCAAAGGTTACTACGTAACCTGAACGGAAAGATCGTATTTACTGCAGTGGAGTGTAGCAAAATGAATCGTATGGGTATAACTGTTTCATTCGAAAACTGTAGTACATCTTGGTTCATGGCCCAACCATGTTCCTGGCAACAGTTCATGGAGTTATGCTTTTTAAAGGATTGGATGCAGACAAAGAGCTTCAGTATCCAACAAGCTATGTGTTATTAATCTCCGAACGGATAATGCAAAATAACAAATCTGACAAACGAAGACTAATCATTACTAATAATTCAGCAATGGAACATGCTGAGAAGAATGTGCAATACAGTATCACCATTATGGGCCCTCCGTAACAGGGATCTTGGTTCTAAAGGCCCTAAGAAACCCAATCGTGAACAACTGACTACCAGTGCACTCGAAAACGAACTTGCTGCTACACATCAACAAAAGAAAGGTGGCCACCTGGCAAAAAGTATAGGACAGAAGCCCTTTGCGTCTCATAACAGATGCCAAACAAACAGAACAAATAACACTTCCTTGACAAACATTATCTACATAACCAGGCTAAGGAATAGGTGACATGTGTCTGACCTTTTGCTAGGCCATAGGCAGCACTTGTGGCCTCAGTGCATGCAACGGCCTCTAACGCTGTTCCATATTTTTGGGAAATCTCCCCTGGCCGAACCACATAGCCAACTGTCACATATCAATGGTACAACGTCGGAAATAGTAGCCCCAACACAACCAATGTAACTTATGTGGTTCAATGTATTAAAAATATGAGTTTGTAATACACTATCATAAATACCGCCTCGTTATTGACACATATGCTCATATGGTATAAATGCGTGGATAAAAAAAACAGCAGGGTTTATGTTTATAAATAAACATCAACTTCAAATTGTTCAGCCTTAAGTATCTTACGAGAGCATCTATCTTCAAAACAATGGTTTATTGCCTAATTACACTCCCTATCACTCTATCATTAATGATGACTCAAGCCTAGTGTCACCTTTAGCCATTTGATAATTAAATTCTCGGGAGCGCCATAACCAAATTGATGAAACGGTTCATACTTTCCAAAGGAAAATTGAAAACATAACAGCAAGCCTTACCATTTCGATCGGTCAGTTAGCTCGTAATCATGCTTTTATTGTAACGCTTAGTCTACTACTCGGATTTATATTACTTTATGTCTCGAAAACAGAACAAACTGGACAAAACTGTAAAAGAGGTAGATCGAAAATGGATGTTGACAGCGCTTCCTCATGGGAGCACGTACATGGAAGATAATTTGGATTTAGGTCAATTATCCAAATTGAATGATGAGAATATGCGCACTACGCCGGAAGAACAATCAAGAACTGCCAGTTATAGCATAGGCTAGCCTATGGTTATAGGTAGTAACCATTTTGGGTTCTACAGGTAATTATGGCATATGTCCGTCCGAACAATGATTTTCAACAAAATATGATTTTTTTCTCAGTTCTTCTAAAATGTTATTAATATTGAATTACGGAATGAAAATCAGGAGACAACAGCTTTAGCCGAAATTGACCTTTTTATCCTTAAAAATTAGCGATTGAATTTATTAAATTCTAAATGCGATAATTTTTAATTTGTTGAAACTGTATTCACGATGCGGTTACCATATGAACTAAGAAATATTTTATGTTTATGTTTAAAATTAAAATATATATTTCAAAGTTCGAGATCTTCCTTAATGGCCTTAATGGACAATTGACCCCAAAAGATTACATAATTTATATAAATAACATTTACGAATTATTTATGGAAAAAGCACATTTGATACATAAATTAAAATTCCAACCTTTATTGGATAAAAGCAGGCACAATTAAAATATTTAAAATGAGTAATATAAATAATATCTGTTTTCAATACGTACCTACAGATACAGTATCTACAAGACACTCATATTACATTAATTTTCGCTTTATTATTACTTGCCTGAATTATAATGAATCTGGTTTTTTTAATAATTTAATTTATGGTTATGAGCCAATTTGTGCCGTACATTTTACGATTTCATTTGTTTGTTGAAAAATGAGATAAAGTTTCATTAGCAACACATCAGAACAACACTAAAATTCCCTTCTTTCTTACATGAAGAATTTTGTAACTAAATTATCTATCATTCAGCTATTTATACCACAGAAGAAATACCTGCGGATGCAGAAGCGACACTATCCGTCTTGGCAGATACCAATTTGCAATGCGAAAATACTTCCTTTTAAGATGGCCGTTGAACTGAAATAAACTAAAACGAGGTTGCAAAATCATAGGAACCGCTCTATCTGGCGCAAAAATTAATAAACCGTATACCTAACACATTTATAAAAAACTAATATATTTTATTTTATATACCTATTGGATATTTTTAATAAACAGTACCGCTCAAATACTTCCTTTTAAGATGGCCGTCCAACTAAAATTAGCGCTTCAAACGAAAAGAAACCGCCGTAAGTGTCGCTTCCGCATCCGTTGGATCTCTTCTGTAGTTATACTAACTGATTTGCAACATACTCAGTGACTCAGGTGAGTACACTTTAATTTTTTGGTTCTGTCAGTGGCGACATTTTTTATGTTCTCTCAAAAAATAAACGTTGAGGCTTTTTCAGCACATACAAATTTGGACCCTATCTGTTATTGAAATAAAGAGAACTACCAACCAATTTGATAATTTTCTGCAAAAAAATATCTTTGAAACCACTACCTGCGTGGAGCTCCATGCCTTCATACAGACATTATGTATTGAAGTAGTAAGAAAAATTATTCGATATTAATTTTATCTTTTTTCTTAATATTCTTAATTTTTGGTAAGTCCTTCTTATTCCAACAATTATGCTGCTCCAAAATAGGATCCTCAACAGTGGCACAACGAGTTAATATAATATAATGACAATGATAGTAAAATAGCTTCATTTAAAGAATGTGATTATCATAATGAACGGGAGCAAGATCAGAAAGAAATGTTTGATGAAACTGAAACAATTAGTGAGGGTTGCACAGGAAGTCCGATGTACATGGGGAAATACAATCATTTCAATTAAATGGTAAATTATGTTGTGAAATACTCGAATATGGAAACAGAACACGTAAAATAAAACTGTGAACTGTGATAGATATAAATAAAAGTTGTGGCGTATAACAATCATAATCTTATACAAAAAAAGTTTCCTTAACAGCCTGTACAAAGGTTTTACGATCCTGTTGATGAAAATGCGATTTCACATACAAAATGTCAATGTATGTCGATGACAAATCAATTGCATCAGGTGAGGGTCCTATTAAAAAATAAAAGGTTAACAACCAATGTCACCACTGTACCTACTTACTTAAAAAAAATGTACACAGGTGTTTGGTAAAGATTGAAATGACTAGAGTTATTTAATTTTTTATATTTTAATATTTTTGAATTTTTGAAATAATTTCGCTAAATTATTCAATTAGATTAATTTAAAGAGTTTAGGTCGGGGTTTTTTACCATGCGAGTACAAACATTCCCCACGTGACGACTTTTCTTCGTCCACAAATAGCGGTACCTACAGTAATTGGATTCACTTCATCAGGGGCGTAGCCAAGGGGGGGGGGGGATATTGGGATGTATCCCTCCCGAAATTTCTGTAAGGGCGAAAAAGATTGTCTGTTTTTAACTACGTACAAACTTTTAAATATCGAGCTGTGTCTGGTTATTGTTGGAATGCGTTTCAATTGCGTTATTTATTAAACACCATCCCCCCACGAAAATAAGTTCTGGCTACGCCACTGCACTTCACATCACGTACATAATGTTATATAATGTAATTCGAAGCCTGAAGAAGACTGTAGTTGAAACCAGTAAGTGTCCAATGAAATTTAACTATTTCACAATTTTAATACAGTAACATGTTGCAATTATTCCTCTATTTTTTTAGCAAATAAAATAAATATTTGTAAAACTAATTTTACCTAAACCTATGTTATGGAAATTTATAAGTAATTACCTACACAATGATAAGTACTTGTTATTATTACAACATAACTATAAATATTTATGATGTCTTGGATTAATAGTGAATAAGGAAGTTGATAAAACTCAGAATGGGTGGAAGTGATCAATTAGCTAATTTTAGTAACTCGAAACCATTCCCCATAGAACGTTATATATCTGCACCCTTGCAGTAAGTTTACTGTCGAATTCGAAAAAGATAAAGCCCTTAGCTTCTTGGATCTTACTATTCAGAGATTAGACCTTTCCCTGGAGATCTCCATGTATAGAAAGCTACCACCACTACCAGGTCATCCACTTCAGTTCCTTCCACCCTTTATTCCATAAGCTTGCGGCTTTTCGGTTCCTTTTCAACAGACTCCTTTCCCTGCCTTTAAGCAACCCCAATTTTCACGTTGAATACCGTGCAATACTAAATCTAGCAGCACGTAATGGTTACCCTACCAATTTGATCCTTAGACTTTATAACCAATTCCTTAAGAACTATAATAAGAAAAATTGTACCACTTTGTTGGCTCTTTTATCCGACGTTGCTTCTCAAAGATATTTCTCCTTACCGTAGCCTCATTTTTCTTTAAAAAGTTTTTAAAAACCACAATGCTAATATCTCTTTCTCCTCCAAGGATAACCGAAAAAGCCACTTAGTTCACATTAAAGATCAGATTCATACCTTCGGTAAATCCGGAGTTTATAAGTTGGAATGCGGCTCTTCTCCTGCTTTCTATATAGGGCAGACGGGGAGAAGGTTCAAAACTCGGTTCGCCGAACATTTCAATTGCATAAATAAAAATAATATTACCTCTTACTCCTCCTTTGCTAATCATATTTTGGAGTCTGGCTCACTCTTTTGATCCCAAAACTAATTTTGATATCCTACATATTTGCGAAAAATGGAAAAAACTGGATTTACTTAAAACAAATGAAATCGTCCTTAATTACAACCGTAACCCAGATTTTTCCCTTAATGAAGTTTTGAATATTAACAAAAATGTTCTTGTCCCACAATAATTGTTTCTTAAATTTCGAATTTTCCCTCGTATCACTTAGCCCTCGTATTTCCGTTATCTTCATTACAATTCCCTACATTCGGGTTGGTTCTCTCGCTTGATTGTCACAGTTGACTTGTCATGCACCTGTTGCATGGTGGTCGTGTGTAATTTTAATTCTGTTTAATAATCTTCAGCCGCTACTGATCAAGTGGTTCGGCACAATGTTTTTGGTTGTTTAAAAAGGTTTTTTGGTGTTTTTCCCGTAAGTTATTTGGATTCTTTTGTTGCGTGTTCTTAACCTTGAATTTTTCAGCATGTTCTGTTAATATTTAATATAAATTTTTGATTTCAACATGCACGGTAAGTGTACTTGGATTTGCCTGGTTCCACTTCCTTATTGTAGGGATGAAGTCTTAGTGTTCATCAATTTTAATTAATTTCATATAATGGTTTAACTTGTAATCTAAACTTTATTCCCGCTCAATCCTTCAATTTAACGTAAGTATTTGTAGTGTATTGTTCAGTGTACTTTGAAGTTAATTTTAGTAGCCTGATGATGGCATTATTTTCCGAAACATATAGCTTGATTGTTCTCAATTATAGTTAATTCAAATATATAACGTTCTATGGGGAATGGTTTCGAGTTATTAAAACTAGTTAATTGCTAAATATATTTTTCAGTAACATTTTAAGACCCTATCATGATTGTAAGCAGAGGTTTGTAAAAGTGTTGCATTTGAGTAAACTTTATAGAACTTATAAACGTATTTAAAACGCCAAGAGTTCGATGTATCAGAAAAGATTTCGATGGAAAAATTTGATATTTTGTGTCTACAGGTAAATAAGAAAGATTAACCGAGTTAAAATCTTAAGATTATTATTATTTGTTCTTGCTAAGTGCTGATTGTCGAGTTATTAAAAGTAAATCAAAACCTTATTTTAACATATTTCCAAAAAGTAAACTCTATGCTCTATCACATGCTACCTTTAGCGAGAGCTTTTAAAAGATTCCTTCTAAGAAACTAACGTAACGACTTCACTAGTCTACTAGTCACCATGAGGATGGAAAAGTGAGTAGCAACATTGTCATCGGGTGGTGAAACGTCATATTTAACTCGCATAACACCTCTTGATATTTTATTATAAACGGGGGTACACGCGATTCTCGCGTTTTGCGTGCTTTGGGGGGAGGGGGTATCTGTGATTGTAGGTTCTAATAGCTTTTGTTTTAAAATATCACACCTTGTTGAGCTGGCTTAGTTGCTTGAAAAAAGAAAAAAAATTTACGTTTTTGTACCTTTTCAGATTTTTGACCCCGTAGGTATCTGTAATTTAGCAAGTTATTAAAGTAACTAAAATAAAGGATTACATTTACTTACATTTGACGTAAAAATCACAAAAATGGGTTGATATTTGGTAAAGATATACGAATTCGTTCCTACCTACTTAAAGTAAATTTTTACCAATTATTAAAAAAAATGTAAAATGCAAACTTTTTGGAATAGATTTGAGACCAAAAATACCCTTTCATAATGTTAAGTACGTCTTTGCACATAGTCTTTGCCCAAAAATTAACGAAAATATAACAAATTCCGTGTGAACTTCATAAGGATAGTTTTGAATGAATTTTGAATATAAAAGAACTCAATTTGGACACTGGCAACTTTTTGGGAATACGAATGGCCTTAGGGAGAACGTTTTAACATTCATCTTTAACTATAGTAAAACTAAAAATACCATAAAACATAAAATGTACAAATAGAAGCTGGTCTAACGTTGCATAACATTTGTTTTATAGAAAGACCTTCTCTACCTTAAACAGTTTCAAATTTTTGTTTATTTCACTAACTAAAGGCCACCATTTACACGTATATGTACAGCAGTAAATATGGATTTTACTTCCTCTTAATTACAATATAAGTTGTATATTTAGAAGTATAGTCCAAGTATAGGTATTCTCTTTGGTATAGGTAGTGTAACGTAACAATACACTTGCCACCTACTTTCATCTATAATAGATATTAAGTTAAATATGTAGACAAAAACATTTTTCTCGGTGAAAACGTTCGACTATATATGTTACCTACGACATCGTTCATCGTTCAAAATCTCTAAATTCGAAATAAGCACACAAACATGTACAATTCGAAAGTTACCGAAAGAAGGTATCGGGACACATAAATTAGTCTACGATGAATGCTGTTACTACTTTTTACATCATTTTAACCATGATAACGTTAACCCGAGGCATAATAGGATCATTTTTCATCATTTAAATAACTTTTCAACTTGAAATAATTAAATTTCCATGTTATCGAGAAAAAGTTTCCGATACTTCTCATTTTGAAAATTTTCGCGAAAATACTTCCTGGCATTGTTTTAATGTTCGAAATGGGTTAAGGACCTCGGACAGACAAACTTTGCATGTTTACACAAAATTTTCACCCAAAAATAAGCACAAATAGCGAATTCTATTTTACACGTAATCTCCATAAGGAAACTTTGAACGTATTTTCGAAGTAAAGAAAATATATTTAGACACAAATACCGCTTGAATAAGATGACGGACTTTTATACTAATATGTTTAAAACTTACTTTGAAAAAAATTAGTGCAGATATTTACGTAGTTTGCGGGGTATCTATAATTGTAGCTCAGGGCCGGATGCTCCGACGTTCAGATTTCGTCAGACCGTGCGCATGACGTCACCTGTAGAGTGAATTACATTTGCGACATGCTCATTTGATGTGTTTTTCGTCTGTACCGAGTTTATTTTTCGAGATACAAAAAATTCCATAAGAACAAATATGCTCCTTATGATGTCTTTTATATGTAAACAATAATAGGGTAACTCAATCTCTCTCAGTTAACCTGAAAAATACTTGTATAAAATATCATAATTACATCTGATGGTGTTTGCGCCGCGACGACACAAAAACGGTGCTAGATAGAGGAAAATTGCATATGAACAAATTTGTAGAGCACAAAATTTACTAAAGAAAAGTCCGCGGTAGGGTGTCACGATCTTCGATAGTTTAAGAGTTACAGGCGTCCAAAATGATGCAAACCTTATTCGCGCAACTGTCCACACCGCTTTTTCCCAAACTAATGGAGATAATTACACCCTCCCGCGAACTTTTTTTTAGTAAATTTTGTGCTCTACAAATTTGTTCATATGCAATTTTCCTCTATCTAGCGCTGTTTTTGTGTCGTCGCGGCGCAAACACCATCAGATGTAATTATGATACTTTATACATGTATTTTCGGGTTAACTCAGACAGATTGAGCTACTGGGATTGAGATAATTACACCCTCCCCTTCGAACATATTATGTTCGAAGACCCTCCCGCGGACTGTTTTGTAGTAAATTTTGTGCATTACAAAATTGATTCAGTTCATTTTTTCTCTGTCTAAAATATATAATGGTTTTCGCAGCGTTCGAGGAGAAAGCGTTAGGAGATCTGGGTGATTTCATTGATGGATTCAAGACAATTTCGCACTTAACTCTATTTTTTAACACCTTGTGGTAATTTACATTTTAAAAAAATGGTTACCTGTTGATCTGCACAAACATGAACATCATAACACAAGGTGGAAAAATGTACCGTTTATTTATTTATTGAACATAACTTAAATCGAGGCGTGATTTAAAAACGTGAAATAAAAAAGGTAACGTAGGGTACCAATAAAAAAAGGTAAAGTAGGGAACCAGTAAAAACAATATGATAAAATTAACATAAAATTCATTTTGTGTCTTTTATATCTTAAAAATAATAGGGTAGCTCAATCTCTCTGAGTTAACCCGAAAAATACTTGTACCTATAAAGTATCATTATTACATCTGATGGTGTTTGCGCCGCGACGACACCAAAACGGCGCTAGATAGAGGAAATTGCATATGAACAAATTTGTAGAGCACAAAATTTACTAAAAAAAAGTCCGCGGGAGGGTGTAATTATCTCCATTAGTTTGGGAAAAAGCGGTGTGGACAGTTGCGCGAATAAGGTTTGCATCATTTTGGACGCCTGTAACTCTTAAACTATCGAAGATCGTGACACCCTATCGCGGACTTTTCTTTAGTAAATTTTGTGCTTTACAAATTTGTTCATATGCAATTTTCCTCTATCTAGCACCGTTTTTGTGTCGTCGCGGCGCAAACACCATCAGATGTAATTATGATATTTTATACAAGTATTTTTCAGGTTAACTGAGAGAGATTGAGCTACCCTATTATTTTTTACATATAAAAGACATCATAAGGAGCATATTTGTTCTTATGGAATTTTTTGTATCTCGAAAAATAAACTCGGTACAGACGAAAAACACATCAAATGAGTATTCCTCAAATGTAATTCACTCTACAAGTGACGTCACGCGTCATATTTGCGGACCGCCCACCATGCGCAACATCCTATCTTTAGTATTTATATCGTGATTGTAGCTTGTAGCATTAATTTGTAGGTTATAAATTTATAATAGCTTTGGTTTTAAAATATCACATCCGCATTCGTCGGGATTCGGCGACTGTCGGAAAAGTGCACAGCAACACAAACATATACCTACACACGTCTCGGTTATTATATAGTGATTACCTACAGAAAAGGACATGTTTTATTAAAATGTGCAAAACAGTACTTTATCCTTCTTGTCTATATGTTCGTCGCTATTACCATTTCAGAATTGCGCAGGGAACATGTACATACAAAACTTCAAGCGTCTGGACTTTGCTTCAAGCATTTATTGAATTTGTATGGAAATTTGTCGAACGCGTGCCATAAAAATATCAGTAATAGCAAGATGCTGAAACGGTATAAATCGATTCGCTCCATATACGGAATGGTCATAAAGAAAAATTTTAATTACCTAAATAATAAATATTAAAATAACTTGAAGTAATTTCAAGCAAGTAGAAGGTATAGATCGGAGCAGACGATAACAACTCGAGTGTAATAAATTTTACGTTGTTATGATTATTTTCAACATCGTCCACAATTATTTTTGCAATTGCAGGTGTAAACTAACCATTACTAAGATTCTGACCAGCAATTCCATTGCATTCTGTTGATATTACCCGTTCGTGCCTGAATTCAATCTGTTATTAAATAGCTGGAGGCATTTTTCATTTCACAACGAGCAATTATTTGTCCTTCTCAGTTTTTTTTTAATCGATACACCTGTTAATTACGAAACTACAATTAAAATGCAATAACCAGAAGCCAGTAGGTACCGAAAGTAGTACGTTTCGTACCTGGTAATAAATAACAAGAATGGTTCTTCACCAAAGGATATAAACTAAACCGATCGCGATGTTAAACTATCTTGTTTATTTATTACTGAATTGCAATGATCGAGTCACCAATTAATTTGTCTATCGTGAATAGTAATTGTGTATTTCCTACTCTTTCAATTTTATTACCGTAAGATCCTCAGAAATACATACGTACGTATATATAAGTATAAAACCTGCTATGATTAATCAGAACAAGTGGTATGCGGAGATGCGCCAAGGATATCGAGCTTCAGGTAGGTCATAAAATTTTCACTGAAAACGCATATAATAGACATAGTGTTGTGTGTACATATATACTTTAGGTTACTGAACTTTATAGGGTATTATAAAAAAGTAGAACCTTAAATTGTTTTAATTTTTTACTTAATTATGGGTTTCGACCACAGGTTATGTTGATGGTGCAATTAAGTAATATATAAAAAGTAGTTTTATTATACTACAATGTTTTATAGTGTTATTTTTTTTTCATTTTCTTACAATGAAGGATAACATGAAAATGTTCGAGATCTAATCCTGACATTAAGTAGAACTAACTCATGTTTTAATTACTGGAGGATGGTACTTATTACTTGTTGGTTGCGTACATGCTTACAAGAATAATAAAGATGAAACACAAATGTAAATTAGTTTTATACGACATTTTACTTCAGGTATCATGAGCCACACTTCTTGATGTTGGAAGTTTTGAATCTTTTTAAAAAAGACCTACATGTGTAACTGAAAAATGTTACACTGCTTATAACAGAAAAGTTTGTTAGTATGGAAGATTACGTAGTGTTATTAATGGTTTAAATGTGACCAATAAAGTAATCCATCTTGTTGTAAGGGTTATTTCTCCAAATGGGGATGAATATAATTCCAAAGGATGAGTAATCACAAAACCTTCCCATGCACAAAATTTATTGCATAATTGATCCAAAGGAATACGATATAAATAAGATTAAATTCGTTAATACGACATGTTTCGACACTAATTAGAACGTCATCATCAGGCTAAAAATAGTTAGTCATAAGCAATAAACTTAAAGTATAGCAGTCTACTTACTATAATTAAAATTGCGGGGACGGTTGAATTAAATAAACGTTAAAACATGAATATGAAAGTGAAAAATTTGAATCGAAGCAAAATCAAAGAATTAAATATCGTAAAGAGTCACGCTAATCATCACTGAGAGCAAGCGAGACAAACCAAAAATCAACAGGAAGTGATTAATACAGGTAAATTAATTAAAAATCAAACGTGCCATACTGAAAAATATGAGGTTAAATAAATTGATGGTGGAGGATTTCGTAATTTGATTTGGGATTAAAGGAATGCGTGGATTGTAAAATATGTTCAGCGAAGGACGATTTGGAGCATATGTTATAATTTTTGATACAAGCAAAGTGTTCGGAAAACCTGGCTTTAAATTTGCGACCCATTTGGCCGATATAGAAGGCTGGACAAGTGTCACATAATAACTTGTAAACACCAGATTTATCCATAAAATCAATTTTGACCTTGATGTGAACAAGGCTGTATTTAGGGCGCAGTCTGTCGTCAGAAACCTGAACACCCAGTAATTGAGGTTAAGCTCAAACTCAAGGACAACTCATGTAGTTTAGCGACATTCACTAAAACTTCAGAAGAAACTTTGGAAGTATTAAAATTTGGCCAAAAATTGAAAATAGATATCAGAAGGAGGGAATATTCTTTGTTTTCATGTCCCCTGTTAATTCTCATAAGAAAATCTGGTTTTTCCGCCTGGACGATTTTTTGAAATTTTAATTTTTTTTTAAGTTTTCGACCGCCATTGTTCCAATTTCTGAAGTTTTAGTGTATGTCACTAAACTATATGAGTTGTCCTTGGATTTCGCCCTAACCTCAATTACAGAGTGTGTCAGATTTCTAGCGACAGACTATAATGGAAAACAGAATTTTCTTTATCCCAGCTTGCTCTGTTTATAGGCGTTTCCGGTCATAAGATATTGGAAAACGTACTGACAACCTTGCTTCCGTCTTAATGGACGCCATTAATTACTATCTTGCATTTTTGATGTACTCAAATGGTAAAAATGGTCAAAATTGCTAGCTACCGCATCAAAAGGACGGAAGTTATTAAGTGGTCGAGATATTATTTCATAATGAAAATGGATCCTAAATCTGTTTGTTTCTTAGTTTTTTCGACGTTTTTGTCCATCCAATAATCTAATGGTCTTGAAGATACGGAGACTACGAATAATACTGTCTCATGTAGAAAAGGTAACAAAAGGTCAAGTTGCTAGCCTTATTGAGTGCTTTTCGGAGATTAAGGAGTCTTAAGGAATATTTCTAGATTACGATTTTCATTTTGAATACCATTGCCATTCCAGTGTTTCTGGAACCTAATCTGTCAATTCGTTCGGTAAATACTCCTTAAACATTAATTATATTTTCCAGTTGTAGTTTAATAGAAGAGCAGCACCCAGGTAACTGGAGCGTTAAGCTGCGCCCTTATTGCACATAGATAAGTGCACTGTAAGTAGAAAAGTCATCTCTGAACCACAAAACCGTTTGCTTTGAGGTCAGTCGTTCTAACACATCGACTAGGATTAATGTTGCAGTAACCTAGTGGCTGGAGGGCAGCTCTGCTGTCACTGAAGATTCTAATTACCTTGATTCTTATGCTATCCATTATTATTATTATTCTTATCAGGTTGAGATGCCATTTCGGCAATAGGAAAGATGTAGCAATTGCTCCTCACGTGATAGTCTCGCCAAGAATGTGAGAATGTTCCACCTCAATGCATTTGTTATTGAACAACCACCTCATTTTCAGTAACAAGACTGCCATCATGGCTCTGGCACGTAGAAATCCAATCGAAGTATGACTAAAAGAGCATCCGTATTTGCTTCTTGAGATTTAAGCTTAAGCACAGTTTGTTGTCTAGCATAATACTTAGGTACTTCACTGACTAGAGATATTATTGGATGATCAGAAAGCTTGAAGCCCCCCTACGCTATCTCCTTTTTTAGTGGCTTAATAGACAAGGACAATGTACAATGGAAGTGGCTGGAGTATAAGGTTTTTTTACTATTCCTGTTAGTTTGACTCAAAGACATTTTGTAAAGGTTTCTAGGTGCTAATTTGCTTTCTAGTTCTCTTAATTTATTCACATTTATTGATTCTGCATTCCACTTTTTTATTACTTATTGTAGGTTTTTGTGGGGGGAAATAACAACCTCATGCCATCGCACAACTGATGCCTCTGAATATTTTGTAATTTAAATTTTGGCAAATTACCGAAAACTGGACAGTCATTTAACACACCAAATTTCCTCAATTTATATGTTATCGTTGATAGTTATAATAAAATAGGCTCATTCTTATTAGATCTTTCATCTTAAATTGATATTTTAAATATGCTCCTTATATATTAGATTACGCACTGTATTTTTAGCCATGTGTGATTTTTTGTGGGCACCCCAGTTTACGATTCGGAGACGTTGTCCAATTTATTGAGCCATGGGCTCTCAATCTACATAATTGCATCGTGTTCACCAATGTTTAGAACCTCATTTTGATTACATCGAGGCTCTGGCACCGTACCAGCCCATGTGCGATCGACATATTTCTCAACTAGGTCAGGATTTAGGGAAAGAGTTTTCCTATCAGAACGTCTCATACCTATTTATGAATTTGTATATGCCAATAGAAGTGTCAGCGGTGTCGACATGTTACAGGTGTGAAGGTGTACTAATTTGTATATTTTGAGTTTCTGTATTCGCAGTACTAAATTTTGCCTTTACGGACGACTCTGAACATAAACATTTAGGATTAGGGCAAACCTATGAATGACAATCCCATAATACACTTCTTCTTCTTCTTTGGAAGGGGGCCGGCTCTATTTTTACACAATTAAACGAGCCTGTTTGACAAAATTCTCCGTTACCTCGCCTAATCCCTGCTTAGTAGTTTATTGGTCACTTCAAAAGATGGGTAATCACAAAACTTTCCCCATGTACAAAATTTACTCGCTTACTTACTAGTCTACCACCACAAATTTCACATCTACTCCTCGCTGCCTTACATTAGACCCCCATCCTATTTCTTTAAACAATTGTTCAAACATCTCCACATTCACTTTTCATTTTCTTCCAAACGTTAATTTCACCACTTTGACCTGAGCCATTTGCTACGATATTACGAATTTTTCAAAAATATTTAGCAAGGTAAGTTATGGTCATGGATCCAGTACAATTGCGAAATTTCATGGAAATCAGAAATTTTTTTATCCCAGCTTGCTTTGTATATAGGCGTTTCCGGTTTATATTACGTTTAAAAGAAATGCATATTGTATAATCAAATATGTCCTTAAGGTTTAAGTAAATGCAATTGCTGTGCAACGCGGAACGATGCCACTACAACCCGGGAGTGTACGATGCCGTATTTTTGTATGTGGCAATTGCGTTCATGAGTACTTCATTGGTTATTCATAAAGAACCTTCTGCAAAGATTTTCAATTTTCAAATTTAAAATTGCAGATATTTCTTCATGGTTATGGAAAGGTCACTAGGCAGTATGGGAACGTACAGTATCCAATGTTACCAATAATGTTAAGTATTGCGAGGTATTTTGTGAGTATTCGATTTTTCCTTTTCATTACGTATAAGTAAACGAAACAAGAACGGATTATTCTTGTCGTTTTTATAATGTAGCGAAGAGACTGTTGAAACTGACTTTAATGACCTACTAACACAAGAGAAAATTGAGCAAAACCTTGGTTATTCAAAAGAAAAAGTTATAACCTACGGTTAATAGTTATTAGTTATTGGTACAACTGGAGAAGAAAGCTATGTTTTTTTCAACTCGAGCTCGTGTGTCAATGGAGCGATAGTTGAAAAAACATTCTCTTGTCGTGTATTACACAAACATTTTCCTAAAATTGCATATAATTAAAAAATATCTTTTGTTTTTCTACAATAGGTAAATGATAATGGCAATACCGTTACGAAAATGCAACTTTCTTCACTAATTTTATTAAAGGAAATTCTATTTTCCAAAAGAATAAATAAAAGTATATCAGTTTAAATGATTATTAAAATTTCCTCTAAAAGGATCGAAATTCCTCCCACACACTTATATAAATAATTAACTCAAGGAACAGATTTCCAATCAAGATACATTCCGAAGACGGATAATTTAATTTGAGACTTCCACAGAAACTCTTAAGTTTGTCTGAAGATTTATGGTTACGTAGAATCTAAATAATTTTTCAACTAGATTTGAAATTTTGAATATATTACACATCTTAAAATGATATTTAAAAGTTGGGCGTTTCCCCTTTATTTTGACAGATTTTTGACTCATTGACTCAAATAAAGTTACTCCTTTTAATTCATTTAATAGATATGTTCTTCTGATATGAATGAGTACTATTTTTATTAAAATCACCTGAAATACTGGAGGAATAGAAAGAAGTTTACTAAATATTGTAAGCAATTGATCTTCTTAAATATGAAGTATTACACTAACTTCGCCCCTTAAATACATGTGGGTTTTTCTCTATGAACTATAAAACTATGTTGTACTATGTGCTGTGCTTTATTCAAGGTACAAATTTTTAATAGTGGAAGAAGAACGAAGAGATTTGGCATATGCAATCAATGAATGGATTTTGCACTAACGTATGTTACCTTGCTGAGCAAATAGAAACAAAGCAATCCATTATGTATTTGAGAGGATGAATCCCCATTAAAAAAATATCATCATGAAGCTTTATAAATTGAATGGTCTATGCCCAATGAGTAACGAACTTACAAGTGCAGAATTTCTCAAGGAAGGAGAAATATGTTTTTCCGGAAATCGTCTTGGAAACAACATTTTCCTGTTTATTTACGCGCAGGAAAATTGAATTTTCCGTACTAGTACTGTAAAGACTTTACAAGACACAAAATATACCTAGTTTGAAACTATAGTTACCAACAAAATTGACAAACTTGATTTTTGTGGAATTTGTAAAAAAAATTTCTAAAATTTGTAAATTTCGTCTTTTTTTGCGATTCCCGGAAAAATTTAATACAAAACACGTCAACAAAATCTCGTACTTGACTCGGAGCTTTAAAATACTCGGCCTCTTCAGTAATGTGAAATTTTTCTGAATTTTATGCAAATAACCATTTGTTATATTATGCAACGTATTTCGTATTTAACTATACAGGCGTGGAGCTTCTTTCCTTTCGCCATAGATGAATAAATACTGCATAATTATTCCTATGTCTCCGAAGTATTCTTCCAAATAAGGAGGATACTTTAGTGCAAAAACGGCACAAGCAATTACAAATAACTTCCAAAAATATTTCAATACCTCTAGAGCTGGTAGCAAATAATCGATAATTATTCAATTTCAAAATACAAATTCGTAAAAAATTATTTAATAGGTATTATTTATGTTTATGATCTACTGTAAATTGTTTCATGCCTTTTTGTTTTTAAAATATCAATCGACACATCGACCGTATCAAAGAAGTAGGAAAATTTCGAAAAATTAGCAATTTTGATCAAATTCTATGCCTTACGCCGTTATTTTCAATTTGTCAGTATAATTCGTCAAACTGATTGATCATAATGACATCTATGTCCTCGTTTTGACCATTTTAAGTAATTTACATAAGTTGTATGAGAAATATTCTCTAAACCTTCCCCATGGATGATTTATTAATTTACATAATTTTAGAAAATTATGCGACCATAGGCGTGATACCGCTTTAATATTGTTGTTTAAATTATTCACATTCATTTTTCATACTCACACTTATTAATTAAAATTAACTCCACAAGTGCCCCCATTCGCATTATGACAACCCATAATAAATTAGACAAATCATAAAACAACCCTCTTGATTTATTTTGTCTGAAATTTGAAAAACACTCTTTCACCGTTGAATTTACAAACTCTACCGAAATTCTGCTTAAAACTGTAACTAGAGCCTTTCTGTCCCTCATACAAATGAAAAACAATAACAATCAGAAGATTAAATTATTAATTTGTAGATATAATATTTTATAATGATTATAAATTAGTAATATCCTGAACAGTGGTGAAATTAATTTGTCTAAAGAACAACATTAAGGATAATGTATGGCGCTTAATTTAAATATAAATTATTAAAATTGAATCGGCAATTACGCGTATTAATTCAGCCTTAGGTGTCACCATAATATTTCTTACCGTATCGACCTACATAAAAATTTTCCTGATCATAAATTGCAAAAATTTTAATGATCTCGAAAGTAACTTTTACTAATCATTGGCGCCTTTAAGTAGGCATTTTCCCCATTTGGTAGCAGTCCCGTATGTAATATTTTTTTCACACGTGAGAAGAATTAAAAATTCACACGATCTCTATAATAAAAAATGAGTTTGATTAATTTCTAAAATAAAAAAAAAAATAATCTTTTAGTGTTATAAGAGTTGAATAAGGTAAAATGTGATTTATTGTCGATGACGAATAACACTCCTACTTGACCCCAAATTGATTACCTACTAAAACTATTTGCATTCTAATATTGTCGTATGAAAGAAAGTTTTCTAACGGCAATTCTACATAGATGACCCATGTTCGTGGGAAAGACAGGTACAATATTATTTTTTTGTGCGACGCGCTTAGACAATCTAGGACGTTTTCGTACTTACGCTCGAACCACCCAAAAGCTCCTTTATTTCGGTAACAGTTTACGAGCTTCGAACTATCGATAGTGATGTTCGAGATGTAATTTAAAAGAGATTAGATTTCAAAATACAACACAGATTCTAACATTTATTACAACGACTGCGAGGACCACACACGTATTAGATAAAATGTTTGTGTATCGAATGTCCAACCCAAAAAAAAATTTTTTTACACGGCGCTTTTAATTAAATTAACCAGTTTAGGGATTTACCTAATATGAGTCAGATAAATTGCAAAAAGTACAGTAACTTTGTATTCAATTCGCGCAAAAATCAAGTTGCAATTTTTTTTAGTAAAGTTCTTATAAGGTAAATCAAGCAACTCACGTGCACTTAAGCACGTGTCTGTGTGTTAGGGCCGACATTACCATTACGATGTCTTAAAGCTTCAGACGGTCGCCTGAAAGACATGAGTTAATTAAATTAGCGGCCACCATTTCTATTTTCTACTTTGCGGGCGAACGAGATACTGTCACGTCCATCTAATATATATCTATACGGAAAATCTTGAACGTTTCGAATTTTTTTTACACTTAAGCATGTTTCATAGAAATTAACGGTGTGTTTCTTTTACAATATTTGGCTTCCGGACGAAACACCTGTGTGAGATGATAATGGATGTATGTAAAGTGACTAAGATAGGTAATCAGTAGCATGAAAATGCATTAACAGATGCAAAGTGCAAACCAAACACTTGTGTTAAACAAAGGTGCATAAATGTAATTAAATTAACAAATAACTCTCGTAAATATCTATAAAGATTAGTATGTACGGTTTTTGAAACTGTAAGGTGTTATACATAAATTTTAAATAAGTGTTATAACTAAGATTATAACCACATATAAAATTATATGTAACTACTTTCGTTATTGTATACCAAATTTAGAATTTTATACCTTCGGTGTGGGATGTAAGTCGTATAGGTACGTTAATAAAATTTGATTAACATATTGCGAAGTGATTGCTAAATATAAATTTCAACGTCCATTCTACGTCTTAAAACAAATCATAAACATTCCCTAATCACTTCCACCTGTGCATCTTACTTTCAATAGCTTAAAGTAATTATTGTGGGAATTTGTTTTAAGTGTAGTGTAACCTAAACGAGGTAAACGTTGCATTAAAAACGCACTTTATATCCTTGATCCCTACGAGGTCTAAATATATTCTTTCAAAACATTCTACTCTACTGAAGACCGATCAAATTATGTGTCAAGGGTGTATAAAAAGCTCACGCGAAAGGACAAAACTCTGTTGTGTTTGAGGTTCATACCATAAAATGATGATTAACTAATTTGAGTGTGTCAAAGCTGAAAATCCACACTTTGATTTTGAATGAATACAAAAAATGAAAGCTGATAAAATCGATAGCATAACAATAATAATTAGTAGCCATGTTGTGTGTACACTCAGATCTTTGTGCTTCGGTTTTTCATATAGCGAATCTTCTACCATAAAGGTCTAATTTATCAGTTTTTGAAGTGGTGTGCAGAAACAAACGTAGAAAACACAACTGAACGTAACGTAAGAAAAGCTGTCTACATAAAAAAAAAATAAAAATTATAAAGAAATATAAAGAGAAATCTGTGTGGACCATAGTGGTTGGAATCAATGGATAGCTCTAAATGGGGTAACATTTCCAGTGGTTTACGATTAAATATTCATAAGATTACCTTCCCCATGGATTATATATAGTTGAATTAATGTTTGATATTAATGAATGCAAGTTATGTCAGGTTAAGCTTAGTTGTTAGCGATATGTTTCGATAACAAGTACATCTTCAGGCAATTATTACTAAAATAGATTACTTAAATAAGTGACTATATTGAATACTTACAAACTAATTTAAACGGACTATAAAATTACCAACATTTTGTCGTAAAATTAGGAAATTAAATGATAAAGTGATAAAACGTCTTGACGATGCACTAGAAACTAAAAACTGTCATAGCACTCATACCAAATATAATAAGTGGGAAAACATGAAGGCCAAAGGTACAACCATGCTGAAAGAAGTTAGAATTAAATCTGAGAAAAGTAATGAAACGAAACTTACGGGAAAATTGTTTAAGGTAAAGCTATAAAGGTGGCCCGTTGAATATTGCAGTAGTAGAACACCATATACACTGAGCGAGGGGTGAAACGATATATAGTAAAAAGGAAACTGCAATACCGGCTTTAGAAAACATACGGGGGAATTATACGAGTGGAATACTATTAGTGTAATAGTTATTTACATATGAGTACGGTAAATCAAGGTTTACGTTAACGAGTGAGATGTTTATTGCCGAAGCGTAGCTGAGGCAAGAATTTCGAAACGAGTAACGTAATGTGATTTAACGTACAAATAATGTAAAACATTTTATTTCATACTGGCCATAGATTCATTTCTTAAGAGTTTTTCTATTAACTTTATATAAAATTTGACGTTTCCAAAGTCATGTCACTTTATGTTGCTATGGCAACCTTTGTATTCGGGTACAAAATTTCTAGTACGGTAAAGTTTCATTTACCAGACTCGTATGAGTCTGGTAAAACACAGATTACTAGTCAGTATGAAATAAAATAATATTTTCAGGTTTAGAATTTTGAGGGTTGCTGTTATGGTTAATAATAATTTCTTTATTTGATATTTTGGTACCCTTATCGCACACGTGGAGAATTCTGTAATCAAGTTTGGGGTTGAATGAGTGACCTGAATTCAAAATGTGGTCAGCAAATGATGAATGAGTTGTGAAATTGTTGGTTTTAATGCAATTAATGTAAAGCGCGTCACATGTGCCACAGGTAATCTTATAGACTCCGGAACGGTCAAGGACAAGGCCACTCTTTAACTTGGATTTTGAAGAGAACGAGATTTTTATTTCAAGTTGCTTGAGGAGCTTACTGAAGAAATATGAGGGTTGACCAACAAACGGTAGGGAAAAATACGAGAGGCCTCGTTTTTTATGGGTTGTAGAGTGGTGCGATGTTTGTTGTTAAAAGTGCGGACCGTATGAGTGTGAAGATTAGAAATTAATTCAAGGGAGTAACCGTTACACGCAGCCCACTTATAGATTAAATTTAATTTTCTGTTGACATAGGAGCCTGTTACAGTAAAAAAAGAATCCCGCAAGCTTGTGGGATAGAGGGTGGAATGAGTGGAAAGGAATAACATGGTCGGTGGTGGTAGGTTTTCTATATCTAAGGAGTAGTCGCTTCTGGTGATGATTAGGTTTTACAAATTTAGGACTTTCTGATTTTCTTTTTTGTAGGTGAATTAGATATTAGGATGTAACTTATTTAAAAATTGAAAACTTCGACATCCTGGTCATTCCCATTAAATATGACCAAGATGTCTAGATGTCGTCGACATACCGTTTGTAAAACAACACTTTATCAATAAAAAACTGGCTACAGTAAGGAAAAGCTCAATGAGGAGGTGAGATAGATTGTTGTCCACACGTAGGCCCTATGGGGCTTGGCACATATTCAATGAAATTTCAGCGCAACATAAGTAGGTACTTTCAAAATTACATTATAAAATTAATAATTACCACCACACTATGGTGTTGTTTTATTTACTTATAAGTTACCTTTGATTAATTATTTTATATTCAAAGCCTATACGTAGCGGACACAAGTGGTTTGTAACTAACTCTTCATTATTACAATGCAATGTTCTGTTACGTTTCCCTTAGACAAAAGTGAAAAAGAAGAACATCTTCGTGGACTTTCACCTATATTTATATACATTTTCTCTTTATTCCAACATAATAAAAATTATTATTGCTATTAAAAAAAAGTTCTGGACGCTCGAGATAATGATTTGCATAATAAAAATAAAGGTAAAGTAAGGCATGGATAAACCAGTTGAGAATGTGGATACCTTGCATTGCGCGATGAACAAATTGCTATGCTGAACAATATTTTCGACAAAATCTGTGTCATTGCATAGAAGCTGAAGGCAAGCACTTCGAACATTTATTAAACTAACGTTAAATTTGCATAAACTGGTTTTATTAATTAGCACAACAAAAAATTAACACTTGCTTTTATTTAAAAATTTAAGGGTTGCTTACTCTGTACCTACGGAGTAAAACAATGTTGTAAAATGGCAGAAGCTATGTTCCTGTAAAAAAACAATTGACCTGTCAGCGCTTTTTGGACTTTTTAAATGCCTCAAACGCTTTCCTCATTTTTCATTTTTGTAACCTCAATTTTTACTTCTCGAGTACGAAGTAAAAATTCTGGCAAGTGTTGCCACGAAACTTCCCTCGTACCAAAAAACTGCAACTTTGTCATATAAAAAAAATGAGTGTCGCAATTATAGCTTATACCGGAAGTCACGTCATCAAAGGTAATATCAGCATTTTCGTCCTTGGCCCGAATGCAATCGATTGGTGAAAACCGCATTTCGATAACTTTAATAGTTTCTGAGTATGTTTTGTGTATTTGAGTAATATAACCATTTAAAAACGCACATTGACACGTCTTTATTGATTTATACGTACTCATTGGCGCTACGGTCCGCATGAGCCTCTCATTGGGTTTCTAGACTAATGTTTTACAAGGTGCGGTCGTCGCTGGCTCCTCAACCTTTAGCCTATGCCAGAGGGGAAGCTGCTTTACTCTCCTCCATTTTTAACTTCGGACACGATTTTTCTCCATTCTTTTCCATTAGCTGCTTTTCGTTTCCACTGGGTGACTCCAGCTGTTCTTAGATCCTTGTCTACTTCATCCTTCCATCTTAGCCTCGGTCTACCTCTGCTTTTCCTTCCTTCCGGTTTATTTTGCAAGATCTTCTTTGGTCCTTTTGTTTGTTGCATTCGCTCTGCGTGTCCCATGCATCATCTTACCCGCATGATATATTCTAATACAATGTACATGTAACTGTTAGATTACCAAGACATCCCATAACAGTATTGATAACAAATCTGCTTAAAATCGGGTTCTCTTTGTTCGCACTGTTCTCTAATACACTCATCAGAAGTGTATTCGGCCGATAAGCCTATAAACATAAAAAGTTGAGGCATAATTTTAAAGTAGTTTATTGTAGGTGAAAGGTTTACAGTGTAAATACTGTGTTGTATTCTTATAAAGAATTGTTATAGATGTTAAACTGTGGTAGTTTATTTTAAAATGTGACAATTTTATTAATTAAGGTGTAATTAGTCCACGTAGGATAAGAACGCTTTGAAAATGGCTTTTTTATTGTAAGCCGAAACATGTCAGCCAAATAAAGTTATATTTTTAACATTAAAACTGTGGGAAGACAGAGGGTTAACAATTCGCGTATCCAAGAAGTAATTAGTTTGGCATACCTTTGCCTATCACTAGAAAGAATACCACCAGCACTAAAAAAAGAAAACGTAACATTGCTGTTGGTGATTCTTTGGCAGAAATGAACTATACCACCCTTGTAATCGCACGGTAACGTTACTTAAAATTAATTATTAATCAATTTCACAAACAGCGGGTACATCTTGGTGGCACAGAAACCTAAATAAATAAGAGTGGTAATTTTCGCGGCCCCAAGAATTGTCAGTTTAAGCCCAAAAATTATTATTTTTACCCCAAGAATTATTTTTTCGACCCCAGCTTTTTAATTATTTTGGTCCCAAGATTTCTGATCCCAAGAATTATTATATTAGCCCCCAAAATTATGATTTTAACCCACAGAATCATTCTTTTGGTACCAAGATTTTATTCATTTTACCCCAAGATTTTACTAATTTTACCCCAAGGTTTTGACATTTTTACCTAAGATTTCCATTTTCACACCAGCCTTAAGTTGTATGTGGAAGGTTTTAGAGACTTATTAAATAAAGTAGGCAAGGAGTTTGTAGGTATGAGCTTCCATGTAGCCATTGTAAATTTTTTTTAGTTTCAAATACTGTTTAGTATCATATTCCCGTTTTTGTTATCAATTAAAAAAAAATATAGGTACTAAACCTACCTCTAACCTAAGCGCCTGAGTACTTCTACTTCTACTTCTATAAAATAAGTAAATAAATAAAATCTTTGGGTAAAATAAATACTTGGGGTGAAATGAATAAAACCTCGGGGTAAAATGAATAAAATCATGGGGTAAAATGAATAAAATCTTGAGGCCAAAAGAATAATTATGTGGGCTAAATTAATAATTTTGGGGCTAATATAATAATTCACTTGGGAACAAAAATCTTGGGACCAAAATAATTAAAAAGCTAAGGCAGAAAAAATAATTCTTGAGGTAAAAATAATAATTCTTGGGGTGAGAATGACAATTCCTAGGATGCATTAAATAATATTTCAATAAATAAAATTCTCCAATAAAAAAAATATTTGGGAGATAATGATGATAATGTAAGGATTTAAAGTAAAGTTCATCGCTCTGCACTAGTAAAAACAGGCACGTTTATCAATTTTATTGACGAACGGCTGTTATAAAATTGGTGTGTAGTGACCAATTAATTATTGAAAGTATGATGAAATATAAATGATAGCAGATAGACTTGTGAACTATGTTTAGATTTCGCTTTGTCTACCAAAATTAAGATATAAGCAAATGCATATTTTTTGGACAAGCCTAAGGAAAAGTTCCTGTGAATATGACTACGTCGAGCGATGGTTCATTGTGAGGCGGAATGATGCGTAGCCGATAACATACGTAAAGGGGCATCTGCACTATGCCGGTCGGCTTTACCGATCGGAAAAGCCGATCAGCAAAGGCTGCATGGGATCACGCAAGGCCACCTTTAGTTAGAGGCCTGGAACTGCATTACGTGACGTCACAGCTGACGATCCATTCTAGTAAAGTCGTGCGTGGGGAAAATGCGTTTTCAAGCAAGATAATGTAATTTGTAACTGAAACCGACAATCTATATGTGTTTTAAAAAGGCATACAAAGTCTTTAACAATTTTTACGTGAAAATCTGTAATGCCGATAGACGCAAGTTGCTTCCTGTAGTATATTTTAAAACAATCTAAATCTTTAATTGAACCCTTTTCTTTTGCCAAGCGGTCAGTTTATTTCTTCCTTTTGGAAATTTCCTTGGTTCTAATATTAGCATCTTACGTTTTTTGGCAAATAACAGTCATATAATGGGGACGATTCTCAAAAATCGTTGGATATGCATCGTCGCTTAATTTTAATTGCGCTCGTGGAACAATTAAAACTGTACCATATTCTCTAACTGCCCGATCCTCGCAAATTACAAATTTATCTACAAAATGTTTAATGCATATTCTTGAAGATTCTGTTAAGTACAAAATTTTTGCGATGAATTGCGTGTATCCACTTATTTCTTTTCTCTACAACTTTCGGAAATCTAAATGCCAAAACCTTCTCAGAATTTCTGTAATTGCTTCGACAGCAAGGTACGCATCTAAAATGTTAAAAGTACGTTTTACCAACTGTTATTTATGGCCGAGAACATTTGTGAATTAAGTCTTAAGCGCCCCATACACAGAGACACAAGTGTTAAAATTTGCCTGCACAGATCTAGATGCGCGTGCAAATACGATTGTCAGTGGGCAAAATAGTCCCAAAACTTTCAGTTCCAAGCGCGGTTCGAAAGGAATCAATTGAGGGTTGATTTTTAGAGCAAATGCGAAATTAAACCCTTGTGTGTATATGTGCCTGTTCACGCCAAGCCTTTGACCACGTGGTAAAGTGAAATAATTAAGGTTATTTACACAATTCTTCATCTTCAATTGCGTTTAAGCCCTCACGACAGACTGAAACAGCTATAAACACTCAAATTAAGCACGTGGCAATATTGCTGTTATACCGAAATGGATCGGCAATCGTGACGTCACAGCAGGAGAGGGGATGCAGTTACCGGCCTTCTATTTTAGGTGGCCTTGGATCACGTCTTCACTGCAGTTGTATTCAGTACGCGAGACGAAGCCCGGGAAAAATGAGCGAAGTCGATGACGAAATGGTGGCAATTGCAGCTGCAATTATTTTTGAAGGCGAGGCATTTGCTTCTGCACCATTCGTGACTCCCCGCTTCCACTTTTATTAGTGTCTTTTTCCTTTTCCACCTCAAGTGTAAAATGACTAAGCAGGTATCTAATTATTTTATCTGCCTCTTCTTTGCTCACCCCAAATTTCCAGGAAAGCATCGTGCCATTTGTTTTTATTTTTATATTCCTTCAAACTACACATGTACCTATTCACCTCAACAGGAAACTGCCATGCGTCGAGACCGTTCGGTTTCAGTTGCCGTCCACACAGCAAAATGCCGATCGGCTTTCTTTGACCGAGACCGCCAAGAATCGGATACATAATCCCTGGCCGCGCGGCTTTGGGATCATGCCGAACAACACGTACATACTTGTAATGCAAATCCGATCGGTAAAGCCGATCGGCATAGTGCAGATGCGCCTTCAAGATTCATCCGCACTATGCCGATCGGCTTTGCATTGCAAGTATGTACGTGTTGTTCGCAATGATCCCCAAGCAGTAAAGACGTGATGCCATGCGGCCTTTTTTGATCGGCTTTGCCGATCGGTAAAGCCGAACGGCATAGTGCGGATGCACCTTAATATTCACATTATGAATGTGATTTAAAAATGTACAGAAGAAATACACAAAATACGCTGTGTACATTTGAAAAGGACCTACCCTTAATTTTTCCGAAATGCGCTGTATTAGAAAGAAATGCCGTAGCACGTCAATTTTTAACTTAAGGGGGACACTATTTCATAACAGGGAGATCACAGTATTTCAAAATTTTTTATCAAATGTAGTAGAAACGTTTAATGGTTAAAACGTAACACCTTATTGTCATTAAATTATTAAGGTAATATTTATTAATGAATTTGGAATGGAATGAGTGTTGCTGAAGTGTGGAGTATGAGTTTGCAAAAACTATTCAATATGATGCTCGAATTAGTAACGATTATTTACGACTACCTAACCTTTAGGGCTCAAAATGATAAAATTTAAAGCAACACGAGCTACAACCACACAATCCAATTTTTGCTGCCACCACCTGCCATTGTTTGCTACCGCAGAAAAAAGAAACAAACTGAAAAAGAGACTGTTGGAAGTAAGGGCAGAAAGAGCAAACGAAGACTTTAATGTTTTACTCCCATGTGATTGTTTTTAAATGAATTTGAGCTGGAAAAAGGTGAGTAAGAAGAGGGTATTGAGGCCACGCAGAAGAGTGGTGCATCATTTAAGTAACGATAAAGAAAAGTTTCAGCTCTATTTTGGTACTCTTTGAATCTTTTCTTGAACTAGAGCGATCTAGCATGAAATTTTTACCCCTGTCAGGAATCCAATTGATATGGTGGCATTTACAAAGAGGTATATCCATGTTTATTTATTCATACGTCAATACCTATTTTAACGTGGTGTGATTGTTTATGAAGCTAGCAACAATAGTTCTTGTTTCCTCATATTTCGTAAAACAATTTATTGACTAATGCTCAAAGTGCATACTAATAGATCTTTTTTATAAAACAATTTTATCAGCCGGGTACAGTGAACCTTAATGCATATCACATTAGAAACAAACGTCTATTATTACAAAATACTACGTTGTTAGTTATTTCAGTAACAAAAATCTTTTATTCTTAAGAGAACTTATTAAACAATACCTAGCTGTACAAGAATAAGTTAGCAATATTTTCTTTTGTAGCTGCTACCAAAACTAATGTTACGTTTATTGGTATTTGTACTATTTGTGGTCTTTGTGCTGATGACTCCAGGTATGTTAATTTGTCTTTAGAAATTTAGAGCAAGTGAAATTGTCATTTATTACTTGTAGAAATTCTTACTTCTTATTTTTGTAGGTTCATCAGACGAATTCAGTTTTATTGAGTGCATTAGGGAACATCAATGCGATCAAAGGGAACCGGAATTCATCGAGGATTGTTACCATTATTGCCACCTAACTTAACCGCTGCATGTACAGTACAGTGTATTATGAAATACCAATAAAAACCTTCTAATGGGGCGAATTACTCGTTTGCCATAATTAGGACTGTAGATTTATTTTCAGTTTGAATTCATAAGTACAAAAATAATGTACGACTAAAAAGCCCACCCAAGGCCCCGAGATTTGCACTTAAAAAAAGTGGGTATAAAAAAAGTTACGTTTTATGCACGATACTTTTTAGAGACACACTGTAGATATGTGTCCTACTAATTTGCAAATGTGCTTCATCCAACCTAATTGCCATCTCCTATACTTATTTTTCAGTAAATTTAACAATGAAGCCGTACTTGAAGAACGGATCGCTAAATGGACACCTTGTATAAGGTTTTGACAAAGAAATTTCATAAAATATAGTTGACAAAGAAATGTGATGGTGCAGTGACTATCATACTTAGCCTTTTCATATAATATGTTACAAAATATTGACAAACAAAGCATGGTTAGGATTTAGATCGAATAATTTGGTAACGTTTCATGACTTTTGGGATCAAAACAAGACAAAATTTGGTTTTATTTTGAAAAAGCACGCATATGCTCCAGTCCAGAGGAGGCAAATACCTAATCACGTGGATGGGTTAAAAATTCATCTTACGTTTAATGTTCGCAAACCAATTTATAATTTATTGTAATACAATGCTTATGATGGAAAAGTTAAATTAGATTAAAGATTTCCGTAACAATACTGATAGCAATCCTGAACATAATCCGATGTTCTTTGATCGCACTGCTGTTCCATAATGCATCGATGGACACTGTATTGGTCCGCTGATAAACCTATCAAACAATAATGGTAAAATACAGTTTTGCAAACACAAAGAAATATAGCTTAACATACCTTGGTTTATCAGCATAAAAAGTGCAAGTAGTGCAAAGAATACAACTCGTAACATTGCTCTTGTTATAAGTTACTTACTTTCTGTGACGAGCGTAAGTATTCCCAAAAGTCTTATATTGTTCCTGTTATCGCAAAGACAAGGTCTCGTTACTAAATTTTTCAATCATTTTACGTAAGAGATATCTGTTGGTATCGTAACCCTAATCAAAATACTTTCATTAAAATTCCACTATGAAATTATACAGATAATAGATGTACGTATGGTTTTAAAGGAAGGGTCATCGTCTTGGGATGTTAAAAATAGAAATTCTATCAAATATTGACCGGACGACAAATTACTATGGCGAAATTCGTAAAGTAATACAAAAAAGGGGTTATGCCAGATATGATGTGACAAAAATGGTAATTGTATGAAAACGGTTGCACAAAATTTGCACCTAATAGATTCTTATCCTCCAAATTTAGCAAAAAAACTGAATAAGTTTACGTTATGTAAAAAATAGGTACTTTGATAGTAACGAGGTCATAATGCCTGTAATTTTTGACCCTGATAGTGGGTGGCACTTCGTTAATCAAGTTCAAGTAAACCAGAAATGTGAAGAAACCTATTGCTGTCATCTTTGTGTAACTTTTCCATGGAATTGTTCTTCCATTGGTGATTGTTATAAATCAGATTTCTGTGTTAGAAAAGATTACTATTCAATTGCAATGAATAGATTTCGAATGTGGTCGGGTTAATATTAAAGAGAAGAATGATCACCTGAATTAACTAAATACAGACGTACTGGAATAGTAGTTTCATGTAGTACATAGACATAGTTAATATAACTCAATTTATATAACCTTGAGTGAGATATAGCTCAACAGGATTATTTCATTTCCTTTTCCCTGGTCGCGAAAAGCTTCTGAAAAGACAATGCCAACGAATTTAAATGCTGCCATGACCGTTTTCTATCCTGTTAGGAACGGTGTGGTGTTACTGCTCAAAGTGAATCTATACGCATTTTAAGGACATCGTTCTTCTCTTCAATACTTGTTCTCTTGTTGACTTCGTTGCAAACGATTTTGAGTCCTATAAGAGGCTATAATTTGTAAATTATCGTAATTCAAGAAATGAGGCAGTCCTTAGACAAATCTCTTGCGATAAAGTGTCAGTGCAAAGGGTTTACTTTTTATATTGCATTTACGGGGAAGAGGGCGAATATTGGAAACATCTATCTATCACACAAAATAATAGCTATTTGTGCATCAAGGGCGTAAAGAAGCTTTTATGGCCCGAAGACTTATTTCAAGTCCGTGCGGTAGGGAGGGCTAGAAAAAGGCTGTAGGGCCATAAAAGGAAGTTACGCAAGAAATGCATACAGTATTTTATGCACAGATTAAGTATTTATCTAAAATAATTTAAATATCGCATAAACTTGAGTAGATTTATGAAGCCGCTTGAAATACGTTGCTATAGATATTAAAATACGTTGCCATAGTAAAAGCAGTAAACAAGGGAATCCATTTTAATTTTGTTCAAGAACTGTATCATTTCCATTGTCATTTTAACTTCATTTTAATTGACGTTTCCTTATGGGCCGAGGGCTATAAAGAGGCCCGCGGCCATAAAGAGTTGTTTATGTTCAGGTAACCAAGGTTATAATAACCTCATTATGATGTATCTGTGCATAAAATTAATTTTTCTTACATGTGAGTGGAAAGTGGATGTATTTTCCCTATTTTGAGGGAGCAAAGTACCACTTTTTCTCCCTCGGGGAATTTTTTACACTTTTTCTCCCTTGGGATTTTTTAAAAACTTTTTCTCCCTATAAAAAATATAAATTTAAGTTAGAATAATAATTTAAGCAGCTTCTAATATTTCGGCTGGTATATTTTCTACATCAGAGTCTGAATTCTCATTAGACATTTCAAAAAACGTTAATACACTTGCCGATCTACAAATGATGAGATATTGATGAAATATATTTAATTAAAAATTGTGACACATGGGAAAAGCCTTCTTGATGTATTTTTTAAAAATAACTAATGGTAAACTATGCCAAACGTATAATTGTTGTCAACGGAAAATAAATTCACATAAAAGAAAAAATCATATATCTACCTACCGCGAGAAGAAAGTGAAATTTTCTCCCAAGGGAGAAAATTAATCACTTTGTTCCCTTGGTAGATAAATAGCTATTAATGCAACTCTCAGCGCCTGCATGTAAATCAAGGTAGATGATGGAAAGAAAATGACAGAAATTACTGTAAGGGATGACGTATCACGAGAATTCGATGATAACATGATGACAAATCCCGTAAAAACATTTTATATGGAACAAACACAACGTTGATGAGAGCTCCATTAGGTGATGAAAATCACTGACACGCATTATTTGCTTGATCTTCGCGAACGAACAAAAATCGTTAAGTGATTAATATGGTGAATAAGGGTACTGAAGCATTAATTCCGCGTTTTTTTTTCCACTCAAATACTTAATTGGTCGATGGGAACTGGTATGGTCATGATGGAGAATCATGCGACGTTTTTGATTGTTTTTCCAAATTGCGTCAATGACTACTGGAAAATTAGTCAATGTTGACCGTTCTTCGATCCTCTAAAAGAATGGTGGCAATATGTTCTGCATAACTGAAGGGACAAGCGATCATTTTCGTGAACGAACAGCTTATGTGAGATTCCGTTCATCTTAGAATACTCAAACAGTGGATTTTTGCTTAGTTTCCGGTTCATACCAGTATATCCATCACCTGTAACGATGTTGTAGACAGATTTTGCAGCTCATTGAGTCTGTTTTAAGCTTCAGTCAAATTGTGAGGAATCCTACGGGAACAGATAACTAATTTTCGATGCAAAATCGAATGTATTACAGTTTGTGATAAGGGATCTCGCTTTACATAAAGTCCCCCGCCCCTGATCATGCGATACAGCTACTCTTGATGAGAAGAGCATCTTATTAGCACCACTGTGTGACCATATATGTGACGAAAAGCATTCAGAGAAAGGTATTGGTTAAAGTAGCCATAAATTTTCATTACATACATCGTTCGTTCTCATCGTACTATTATATGCCATCCATACCCACATGACGGTAACTAGTTATAATTTATAATTTGTCAGAAAAATATGTAATAAAACGCTATTTCAGCATGGCCTGATGATGGCCTGCTCTGGCCGAAATCGATCGCCTTAAGATATTTCAATAAAATATAGTTTTAACATATTTTACTATTTCATGATTATAATTCAAAAACTATAAAAATGGAGACCTTCATCAAGAACATAGCCATAAATCTCTTTGCACGAAATGGAAACGATTTATCTTCTCGGAAGAAATAAAACCAGTGTATGAAATTCTGTTGGTTAAGCACACAACGTTATGGATTTGGATTTATAAGACAACCCTATGAGAAGGGCCTAGTCAAAAGAATTTCTGAGTATAACTATTGACAGAAATCTTCTTTGGTCAAGACATACAGTCTTGAATCGTAAGAATCAAATATAGTGAATGGACTAGCAAACCCCAAATGGGGATCCAAACACAAAGGTACTTATGTTAAAGCATAAAGATGAAGAAAACCTTATTTTCGCGTGGATACCGTGAAAACGAACTTCCTGATAAAGCAGCAAGAGAAGATGCTTTGGAAAAGAAGATAGATGTGAAAAACGTAAGAACTTACTCGAAACGAAAAAAAACAATAAATATAGGGCAGTAAAAATGACTACTAATACTCAAATTTCGAAGATTAAAAATGATGTGAAAGGTAGGGTGTGCCTAAAAAACGTGACGAAACATGCTCGAATGTCTCGTTGCTCCTCTGTGTAAACAAATGTCATGTGACTCTTACTATAAAATATACAATCTTGTAACTGTGGGACCCACAATAACAAAACAAAGCTTAGCGAAAAACAGCTTAAATACGAACGAATATCTACAAAAATCGATGAAACAACTCAGTGTACACGCTAAAATGATTATTTAGGGTTAAGGCAGAAAAAAAAGGATTGTGATAAAGGAGAGGAAGAAATTAGCATAGCAGTAGAAATCAACACTTGAAAAAAAATTCATTTACATAATAATGGTCCTTGTTTTGCTTCCTTACGCACCAAATTTAAATAAAATATTAATTTATGTCAAATGTAATACTAATTAGCTGAAATTGATTACGCATAAATATTAAAACACATGTAATGCCATACTTATAACGTCTCTCAAATCCTGAGCGTATATGAAGAACGAAAGAAGGAATTATAAAATGTTTGTCTAAGATTCTTGTCCCCAATTTCGAATAAACGACAAACTACCACAAACATAAATGATTATAATAAAAAATACAAGTATTTACCCTTATTTAAATGTTAGTCCCATTTCTGCGTTTGTCCCAAGTTCAGAAAGAGAGTGTTTAGCTTTTGGCAACTACACGAAATGATCACTGATAACACTACCAAACGTTTATCATCATGAATAGTGTTAACCTATAAAAATACGAAAGATTGTTCCGCCATATTGAATGTCTACCTATAATTTTTAAGGGTAATTGCAACATTTTGTTTTTGCGATACAAGCATTTTAATTAACATTCCTGTGGAACATAGACATGTTAGACTCTTAATTATACCTGGTACCAACGTTATATAAACAAATTGATTGAATAAATATAGGTAATTTAGTATTCCATTTCATTAGTACCTATACACCTACGTATAGTATTTAAGAAATAAATCTATTATTTGTCCATAACTTGTTAATACCGTATATTTGAGCAGAAAGAAACTATAAACTAGTTAATTATATACCACTCTGTTAACACATACCAATTATCTGTGTCTAAAGCTCCCCTAATGACTCAACTAATGTTTATAAAGCGTATAAGTTATCTTTCACACTCAGTCGTAATAGCATAATCTTAAGCTGCAAAAAATTGACTGCAAAGGTTTTTATTACAATACAGAGCGAAATCATTTTTTATATAACTTATTAGGTTTATGTTAAAATCAGGTGCACAAGTGATAAAAATAGAAATGTTTTCTGCACTATTTATCGTACGAGAAAGGCATCATGATGATGTGTGTTATAGTTGGTGGAACAGAAACTGATAACTGCCGTACCTACAACGGTAGTTCAAACGAAAATGTGCATAAAGGAAAAATTACAACGAACGAAACGTAGATCGTAAGGGTGAAAATCGTCCGGAAAAAAACATACCTATATACAGGGTCGGCCATTGAAATGGAAACACGGCTGTTTTGGGACACTTAGACCAGTTTCTTAAAAAAACGCTCGGACACGTCGATTTTTTATTTTTGCGGGACAACTTTTGATGTCAAACTTAACATTGACACATCAACCCCCTAGCCCCAGCAACCTCTACCTCAAGAAGTTAAATAGGGAAAGGGAGTCGAGCGACTCCTCATTTGAAGCGTATTTTAATTCTCTATTTGGCAGTATGACCGAAATTAGTTTTATTCAATTTTTTTTTCGCTCCCATAAAAGCACCCTCTAGATTAATAATAATAATAATATGTATTTATTGGCCAACAGATCTACATCCAATAACAGGCCAATTTGCCTAACTGATAATAGTAATAACTAAATGCTAAATTAGGATTAAATTAAATAAAAATTAAAGTTTATTAACTAGGGGGGGGGGTTGTTTAGGAAAAATCCTGAAACACGCCGCCTTTGACCTTTTGAACGGCACATTTTGATGTCAAATTTGACTTTGTCAGGTCAACCCCCTAGCTCCAGCAACCCCCAACAGAAATATAAATTACGCTAAGGTGGTCGAAAGACTATCATTTTAAAGTTCTTTTGAGTCTCTAAAAATTGAATAAAACTAATTTCGGTCATACTGTCTAATAGAGAATTAAAAGACGCTTCAAATGAGGGGTCGCTCGACCACCTTACCGTAATTTTTGTTTTGGTTGGGGGTTGTTGGGGCTAGGGAGTTAATCTGACAAAGTCAAATTTGACATCAAAATGTGCCGTTCAAAAGGTCAAAGGTGGCGTGTTTCGGGATTTTTCCTAAACAACACCCCCACTTTAGTTAATCTAGAGGGTGCTTATCGTGGCACAACACTGCCTGCAGGTGCCTGTAGTTCGGCTATGAAGCCTATTGATTATTTCCGAATTAAAAATTTTAGTCCGACCGCTTAGAGCCAAATATGAAACCAATTGTGCACTTCGAAGTAAAAGCGATTTTGTTACTGAACTTTGTTCAGGGGTCCATAAGGAACGTTTTCAGCTATGGAGGCACTCGGTGCGACCCCTGGTCATTTTTTTACCAAAGTACCCCCTACGGGAAAAAAATACATTTATTTTTTGATGACCGAAATTAAAGAAATGGGTGTCATTTCCGATGTTTTTAAACATGTAGAGACCATTTTTGGGGTTATTTTTGATGAAGAAGGAAGGGGGCGGCGCTATAGGGGGTGGAGGGCAATAAAATCAAGGTTAAAGCACCAATATTTTGAAAACCAAAATTAATGAAATAAATATCGTTACCCAGGCTATTTATTATGTGGAATTCATTTTTGAGATTATTTTTTGATGTAGTGGCCTTGGGCGGGGGGGAATTGAAGTTGAGGTGTTGCATGTCATTTCCATGGTTTTTAGGGGCGCAGAATTCATATTTAGGGTGAATTTTGTAGTAGAAGGTAACCTTGTGTGGCGTAGGGCGTAATATCGGTGGGGCGCGAGTACAATGAGAGCGCATTGTTGCTTACAACGGTACGTATTTTGTAATTCCTTTTTACGGCGTTGAATTAATTAGCAGAATCTTCATCCGAACAGTAGATACCGACGTTGTCGTGTTGGCTACCGCTTTGTTTGGTGATATCCCTGGATGTGAACAACTATGGGTTGGATTAGGGACAGGAGACAGGAGAATACTACCGAGTTTTCGACATCAACGCAACCGCAAACCGCATCGGACCGGAAAAGTGCGCTGGGTTGATGGGATTCCATGCCTTTACGGGCTGTGATACCACATCTTCCTTTAAGAGCAAAGGAAAACGATCCCAGCATGGCAAGCTTTCCTCAGTCCAATGAGGTGTTCAAGTCCCTCTCCCAACCTCTAACTCCAGTAGAAGTCCTGAACATCCTACCGTTGCTGGAGAAGTACGTTGTAATCTTGTACGGTAGATGCAGTGAGGAGAGCAGTGTCAACGTAGCAAGAAAGGAGTTGTTCTGCTCGAAAGGAAGGGATATTGAGAACATTCCCCCAACTCAAGACGCACTTACACAGCATGCTTTACGTACGTGGCTTCAAGCAGGCCACGTATGGAGACAAAGTCTGAAGAAAACGTCGCCGCTGCCAGATCCCCAGGAGTATGGATGGGTAAAAACCAGCGTCGGAACTCCTATAACTTGGAAGGTATGCTATCTTTATTGCGATGTGCTGTTTTTTTTCATCATACCATGATCGTGTAAGTAAAAAAAAACTTATTTTTAGGTAAAATGAACCTTAATGCTATCTGCTGGCGAAGCCTGCAGTGAAATCATCCCTTGCGCATGTAAATCTACATGTAGTGACACTAGATACGGTTGTGCGAAGGCGGGCCTTCCGTGCACTTCCCTGTGCAAATGTGGTGGCTGTGAAACCTGGTTAGGTACTTAGGTACTACCTAAAGTTATGTTGTTTTTTAGAGACACGAAAGTTTAATTGTATTTCTTTTCTTTTCAGAATGTCAACGCTCCTGTAAATTTGTACATAAACTTATCTAAGCATTTTCTTGTTAAAGTAAATTTTTTTTCTGGACAACAGTTTGTTCTCACTGTTTCTAACGCTTCCGTAGATATACCCTTTGGCACTCAAGGTAACCCGGTACTACAAATATCACCCCAAATATGAATTCTGCGCCCCCTAAAAACCATGGAAATGACATGCAACACCTCAACTTCAATCCCCCCCCCCCCTCAACCCCTCAAAGCCCCCCTCCCAGGCCCCTATATCAAAAATAATCTCAAAAATGAATTCTACATAATAAATAGCCTGGGTGATGATAGTTATTTCATTAATTCTGGTTTTCAAAATATTGGTACTTTAACCTTGATTTTATTGCCCTCAAGCCCCCTATAGCGCCTCCCCTCTTCCCCCTACATCAAAAATAACCCCAAAAATGGTTTCTACACGTTTAAAAACATCGGAAATGGCACCCATTTCTTTAATTTCGGCCATCAAAAAATAAATGTATTTTTTCCCGTAGGGGGTACTTTGGGGCTCTGTAAAAAAATAACCAGGGGTCGCACCGAGTGCCTCAATAGCTGAAAACGTTCCTTGTGGACCCCTGAACAAAGTTCAGCAAAATCGATTTTACCTCGCAGTGCACAATGCTTTCCCCATTCCGCCGGACTATATGTTTTGAACTTTCTATACAATTTCATCAAGAATTGGTAGTTATAGATACGATCAGAATCTGTTAAACTTTGCATATTCTTTAGAGAGTCAAATGTTGAATTTTAAAATAACGTAATTATGGTAATGAGTAGAGGGCGGATTAATATGCACATAAAAAGTCACATATATGCGCATATATATGCACCAAATATGTTAAAGATATGCAGTCAGTTTGTTAAAATATGCAACATTATATGCAAAATATGCGTACCAAGAAATAATAAACAACCTGTATTAAACAAAAACTGTTATTATGTGAAAAAGGTTCTTAATGAAATTAAAAAAATTAAGTAATTAAAGTAATAATAATGTATATGTGTAATATTAACTACAAATAATCTTACGATCAGTTGGAGAATTAAACATATTATTCTGATCATCGCTTTTCTGCCTATAATAATTTACAATAAGGTGTTTTTCCAAATTGTTTAAATTAAATCCTTGTCGCGTATCAGATAAAATATATCCCCGTTCGATCGAGTGGATGTAGGGACGCGACTGAGAAATCTCTGTAAGAAATGCAAGGCAGCTCCATCTAAATCTCGATATGATCGAATGCTACGGCGAAATGATAACAGTGACGCTTCTCTTACCTTCTACAGGAATTTTTAAAGGTTTTCTTTTTTAGATTTTAATCTTTTATTTAAAAAGTTTCATTGACTGTGCTCGTTTGAGGAGATGAGAAAATTTTTTTAAAGTAAACTGTCAGATTTATTTAGAAATGCACAAATTATGCAATAATATACACATTTTACAAAAATATGAACATTGCTGCAAATATATGCAAAATATGCAAAATTAAATTGGTGTCATATAACTCGCATTAATGTGATTCACCTAGATACGGAAGGGTACTTTTACAGCATCAATATTCAACAATATGCATTTTGCATATAATCCGCCCTCTAGTAATGAGAAATACAAGTAGGTATGTAAAAAAAATTCAAAACACTCCTCGACGGGCGGCGTCGTTCAACCACAACGAACAACTTCGTATTTTACGGTGAACAGTTCTGAACTAAAGATTTTCACTCGAAAGTGCAGTTTCGACCAATCGTATACTATGATATCATATCGCAGGTACTTTATCCATCAATCCATGAACATTTTGGGAAGAACACTGCAGTTTATTTAGCGTTTGGTAACGTTTTATACTGTCGCGCGTCCGTCGGAATCAATTTTTGGACCTGTGAAAGTATTATTTTAGTTTTTCTAACTACTGGCCCAATGAAGAAATGAAGTTTACAACTAAAACGCGCAAGCAAGAAAGGGAGGAAGCACAACTACTGTGAAATAGATCCAAATTCAATTGTCACTGAAATAAACTTTCTGATTATTACGAGAAACTTAAGCCCAGCTTACACATGAAAAGAAAATTGGTAGCAAGTGGTATCTATATAATCGACCTTAACTGTTAAATTTATCGATCTACTCTTAAAAGTTTTTATAACAAACTATAATAGCTCGATGAAAATTTATTTTAGTTAACGTAATAGAGACGTGTTCTATGGGGGTATCGATAGGTAATCAGTGGGATCGTGTTTATGTAAATTCCAGTTGCAGCACCAAGCGGTAATTATAAAGTTGTGCAGGACTGGCCGCATTGTGTTATCTGATGAGAACTCGTAATTGACTCGGTATATTACAGAGCGAATAGGTGTGCACTAGTAAAAAGTTCTCGCCGTTAAGATAAAAGCAAATTCTAAACAAAGATACTTCGTTATCTTTTATGCATCAAAGCATCGGCTTGTTAATTCCACAGGGACTTTGTGCAACTTAAACCATAAATAATTTGATAGAAAAATCTATAACAAATTTCAGACGTTTTCTTACATAACTAGCCACGTTCACTATAACAATTCGATTCATAAATGCTTTTAACACTTAATGGTAATTCCACCCATTTTTAGCACTTGTTCTTTAATATCCAGATTAAACATTTTATACTTGATAAAATATTGTACGGCAAGTGTTAAGTGCCATTAGACGTTGTGTTAGTTGCACCATGTAGGAGTAGGTTATATTGCAAGTATTACAACGTCATTAAGTGTAATGCAAGGTGTTAACACACTGTTTCCTTTTGGATAATATGCAAAATCTTCGCGATCTGCGATGGTAATTTGATTATCACGTTTATTATAATTTTTTTGAGAAACAAACGAACCTCGAAGGCCATTATTGCAAAGTTATAAGACACGATATTTATGATACAGTAAATTTACGTAGGTCAAGAAGCAAGAAACGATTGCTTTAGCTCAACCATGATTATAAATTTTGCATGCGTCTATTCATTCCACTTTTATGTGTTATTTTATTACGGCACTTTAGAATCGTCTTCGGCATTTACAAGTATAATTATGCTAAGAGTGCTTATTTGCGATAGTAAATTCCACCATTAGAATCATATTACTTGTACAATATTGAGTATTGTTGTGGAGTATTCAAAGAACTTAGCTCTTGCAGGTGTTCAGAAGAAGAACAAACATTTTTTTTACATATTCCATTTCTCATTGTGTAATTTACTTATACGTAGTTAGCATTATTTAATCATTTAAATTCAATTGCGAATTTTTTCAACAAAAGGAAATTACAGCTTATACCTACTCAGTAAATTAAAACTTCACCTACCGTATTTCTAATTGTTTATAATGAATCAGTACGTTTCAAATCATATTATGATTTATGCGCGTTCTTCTATCCTACATTCCTTACATTCGTGGGAACACACAATTGTACGCAATCCGAATACCACTTTACTTTATTTTCTGTTCCTCCTTTTTTCAAAAACGTAATCATCGTTCCATTTTCCACTTCAACGTAATTACTAACCCATACAGACTACTGATAAATATGAGTGAGGTAACTAGAAGGTGTTGATAGCTTTGGTTTATTTCATATGAAAAGTCTTTCACTTCAGCCCTTCATCAGCTCTTACGTTTTACACGGGGTGTCTCGCTCCTCTCGCCTACTAAAGGTATCAAGCTGAAAATGTCTGTCACCGTTTTAAACTGAAAAACGAACATAACCTTTTTAAATATCATTAGAAATTCTACATTATCATACAATGGCGTTGCTAGCCAACTGGTTTAGGGGGGGATATTAAAAAAAAGTATCGGGTATCGCTCCCTTTCACAACCCCCCAACTGTTTTGGAATAAGTCACCGTCATAGATCGCCGACTAGATTTACCTTACCTTAACTTGTTTGTTTGAAATATTGGTAGTTTTTTAAGAATATAAATAAATAAGCGAACAAAAAATTCTTAAGGGGGTAATTACAAATAATTATTGTTAGCATACTCTTTGAATAAGCTAGAGATTTCGGCAAACATTCACATAATCTTGGTGACCAGTTAACGACACCAAATCGAAAAATGAATTGATTGTTTCGCGGAAACGTCGCAAAGTCGCATCATCTTGTTGTTGATGAAAATAATCCAATTTGTGCTTAAAAATTTCTGCGGAACCCCATCACACTGGTTTATCGGTTAAGCCCAGCAAACACACATATAAAATATACATACAACATATATAAATTGAAGTAAATACCCCTACATATGCTTTTTATATATTCAAGTATTCTTTAATAAAGTTATATAAACCGTATGTCACACAATTACGTATATTTTACATAATAGTATAGAAACTTACTGATATTCTGTATACAGAAATTCATATAATGATTTTTTGCTTTTCGCGGCTGCTGTATGAACTGCTGGTTTCGGCAAAGTCTCATTTGCCATCATCAGGTTAGTAACTGTCTGCTGCTGCTTCGAGTTACTCGAACTGAACTCGAAGCAGTAGCAGACAGTTACTAACCTGATGATGGCAAATGAGACTTTTGCCGAAACGTCGTATAACAAACGGTCTTTTGAAGACCAGAAGTGTCACGCGGATCAACACCCGAGAAACCAGCAGTTCAAATTCATATAATATATACATATAGATAATTACATATCACTTATGAAATTCATGTGCTGTCATATTTACATGATTAGATTTATGTATGTTATATGTAAAATATTATATGTAATATTACTTATTTTTTATGTATGCCTTCTGTAAATATAATTAAAAATTATCATTACATTACATATATTGTATGGTCGAAAATAAAGTCCGTTTCTATTTGCGCCACATAAGTAATCGCACGCGCGTGTTTTCTGTAACGCCAAAAATTGTAGTTCACGTACCTTTAATATTAGATCCGTATCGAATAAAATGCGTCTAATTTATATAGAAAATAAATAATATAAAATAAATTAAATCCTGGTCATTTTAACATAAAGTTAAAGATAGGTATAATTATTGAATAAGACTTCACTTAACGGTATAATCAAACAAAATTTAAACTAATAACGCGAAACAGCGCTAAGTTACGAAGTACGAAATAAAAAGAAGGGATGTTACAGATTAGCGCAGTGGTACAATGTCGGATTTCAGAATTTGCAACGCCCACCTGCAAACGTTTCGAATCCGGTTAAGGGACACTTTTCAAGCAAGTATATCATAATAAACTGTCGGCTTTCAGTTCAGGTGAAAACGGGTTCGTGCAAGAATTAAGTTAAATATAATTAAAAGTACAGTTGTACGTAAAATGTAGTTTTTCCATTTTTTGTATGGAACTGCTTAAATAATTTTTTACATTGATAATAATTACATTATGCTCGAGTAGCTGCCATTTTGGTCATTGCAACGCTTTTACAACTAATATTTTTATGTAAATATTACATAAAATATACATAAAACGTATATAAATTCATGTAGAAGAATTTACATCTAATACACATATATATTATTTTGAAAATTGCTGACATCCTGACATTAAATATCCCTTATTTTTCTTCCAGTTTAATATAAATCTAAAAAGCTCTTACATAATTTATATGTATTTTATATACAAATGTGTTTGCTGGGAGATAGGTAGTTCAGATTATTTTGCCACTAATGCGACAGAGGAGAGAAAAAAAGACATAGCGTAACATAAGGTATCAATCAACAGGAGGTAACAATCCAAATTAACACCAATTGAAACCAATCAAAATATATTTTTAGGCACCCATACGATACCATCTGCAAGAGCAATAGTGCGTCTAATGGGAGCGCGCGTCCTAATTAAGAAAATTAATAAATTCAGAATCAAAAGTAACCAAAAAATTGCACCAGCGAATGATACTTCCCACGATATCAGTACCAAGGGGCACCAAAATGACAAGCTCGAATGCAATGGTAACTGTCGACCAATGTCAATGACAGTCACATAATCAAGGTTGTTGTTGTAATAAAAGTGGAAAAAGGGAGACATTTTTTACACACTGATCGTATTTGGTGACTCACAACAAATTGTTTTTGGTGACTTATAGTCTACCGGAAACTGGGCACAAATTGCCAAAGATAAATTGGTATAAATGAATTGAAATATTGGAGATTTTAACCCGCAGATTGTGTTCAACCATATAAAAAATTGTCACGGTTTTCCTTTTTATGTACGTGTGAACCTGTCGCAGGATCACTTTGGTTTATAATTTTATAAACACAGTTGGTACAATTTGGGAAAATTAGGAAAGGGAGATTTTATATGGGGATGAGAGTTCAAGCTTTGTGCCTTGAAATACATTTCTGTATTGTATTAATTAAATCCTTGTGGGCAAATTTCATTTCAGAGATTTAATTTGGCCCTATAAGATACTTTTTGGATTCTTCACTTCACGTTATGACATGAACAATTAATTATACATAATTACAAGTGAAAAAGAACTGTTGGCCAGTATTATACCTATTGCGGGAGAAATTATAGGTAGGTAATCGTGACGTTACTAGATGTGCGTTTTGGAGAATGACAACAATTTTGAGTATCGGACGTAAGCGGCGCCTTTAATAGCCTGCGCAAGGTGTGTCCCTGGGAGCCGATGTCGCAGATGCTGGTAGACACGTTGACGCATCTGGAAAATAGCGGAAAGAAAGTGATCTTCTTATGGCTACCGGGTCACAGAGCCATACCAGGAAATGAGACAGCAGACGTAGCAGCCCACGAGGCTGTAGACCAGAATACGATTGGCGTGGAGGTCTACGTACCGTGCGTACTAAAGATAGTACTAAAAAAAAATTTAAGGCAGAAGTGGCAGAATGAGTGGAGTGAAATTGATAACCATCTAAGTAAAATAAAAAAAGAGGCTGGAAGGGGCCCGATAGAATGAGTAGATAGGACCGGGTGAAACTGACAAGAATGCGGATAGGTCAGCTAATAACCTTAGCAGTCAAATATTCCTTCCGAAATGTTTTTTCGTCATCTTCGTTATAGAGAACAGGACCATATATAATGCCTACTTTAATATGTATCCCACGCCATTTTAAGTGTAAAACCGTGCCTTGTACTTTTCTATAAATAAAACAAGTTTGTACCTATACTCACCTCAAAGTTAGCATGAGTTGTTCTTCCGTTGCAATTGGCTGACAGTGGCAATTTTTGTATGTTTTTTCTGAACTATCTCCAAATTTACTTAAGGGGGGGTTCAAGAACTTTTTTCGATCCAATATTGACCCTGATTTCTATCGCGTTGAAGGCCTCCAAAGCTCTCTTACGTCTGCCCAGTTTGGTGTTCTTCTTAGCAACCTTTCTTTCACCTGCACGCACCGATCTTCGTTTACGTTGGCCCATTCCACTGAAGAAATCTCTACGAATTTGTTTGATGAATTCCGAAATTTTCGAATAATGAGAGCAATTTACGAGGAAATTTAGCCTGAGGTAAAGGGACAATTTTTTCCTGCTAGTACGCCAAAAGTTCACTCGCCATTGGAAAATACTCGGACTTTATTTTTTGGAAAACTCGCTGTGACCACTGTATTGGTCGGATTGTTGACTTTTATATCTGAAAATGACCCCAATGAACCCTCACGGCAGTTATTCCTATCGATATCGCATTAGGGTATGCTATTTCTATTGTAACTTTGAAAGAATCGCAAAATATCGCAAGAAACCGTATCTGTCTCACTTTGACACATCCTAGACAGCTTGAAACATTATACTTTTTGCTAAAGCTAGGCATATGAGCCGTGGCATGTTCTTAAGGTCATTTTGAGACATAAAACTCCATGATCGGAGCAAAACTATGATCAGAGGGAGTTGTCCAGAAATGCATGCCAAAATCCAATTTTAACATGGCTTTAATATGGGAGTGCGATTATGAAATTTTTATTACTTAGCTTTATTACTTCCTCAATTAGGAAAGAAAGAAAGGAAAATATAAGAGGTGCAGGATAGAGATCGATAAATGGAGGGAGCGATGCATGGAGCTGATGTGGAGGACAGAAGACAGAGGTGAGGAGACGGAGAAGCAGAAGGATGTTGGGAAAAATAAGACGACCAAGCAGTGGAAGATAAGCATGGAGGAGCTAGAATGTGTGTTAAATAAAATAAAGAGGGGAAAGGCGGAGGGACCAGATCGGATACAAGGCGAGCAATGGAGGTTTACGGGAAAAATAGTGAGAGGAAAGATTTTGAAGATACTCAACAATACAGGGTGTCCCATTTTAATCTTACCAGCGGAATTTCTCGAAATGAGGACCCCTGACAAAAAAAGTTGCTAAATAAAAGTTTGATGGTTTGGAGGGGGACGTCTGATTCTGTAACAAATTTCACCCCCCTCGACACTCAGGGGTGGATGGGTGGGGGGGGGGCTGAATTACATGGAAACCCCTATTTTTATTGCATATTCAGAAAGCTCATACAAACCTATGACGGTTTTATTTGGAAACTTTTTTTGTCAGATGTACTCATTTCGAGAAATTCCGCTGGTAAGATTAAAATGGGACACCTGGACACCCCGTTTGCAGCGCCACCTGTTGCAAATAAATAAAAAGTTCTCAAATAAAATCTTCATATTTTTTATGCTCTTTCTGAATCTGCAATAAAAAATAGGGGTTTCCATTTAACATTCTAAAGTCATCCCCGTTTCCCACCCCCGTGAGTGTCGGGGGGTGAAATTTGTTACAGAATCGGACGTCCCCCTCCAAACCATCAAACTTTTATTTAGCAACTTTTTTTGTCAGGGGTCCTCATTTCGAGAAATTCCGCTGGTAAGATTAAAATGGGACACCCAGTATATGGGAAGGAGAAAGCTTACCAGAGGGGTGGAGAGTGGCTACAGTGTGTCCTGTGTACAAAGGAGGGGATAAAAAAGACGTACGGAACTATAGACCCATAAGTGTGCTAAATGTGGGATACAAAGTGTTTGCGATGGTGATAAGGGATAGAATGGAGAAGGAAATAGAAGAGAAGGTAATGATACCAGACTGGCAGGCGGGCTTCAGAAAGGAAAGGAGCACTTTAGACAATATCTACATATTGAAACAGTTGGTCAGCAAGGAGTTCGATAGCAAGGGTGGTAGGGTGTTTGCGTTATTTATAGACCTGAGAGCCACATTTGACAGAGTAAATAGGGGGAAAGTTTGGGAAAGGCTAAGGTCGTTAAGGATGGATGAGAAGCTAGTAGAGGTGACGGAAGAAATATACAGCGAAACAAGATGTAGGGTGAAGGTGGGAGGAGACATTGGAGATTCCTTCTGGACCAGAATGGGGCTACGGCAGGGCTGTCCGCTGAGTCCTAGCCTCTTTTCCATATTGATAGGGGACCTGGGGAACGTGTTACAGAGTAATCAGAGCGGCGGTACAGTGATTGGAAACAAGAATGTGTGGGTGTTAGGATATGCAGATGATCTGGTGCTGATGGCGACGAGAGATTGTGAGATGAGGGAGATGATCAGGGTAACAAAGAAATACATGGATAAAAGAGAGCTCGAGGTGAACGTAAATAAGACCAAGATGGTGGAGTTTCAGAAGAAGAGGGGTAGAAGTAAGAGGGGACAATGGAACTGGGGAAACGAGGCTATTGAAAGCGTGGATGAGGTAACGTACCTAGGGTACAAGATAAGGTACGATAACAAAGATAATGGACACATCAGAGAGTTGGCAAGGAAAGGAAATGCGACTGTGGGGCAAGTGTGGGGCCTGGGAGAAAGATGGATGGGGGGTGATATCCGGAAAAGGACGTGGTTATTTGATAGACTTGTGAAAAGTGTGATGCTGTACGGGGCGGAGGTGTGGGGGTGGGAGGAAAGAGCGCAGCTAGAAAATATACAAATTAAATATTGGAGATGGGTGCTGGGGTTAGACAGGGAAACACCGGGTTACGTGGTGGAGGAGGAGGTAAAGATGATGAAGTTACGTATAGAAGCGGGAAGGAGAGCGATGGTTTTCGAAGAAAGGATGGAAAGAAGGGATGAAGGAGAGATCTTAAGATGTGTGTGGAACGAGGTGAAGAACGGTAAAATAAGGCAGGGGCAGGAGAAAAGAAGGAGATATTATGAAAGAGGGGGATATGCAACAGAGGAGGTAAATTGGAAGAAAGAGGCGGGACGGGATATAACCTCGGAAATTGTAAGGAGAGACGAGGATGTACAAACTCAGGAAAGGAGGATGAAGATAAGAGAGGGAAGGTTCAATGAAAAATAAAAGGTCTTAGTGACGGAAGATTTGCCAACATATCTAAATGGAATGGGTAACATACAGAGCAAGAGGATAGTGGCTCGATTTAGAGTGGGAAATGAGGAGAACGATAACAAATATTGGCTGGAGGAGGAGAAGAGGCTGTGGAGAAGACAGAGAAAATATAGAGCATTTGGCGGAGAACTGTGGGGAACTAAAGGAGCATGAGGGTGGATGGAGAGGGCTGCTAGGGGAGGATGGAATGGGGAAAAAATGGATGGAAGAGGTTTTAGAGTGTAGAAGAAGAAAGGGAGGGTATTATTATTTATAACAAATAAAATTGATTGATTGATATTACTTAGCACAATTGAACCCCTACTTAAAATGTATTCGAATGCCATTCTGATACAGGGTGTACTAATCTTACGACAAAGCTCGGTATATTATGGCTTATTTCAAGAAATATCAAAAAATGTTGTTAAGAAAAATAATAGAACATTTTCTAAATTATGTTGAACTATACAGGGTGTTGCATAACTCCATTATAAACCAAACATATGATTTTGTAAATGAGAGCCCCTGCATATGATGCCAAATCTGATTGCCCACATTTTTTCGCATCTTTTGATATAAGCTTTGCTACGTTACACTGAGTCCTTTAAAAGTTATGGATACGTTTATGTTAAAATTGTAGCTAAATCAACGCTTACTGTACGTGTACGTTACAGAAAAAGACAATTTCTTGGTTAATCGAGTTTCGTAATATGATGTAATATCTCCTCATTCGATTACATTTCAATTATTTTCTCTCTTTGTGTACAGGGCGGATCGAAACCTTTCATTTTATTTCTTCTTTTAAATTGAACACTCTGTATTTAATTGCATAAATAGAATCTTTGATTATGTAGCTTTAATTTTTGTTAAGCATTCCCTATACCCAAAGAGTATAAAAACAGAGTTATTTTGTAATTATTATTGGTAAACTATAATTATTAATCTATAATGTTAAAGCAAGCGTTGAATTTAACAAAAAAACAAATAATAAATACTGATATGATTTAAAGTAGAGAAACTAATTATTTATACAAAATAAAACAAGATACTACTAAAAGCAGAGTTATTTTGTAACATTTAGTTTAATATTACGGTTAGGATTGTACCTTAGATGTCTTGCTTTATGTATTTATTTATTTATTATTATCACCTTTTAGGGTGAAAAATGATGAAACGATGTTATGTACCAGATCCTAACATTCACACCAGGGTCAAGGACTCACGGACGAAGCTTTTGTATTTGTATTTGGCTTAGGGCGCTAGCCTGCCGGTACATAAGGTTAGAGAAATAATTAGCATTGGTTTAGGATCCACCACATGAACAGTACCTGAATGCATTAAATCAAAGGAGGTAAAATTTAATAACATACGACGCTTCAACATAAGATGGTGGCAGCATACTGTCAACTCACCTAAAGAAAACATTTCGCCCCCACATAAAAACAAGAAAGCCATGGCGTAGTCAGGCAAACGGTGCAACAATGTTATAAAATGTATCGTTACCCTAAGTAATAACAAGGGTAACACAATGTATGAAATTACGTTCTCAATACCTAGCTAATAATCGAAAATTCCTGTAAAAACAAACACCTACGCGATATAATCAAGCATGCCCTAAATTACGCTACTTCCATTAAACACCCTAAATCAACCCTAAAAATCATCAACATCTTTTGGTACTTATTTAAAGAAAATATAATAACTTGGTAATCTCATCTTTACGATTTTCACACTACAGTACCAACATACATATACATCTAATTTTTCATTTTCTAATAAAATCTGAGGAAGCAGACAAAGATCTGCGAAACGTAGCTCTCCATAAAAAACAGCAAGAAATAAGTGGTATCCCTCTTCAAAATAAAAATAATTGAATACAAAAAACCAGTCTATAGGTATTACAACGAGTTCGCCAATGCACGTCATTAACGAAATAAAATGACATACCAAAATAATAATCGTAATCAGGTACGTTATTCATGGTTAAAAAAAGTAATTTTTCAATGTTAGTGTTGGTACTGAAAACCAACGATGCCAAACTCTTTGTTTAATATTCGCGTTGTAAATTTAAGGTTATACACCGTGTCCAAGATAAGAATGCACAGCATGGGGATCTTGAAAACGGTAGAAGATACAGGGTGGCTTAAATTAGAAAAAAGTTGCGCTATTTAGAGTATGTTCACATGCTGGCCGCAAAAGTTCATTATTGTTTATCGTTTTCAAAATTCTCAAAAAAATGTGATTTTTTGGATTTTCGTTTCTTTTCATTTTTTTATTTATTTTAACTGATATTAAAAAACTACCGGCACTTTCTCATTGCCACTTTTTAAGCTCTACAAAATGGCGTGTTCAAATTTTTAAACCGACGTTTCGTATCCGAGAAACCATCATCAACTTTATTTTTTTATATGGCCTCAAACAAAGAGACACTCTGTATTCGGTAGCATTATTCATTACAAATTCAACGATGTATCACACATTATGGTTTTGAAGCCAAAAAATGGGAAAAACGTGAGTTATAAGGTTTTTTATTTTTAAATTAGTAGGCGCTGGTACAATAACAGAAACACAATGTCAAAAAATTATAATAATTGCTCAAATAGGTTGCCATTATTTTCTAGACACAAGTATGCTCTGTCTACAGAAGAATTCAAAACATGGTCTAACATTTCTGGTGTGATTGCATTAACTGCTGCTAAAACCAATGCCAATAACTGTTCTTCATTTTCAAAAATGGCGTCATACACTTGGTTTTTTAAATAACCCCACAGGAAAAAATCCAATGGGGTTAAGTCAGGTGATCGGGCTGGCCAGGCTACTTCACTGTGAGTTCCAATGCATTTTCCAGGAAACCTCTGGGACAAATATTCTCGCACATTTCTTGAATTATGCGCTGGGGCACCATCTTGCTGAAACCAGCAGTTGTTAACCATAAGTAATGGTAATTCATCCACGGCATTCTCCAAATCAATCTGCAGTAGGTCGAGATATCGTTCGGAATTTAAATTGTTGTGATAAATAAAAGGTCCTATTATTCTGCCACCCACAATGCCTACCCACAGATTAAATCCAAATCGATGTTGATGCCTTGCTTCTTTTATTAAATGAGGATTGTCTGTTGCCCAATAATGTTTGTTACGCCGGTTGAAAATGCCATTGTTGGTTATCATGCTCTCATCAGACCAAATTACTTTAAAAGGAAAATTTTGATCTTCACATTTTCTGGTATACCATTCACAAAAACTTGCTCGCCTTCTCTCGTCACCAGGTCTAAGACCCTGGCAAATTCTAAATTTATAGGGATGAAATTTATTCTTTTGTAAAACGAAATGGGCTGTAGATCTAGCTACTCCAGTTCGACGTTCAATTAGTCTTGTTGATATTTCAGGACTTTCAACAACCATTTGTAAAACAGTAGTCGGCTTTTCTTCGTTGGATTGTTTTTTACGAGATACAACAGGTTTTTTAAATGAGCCAAATTCCTTTAAATTAGATACCAAATGTCTAAAAATGGATTTTTCGGGTTGTCTTCGTTCAGGATAATTATCAGAGTACATATGTTCAGCAGCTACACAATTTTTGCGGCACAAGATGTAACACGTCAACATATCAAATTTTTCTTCGTTTGTGAAACGTTCTCTTTCCATGGTAACACTTGTAAATAAATTAAAGGCACGAAGCAACAAACTAACGAATAAGTAACTTTAACAAGAACAAAAATTAAAACACTTCAAATTCCCGTAAAAACAACTTGCACAACACCAAATTACGTTTTCAACAATAATGTGACAGATAAAACATAAATATTGCGATTATTCCAATGCCTACTAATTTAAAAAATAAAAAACCTTATAACTCACGTTTTTCCCATTTTTTGGCTTCAAAACCATAATGTATGATACATCGTTGAATTTGTAATGAATAATGCTACCGAATACAGAGTGTCTCTTTGTTTGAGGCCATATAAAAAAATAAAGTTGATGATGGTTTCTCGGATACGAAACGTCGGATTAAACATCTGAACACGCCATTTTGTAGAGCTTAAAAAGTGGCAATGAGAAAGTGCCGGTAGTTTTTTAATATCAGTTAAAATAAATAAAAAAATGAAAATCCAAAAAATCACATTTTTTTGAGAATTTTGAAAACGATAAACAATAATGAACTTTTGCGGCCAGCATGTGAACATACTCTAAATAGCGCAACTTTTTTCTAATTTAAGCCACCCTGTATCTTCTACCGTTTTCAAGATCCCCATGCTGTGCATTCTTATCTTGGACACGGTGTATTATTGTTCTGCTTTCGTTGTTTACGTACATTTATATATTCCGATTTTTCGAATTTGCTTACTTTTCTGTCCTAAATTACACTGTCACTGGATAGTTCCAATAGTACAAAGAATGTCTGTCAACATTGTAGTAAAATGACGTCATAAATTTTGTGACGTGCATTGGAAAACTCGTTGTAATACCTATATGTAACTTTAACATTAGGTATTACCTAACATGTTTAAATCCTAGCAATTCAAATTCTGGAACATAAACACCTAGAAAAATAACACAGGAACACATTTAGCAAACTTTTATATTTTGACCGCCATTTTGATGATATGTTACAGCGAAGATCTAAGCTTACTTTTTGATACTCTTTCGGAATCTGAAGTCCTTAAACACAAAAAGTCACATACAGAGTTAACGAATTCATATAGATAGCGAACTTTAAATCGGTGAAAATCCATTTGGTGCACCATTCTTTGCAAAGATTGTATACCTAGTTGAAGTCCAGCTTTATGGTTTTCGATAAACGTATAGACATTAAACGTACAACATCATAAAATTACACGATTATACTAGATGATTAAAAGTCAAAGAGCATTGAAAATTTAGTAGCATTGTAACGGTCAAGAATGTAAACTTAGAAATCAAGTGTCAAATTTGGAGTTACCAAACGAACAATTTCTACTGAGTCTAGGTTTTGGAATATATGGGTGGAAACGTCCATTTGGTAACCTTTTAATACACACTTTAAATTTCATGCCAACCACCTACGCATCTTTCGAGAATTTCTTGTAGGTGGTGAAATTGGACCGTTCTTTGAACTTTTCAACCTTGAAATTAATTTGGTACAGTAGCAGTGAATTATGACCATATCTTCGGTTTAACATTAAGTAACGCACTTGCAATGTTAAAGCGAAAGGAAGAACATTAAGGCATAATTTGTTTCATCGCCGTAACCGTAATAAAATACACGTACAATAAGAGATAATCTAAATTGTTAAGAGTTGCGGCTTCCCATTGTTGTTTATTAATTTTGATTTTTTCTACCTTTCTAACATGCATTATACAACTTCCTTATTGAGAGTTTATGCTTTAAACAGGTGCACAAGCTTAATTTAATGATTTTCTCATTCAATCACGGTTAACCAGAAATCATCAGGATGCGGTTTTTCGCAACCTTGTAAAAAAAACAATGTTTGAAAAAAAAATTATTCTCCACACGTTCGATACATTTTACGACTCTTAAACACGGAACTCGTGCTTTGTAATTTTTTATCGTAACCCTAATTTAAACCTCTTCCATGATTTATTTGCTCTATATTTGTTTGAATTAATTACAATTACTTACAAAATCGTAATTGGATACCGACTGATGGATATACTATCTTTGGTACCAATTATACATCTTTATAACATCTAGTTAAAATTCCAATCACAAGGAATTGCTTAATTAGTTACTCAATCATTGTATTGAAATAACTCTTATTGTTGGCACTTCGGTTTATAATCCTAATCATCTCTTTTAATTTTTACTTTAAAGTCCCAATTACATCTTGTTCTTTTTTTAAATTAATCACTATTAGTCATTCTATACAAACGCGAATACTTGACATTTTTCACATCTTTGAATTTTATTGCGAGAAAATTGTGAGACGTTTGTTTTGATTGTTAACATTTTTCATCTGTCTACTTTCTTTTATTTCGTGCCATTAAATGATAAAATCTAAACACTTCTTTAAGTTAACAATGCGTTAGAGGTAGTTTTAGTTGTAAAATTAGGAGAGAGGTAAGTTAATGAAGTAGATAAATTGGTACTTAAGGAGAGATAGTATCAATAAAATATACGTTATTGCGAAATTTGATCTGTATGCTTGACGCATATTAAACGACTGGTTCTTTGTGGTTTATTAACTTTGCCACAAGTAAGTGAATGAACAAGTGCGTGATTGTTTGAAAAAAAAAGCCCGAATAGGATGCAAAATACAAAAAGAGCCGTTATTTTATCCCCATTCACTGTTGTACACTTAGGCCAAATTCAATGTTGATTTTTTGTAGCTGGATCTATTTTTGTTGGTCCAAGAAAGTGAAATTGGATTTTAGAGTCGCGGAAACGCAAGAAATCACTGGTATTACAGACCTGATTCATATGGCATCTCATGAGAATCCAGCCGATCAAATATCACGTGGAGAGCATCTCCAAAAATTAAAGGAATCTGATTTGTGGTGATACAGTCCAAGATTTTTGTATTATAGTGATGCGAACTGGCGAGTCAAATGTGAAACATGGGTATCTCTCGGTATTACTATAACATTCCATTGTCCATATCATCTGTTTATCGCCGGATAAGGTCTTATGAGCTGCATTAATATCGTCCATTTTTATATCTTCCTCTTACACCAATTCACCGTCTACGCCGGCTAGAATAGAGCAACGATGGTCGTAGGAGGTTCACACGGATGCGTGGAGAACATAAAAACCAACATTTTTCGTGGAACACAACACAGCCCCCACACAAGGAGGGATGATATGAGGTGCAATATGTTATGGAAGCAGATCACCCTTGGTCTTCATTGACGGCAACCTATACGCAGCTGGTTACATTGCCAATGTGCTACAACATTGCGCTTCCATATCTTCAAGGGCTAGAAAATCCCACAACATGATATCTCGCGCCCTCATACGGCAAGAGTTACAACACGTTTCTTAGAAGAAGCTAACATTGTCGTCCTCCCATGGCCTGCTCGGTCGCCTGGTTTGTCGCCCATGTGTGGTATGCGATCGGTAGGCGACTAGGTAATTTACCACAGTCTCCGGATAACTTACACGATCTCCAGTTACGGATTCAAGAAGCTTGGAACGATATACCACAGCCAGCTATAGATCACTTGATTGATAGCATGCCACGCCGTCTAAATCGTGGCGGAGCAACTACTTTTTGAAAAAACTTTTAAACTTTTTATGCTTTTGTTTTCATATTTTAATCATTACTTTGTTTCATGAAAATGAACGCCTCAAAAAAATTTCAATAAAACCGTAACAAACTCCAGGTGTCCCATAGAGTATTGAAAAAAAGCAAAGGAAACGGCACTGAGAAAAGACCAAATCCGTTAAGCACCTTCCACCTGAAATGAAAACAGAACTGTTAAAACTATGTAATAGAATATGGACAACACAGTGGAAATTGGCAACTTTCGACTTGTGGTCACTCTAGAAAAAAAAGAATAATTGAATTAGCTGGAAAGAAAATGGAAGGACTGGAACCTTTGTGGCCGTTGAATTACAGAACAATGAAAACGTCAAAAACCACAATAACAATTTATCAACTCGAACGCGTTTCGATAGCGAAGCTATCATGAGCAGTGCACAACTAAAAGCAATTTCGCATTCATAACACTTAAAGTTTTAATCGTAAAGGACCTCATTATTTATTAGCAAGCGTTTGTTTTCATAACAATCGAATTCATGCTTATTGTTTACTTGCTTAACTAATGAAATATTATTTACTTAGTGAACATTCTCAGGAAACAGCAGATTTATCCCAACGATTGTATTTGAAGCGCTCTTTGAAAGAATCTTTTCATTTGCTCAATATATACTTGGTTACAGTCTTTCTAGTTGATTTTATATATTACCGACTTATAGTTCTTCTCCATTGTGTCTTTGGGGTTACCTAGAAGCTTTTGTAAACTATCTGATCATTCGAACATTCCCCTAACATTTCCGATGTCCTTCCTAAGTTTATGTTTCCTAATTCATTCATAGCCAAATCATCGAGGGAACCATTATATTTCTTTGATTGTACGTAATTCTTTGGCATAATTTTGTTTTGAACAAAATAATAATAATATTTATTATTCCTAACAGATGAAAGCCATTGCATGGGATGCGTCAGAAGTATATGGATACATAGATACAAATCACTGTTTAAAAATATCGCAATTACGCTATACTAGTATTAAAATTAAAATTACTATAAACGAGACATGCGATTTTCAAAAATTTGAAAACTCCATTTGTAGACAACAGGATTTTTTTCGTTGATGCTTTGAAACTCTTTAGTGTCTTCATCCCCGTTCAGATGACCCCCCCTCCCCCCCAAGCGGGAGAAGCTATTTAGGGCTTTCAAACTCCGCAAGAATCAAATTTTGAGTTCGATCCCCTTAGCAGGAATTTTCATTTGAAGGTGCCGAGTCAACGTTGACTCAGCCCCCCCCCCCCCCCCCCCCCCCCCTCTTAAAAATAACAACGGTGTATCGTGCATAGGCGTATAATTAGGAGCTTTTAAACTAGTGTAGTATAATTTAATGCATGTAGTTCCAGCATTAACAGGCTACAAAAATATGTAACACTTCGATTGCAACCCTTTAGCAGGAAAACCACCCCTTATACCAAACACGCAAGAGGTAACTATGTTAAAGAATCGAGGGAGGATTCATTTTATGACTTGTATTATCTTCCGATTTAGGAGCTTTTCAAGTTGCAACCCCTTAGCAGGTAAACCAGCCCTTGTACCAAACGCGCAAGAAACTATTATAGAAACGAATCATTTTATGACGGTGAATGATCTTTGGAATTAGGAGCTTTCGAAATATGTATAAAATGACTTTCGAGTTGCAACCCCTAAATCGAAAGATAATATACCGTCACAAAATGATTCGTTTCTGGATTCTTTAACATAGTTCCCTCTTGCGTTTTTGGCACAAGGGGCGGTTTTCCTGCCGAGGGTTTGAACTTTGAACTTTGAACATGAAGTGTTATAATTATATTTTTGTAGGCTATTAATGCCGAAACTACATGCATTAAAGAAATTATTGAGTTATGAGTTACTGCTTCAGTGAAACTACTTTTGGGGTTGTTTTAAGGTAAGGAGTGGAGTTCGAAAATTGAAACTACCCTGGTTTGAGAGCTCCTAATTATGCGCCTATGCGCAATCCTTCGTTGTCATTTTTTTGAAGAGGTAGGAGGGCCGAGTGGTCGGTCACTCAGCGCCCCTCCTCCTCTCTTTCAAATGAAAATTCCTGCTAAGTGCATCGAGCTCAAAATTTGATTCTTGCGGGGTTTGAATGCTCCTAAATACCTTCTAATTCTAAGCTATCCTTTTCTTTATTCCCGCGTGATGGGGGGGAGGGGCAGCTGAACGGAGGTGGTGTCACCTGATTAGTTATAGTATTGCGAAGGATGTTATATTATTTTAATACCCATTGATGTGGGAGAATTTTAAGCTAATTTAGGCCTTGTTGTGGGGGTCCCAAATGGATCTTTTTTTCCATTTTTTATGAATGGAAATTGCTATTACGTAATAGATGAATGATAACACTTCTGAGATGTACAGGGTAAGTCAGAATATGTGGGACGTACGATAACTATAGATAATAGGCATAAAATAAAGATGATTGTTTAAATAAACTTACATCCTAGCATGCATAGGTAAAAAGTTATTAGGTCTTCAAAATTGGAAAAAAAAATTACTTCTTATTAATAACTTCTAAACTAATTAAATGTAATCAACTATTTTTTTGTAGTTGTTAATGAATAGGCAAAAACAAAAAAACTGTGAAAATTCGAAGAAAATTAAATAAGCAGAAGATGGATTTTTAGGGTACCTCCACTGTTAAATCCCTTGGAACTTTTGAATCTTGAAGTTTTTTTTTTCATTTAAAAATTGTGTTTGATGGGAAATTTTATTCGTAAACTCTTTTGTCTCTTATAAAGCTTTGATTAAACGCATCGTTTTGCTTTAAATAAATAAAAAGTTGAATTTGTTTTTGTGCACTTAACTTAAAATAAAACTTAAAAAAAAAAATAATTTTTTTAAGCAAAACGATGCGCTTAATCAAAACTTTACAAGAGACAAAAAAGCTTGCGAATAAAATTTCCTATCAAACACAATTTTTAAATGAAAAACATAATTCAAGATTTAAAAGTTCCAGAGGATTTAACAGTTGATGTACTCTAAACATCCATCTTCTGTTTATATAACTTCATTAAATTTTCACAGTTTTTGGTTTTTAAGTATTCATTAACAACCACAAAAAATAGTCGATTAGGTACATTTAATTAGTTTAGAAGTTATTAATTAAACAGTAATTTTTTTCCAAGTTTGAAGACCTAATAACTTTTTACCTGTGCATGCTAGGATGTAATTTTATTTAAACAATCATCTTTATTTTATGCCTATTATCTATAGTTATCGTACTTCCCACATATTCTGACTCACCCTGTATATAGGATACAAGAGTTAATAGCTATGCTTAACTTTGTGAATATACTTTTGCAACACCATTTCAAACATCCTTGTGCCCAGTCAATAAAGAGTCAAATTAAGCATTTTCGTATAGATTTTTATATTGCAGTACTATTTTGCATAGTTTTTAGAAATATTAGTAAAAATAAACAGTGTAGAATTGTAATTAGTAGTTAAGTAAGGCCTCATTAACAGTTATAGAATATACACGTGCTTATAAATGATTTAAATAATTATGGATTTCATGACTAAATGTCAGGAACTTATTTTCTTGAGTTGAGTAACTATTGCATTTTCTTTGAGTGCTATTGAATTTTAGTCCAAATTCAGTCCAAAAGATCTAAACTTTTGCATTAAATTCATTAAATTAAAGAGTATATTGTGATAATAACACGTAATTCAACTATAGTTTAATTAAGGACTCGTTGATTACGATGATGTGTGCATGCTTATTTTATATTAACGAGTCGGTGTGCAACAATTAATTTTAAACATGTAAAGTTAACGCTATACAAGCATTTAAGTAATTCCAAACGTTGACTTGATAAAGACATCAATAACCAATTGAGTAAGTCTACGCGGAAATTATCTTAAGATTGATAATTTCATAAGGATATTTATTACGAGAAACCTTTCACATAGGAAATCTTGCGATCGTAAATACGTAAACTGGTAGTTAATTGCAAATAATACCTATACCAAATATGTTGCTATTTTTGCACAATTACGTGTAGGTGCGCATAAATTACCCAGAAAGCTATTAGTATAACAACCATCCTATCTTGGGAGAGAGATACACTTTCTTGGTCAATATTATGCATTCGGGTAGCATTTACGTGCTGTGCGGTACAGTCTCTTAGTAGTATTTTATCTTTACCCTTCACCATCGACTGATAGTGCTACGTCTCGTGTTCTCTTTTTGCATTCATCCGCATGTCACCCGTGTGCGTTGACCTGTTCTAAAGTAACCAGTGCGAAATTTATCCTGGTATAAGTAAATATGAAAAAAAAAAAACAATAAATTGATTACATAAAAGACAAGTTTCACTTTCATTTTAATTTACGATTACAGCTAGAGAATTTAATTTAAAATAGGTGCAGAATTGCGACGCAATCTAAGGTAAATCAGTAAGTAAATCTTCCAAGTTAAGTATCTTTTTACTACTTCACCAAAGATAGACAATAATGCAATTTGTATGTGATGCACCGAGAAGAATTGCAGCTGTTAATCTAGTTACTGCTTTACAGAATTAAAGAAACTACTTCACACTCGCCTAGAGGATTGAGACAGTTGTCCATTAAACTAACATCCGTGCTTTCCCAGAACCCTGAAACGTGATTTTAATAAATAATAATATGTGAAAGGAAAAAAAAAGTGGGAGTGGAAAAAAAATTGTTCATTCATCCGTTGCGTTGCAGATACGGTTTTCAGATTTATAATTTCTCAAGGAAGAAAATTACAAATTAGACTGACTTATGTCGAGGTGTACAACCAAACCATAAAGTAAATGAAACATTAGTAAAGGAAATAAGAGTATCGGAATCAATTTATTTCCATGTATGAGTAAAGAAACTGATAAATAATGGACTCGCCAGCGTAAATGGACGCTAAGTGTCGTACATATCAGATTTATTGATTTTAAAAGTTGACTTCGTACTAAATTAAAATTCATCGTAGATACAATTTTCAAAAGCCGAATCAATTTGTTATCATTAAAATTAATTTCTATCTTTCACATCTGGCATACTAATTGCTTCTTACGTATCGTTTCTTTACCAGAAGCTTTAATTGTTATTAGATACAGTTTATGTTGTAACACCTTTATTGGTACGCAGAACTAGATCATCTGCAATTTGTTATACTGTTAAAGTTTTACAAATACGGAAGAATTATGCAGGTGTTAAAAATACTACAGATGAATTAACATTTTAGAAACTAGGAAGTGAACTAAATAATGTAACCATATGCCACATGATGTTCACTTTTGCTTCTGTGTAATAAATAAAACAACCGATGGTAGTTACAATGATTACACTTAATATACCTTTTTGCTACTTATCTACCAGAAATGAAGTAATGTAATTTTTTTTTGCTACTTTATGTAGGTACGTAACGCATTAGTACTTGCTGATTTAGTTGATCTCACTCTAATCTGTTGCTTCAATTAATCAATTGTTTTTGTTTAATTGCATTGTAAATCACTAATTAACGATGGTTTATTCAAAATATATCCGCCGTTTTTATTATAAAAGAGAGAACTACGTGAAAAGTGCTCGGTCGAGCACAGAGATGGCATTGCTGGAAATGAAATGCTTTGATTATGCCGGTCCCCTTATCACAGCTTCTCATGATTTAAAGTAAGTGGATTACTGTGAGATCATAAGATTCCTTCAGTAAACAAATTGGTGTGGTGGTCGTACTTCTGTTAAAGACGATCCACATCGTTGATAAATAGAAAAAACAAAAATTTTGATTGGAACCCATTATTTACCCAATTGACCATTTTGTAATAGTATAGGACACGTTTAAACACATACACAATATACAGTGTAAAGTGTACAATAAGAAGCAACTTAAAATGTAAATACAAGAAACTCATCTACACTTCTACAGAGTATAAAAGCTCAATCAACGGTAAAAGGCATTTGTATCAAGTTTTATAGCACATATCATGAGTGATAATTGGTAATTTGTTGTATACAGGTGAAATAAATACACTACCTTCCCCTTCAAATGAATTTAATCAATTAACGGTGATTAATTGACATGTGGTGGTAGTGTATTTATTTCACCTGTATACATATATCCACCCCTTAGAGATTATCGGAACATACAAGATGAATTTGTTCTATAACACTGCACCCCTGTAAAAAGGGTTACATTTGTACAATTCCATTCGATCTAGTGGTAGTTGTAAATTACAAACCTCTTCGGCTCTTCTAGTAAAAAAGTCGTTATTTACGTTTTGATAATAAACTTTTTTAGGTGGTCTCTTACAAATTTCAACATCTCTAATATCATGATACACAGATCCGATGATCACAAAGGGAGGTTATAAATATAATTGTAATAAAATTGCAAAACATGATAAGGAAACGCTGAACCTTCTTAAGAAGAAGCATCCTATGGTCCAATCCTTTTGGCTTAATTCAGATTTTAATGATGTCCCTTCTTTTCAAGTTTCTCTTTATGATGTTATGGACTCTCTCTCTACTTTTGATAATTGCACCGCAGGAGGATTAGATGGTATCATGGCTAGTCTTTGATGGACTTGACTTCAAGATAATGAGGAGCTTCGGGAGTACAACTTTTTTCAGCCTTTATTAAGAAAGACGGAGGAATCCGCCCAATGGCGGTTGGATCAATATTTCGATGAATGGCCGCTAAATTGGTTTGCAAGGAATTCAGAGATCCTCTTGGTGAATACTTTAGACCTCATCAACTAGGAATTGCGACAAAAGGAGGATGCGAGGCAGCAGTACACGCAGCCAGGACATTTTGCACTAATGAATACAGATAAAGTTTTTCTCAAAATTGACTTTCGCAATGCCTTCAACACAATTAATAGGAGACATTTTTTGGAGGAAATGAAGGTCCATGCTCCTGTGTCATTGAAGTTGTTTTCTCAATGCTACCGTATAAAGTCATTTCTTATGCTTGGAAAAGAGACTATTTTATCAGAAAGCGGTATACAACAAGGCGATCTCGGTGGTCCCTTTCTCTTCTGTTTGGGAATTCAGCGTGTTGTCAGCTCGTTAAGTTCGGAGTTGAATGCTTGGTATCTTGATGATGGTTGTTTGGCCGGAAACTATCAAACTGTATTAGAGGACTTGACAACTTTTATCAGTGAATGTAGGAAAATTGGTCTTGAGATAAACAAAGAAAAATGCGAATTATTCTTTTGTGGAGAACTTGATTTGGAAGTCCTTGAGGCCTTTAACGGTGTTGCTCCAGGAATTTTAGTTGTTGAGAGTGACCTATCACTTCTTGGCGCACCAATAATTGAGTCTGCTACAAGACAGATATTTGAGAAGAAGCCAAAGGATTTACAAAGATTGATTAGTAATCTTCAGTTACTGAGTCGGCAGCCCGCCTACTTTTGTTGAAGAATTGCATTGGAATACCGAAACTGACGTATTTACTTAGGTCTACCCCCTCTTTTGTTTTGAGGGTATCATCTTCTCATTGAACAGTATGATTCATAATGGACTGATCTCTATATTAAACTTAAGGTTTTCGGACCTAATTCAGTCTCAACTATCTTTATTACCAGTCAGATTCGGTGGAATAGGAATCAGAAAGATTTCTGACTTATACTTCAATGCACGTTACATTGGACTTGGTATCCTCTATAATGTCAAACCAGTCGTAGGGTGCTACTTCAGTTGCTCTCCCGACAATTCCTCGCCGACAATTTAGCGCGCGACAATTCCTCGCGGACGGTTCCTCGCGGGACAATTTAGCGCGCGCTACAATTCCTCGCGTGCGACAATTCCGCGCGAGGGGAATATTTTACAGAGGAATGCATTAAGATATTTTTCTTGCATTTTATTATGTTAAGAGGGTTATTAGGGGGAAAGGAATTTCCTATCATTTCACCTTAATTAATATGTTATTAATTTACATCCCATAGTAATTCTAATTATAAATATAAATCAATTGGCATAATGCGCCCCCCTAATAGGGTTTGACTTTTACTAATGGCTTTATCTTAATTTGAAACAATACAAGGGTTAACCTTTCCCAGTTCAAAATTCAGCCAGTTTGTTAGTTTCCTACTGTAACGATGGTGCTACAGTATATCGAGAGTGAGAAAGACCGCCAGTTATTGGTTATTAACGGTCACGTTCATATAAAAGAAAAAATTACTAATTCAAATCGAAGATTAGAGGTAGGTTTAGTATATTTTTTCAATTGATACAAAAACGGGAATATGATACTAAACAGTATTTAAAACTAAAAAAAATGCCAACCGAAACGTATATTGCCTCTCAGGCGCTTAGGTTAGAGGTAGGTTTAGTATATTTTTTTCAGTTGATACAAAAACGGGAATAAGCAGTAAAATGAATAAAATCATGGGGTAAAATGAATAAAATCTTGGGGCCAAAAGAATAATTCTGTGGGTTAAAATAATAATTTTTGGGGCTAATATAATAATTCTTGGGATCCGAAATCTTGGGACCAAAATAATTAAAAAGCTGGGGTCGAAAAAATAATTCTTGGGGTAAAAATAATAATTCTTGGGCTTAGGCCTTAGAGTGACAATTCTTGGGGCCGCGAAAATTACCGCCCATTACAAAAAAATTAAATTATAAGACCGTTTTTTCTGTAAAATATTTACCTAGCGCGCAATTGTCGCACGCGAGGAATTGTGCAAGCGCGAAATTGTCCCGCGCGAAATCGTCCGCGACGAATTGTCGCGCGTTAAACTGTCGGCGAGGAATTGTCGTAGACCCATATTTGCCCCACAAATGTAGATGTGGTGAGCTGGGTGACAGAAGTGTAACACATGGTCTATCTTGTGAATTTAGAGCTGGTCGATCTTCAAGACACAGGGAGCTTAATATGATACGTCAAGCTCTGTCTTCCGCACATATTCCTTCTAGACTAGAACCTAATGGGCTGATCCGCTCTGAAGGGAAGAGACCTGATGGAATTACTGAGATACGGTGGTTAAATGGAAAACATCTCGTGTGGGACGCCACTTGTTCAGATACTATGGCCCCTTGTAATATTACAGCTTGTTCTCGTAATACCGGTGCCCCTGCAAATGATGCAGTTAATAGGAAAAGAACGACATATAAACAGATTATTGATCAAGGTCATCATCTTGTGGCGGTGAGTGTGGAAACACTTGGATCATTTAGCACTGAGACTCTTACTTTTATTAATGAACTCGGAACTAAGATTTATCAGACTACCGGTGAACCTAAGTCAAGACATTACTTAATCCAAAGATTAAGTCTCGCGATTCAGAGAGGGAATTGCACTAGTGTTTTAGGTACCTTTCCTTATTTTGCTGCACTAGACGAGATTTTCTTTTTATGATCTAGGTACTATTTTTTTTATTTTTTATTATGTATATATTATATTTATATTATGTGCAATAAAATTTGTTTTAATTAAAAAAAATAGTAATAAAACTCACTACTTTCCCCTTAACTTTTGAATTGAAGAAAACCAATGAAAGCACGAATTATGAGGAATTAATTCCACTTATTTGAAGAAGAACATCATCCCGAAATTTATCACCAACAAAATCAACTTACGCATCCAAGAAATGGTACAACGAAAAACATCTCTACAATTCCCATTTACAACTCGCCAAAGCTTTTTCGAACATAGAATGGGACTGCCTATTGCACAAAATCAAAGACAAAGTCACCGACTTCGGTAGGAGCTTATTCACTAAATTAAATAAAAAAATACATAACCTTACATTTAAGTTTCACACTAACACGAACAATAACATGCAATTTTCTAATTATAAATTTCACACTAGAACTCTTAACCTGAGCTTAACTAGTGCTGACTCCATCATTAAAGACGTTGCTATCCGATGTGATGCTATTATCGATTCTACTAATTTGCCTGATGCTAATCTGACTAAAGTCATTAAATCCCTCTGAGTTCACAAACATGACCACTCAGAAAAGAAAAGAAAAAATCCCATCATCTCAACCATTCTAAATTCGTTCACTTGTGCAAAACATTCACAAGCCCTAAGTCGGACCAAGGCGGACAAGGGGAATAAATTGTCTAGTCATTTTAAACAAATCGGATTATATTGAGAAGGTGCTTGCTTTCATCAACACCCCTGCCTTCACCAAACTTGAATCGAACCCTACCCAGAAATTCACTAAATTAGTACGTAGTGTTATTTACAATCACAGATCCACCTTGTCTTCACTCAACGTTAACTATAGATCTTTACTCTTAATGAACCCTGTATGCCCATTACTTTATGGCCTCCCGAAGATCTTATACAACAGGAAGTGCCCATTAGACCGGTAGTTAGACTCATTCCCAAAGTGACTGCCTGGCTCAATTCATTCCTTAAACCTCATTACAAATGTAATAAATCTTTCACTCTCAAGAACTCCTTTCAGCTTACTGAGAGGATAAGTTCGATTAAATTACCCACATGCTTCTCATTGGTTTCCTTTGATGTAGAAAATTTATTCCTCAGTATACCTCCCGAAATGTATCCAATTGGTCTCTGATAACTTAATTAACTCTCATCTCAATGACCACCAACTGTTCTGCATTATTTCATTCCTTCACCTCTGTATTAAATAAAACTTTTTCAAATTCAATAACAACAGTTACGCTCAAATCGAACCTCTCCCCCATTCCTCGCCGAGGTTTTCATGAACCAACTCGAAATCAATTTCATCTCAAAAAACCAATTTTTTCTTGATCACGTTCTATTTTGGCGTCGTTATGTGGATGATGTTTTATGTTTACACTCGGCTAATGATCATCAAACGAACCTTTTCTTACAAGACCTCAACCGCATCCACCCCCAGATAAAATTCACTATGGAAAAAGAATCCAATTTAGAACTCCCCTTCTTAGATCTGCTCTTACAAAAAAGTGCTTCAAAAGTTGCCTTCGGCATTTACCGAAAACCCACCATTACCGACACTTTGATTCCTTCAGATTCTGAACATCGGTTTACCCATAAGCTTGCCGGTTTGAATTCATTAATTTACAGACTTTTTAACATACCTTCTTTCCTTTAATACTGAAATGAACATTATTAAACAATTTGCTATGAACAACGTTTATCCCATTCAGATAGTAGAGAAGCTCTCACGAAAAATTAACAATTCCCTCAACCATACTTGCCTCACCCCCATTATTTCGAACCATAAAGATTTCATTTATAGATCCCTCCCTTTCTACCCAAAAATCTCTCACACAATACAGAACATTTTTAAATTTCATAAAATATATATTTCATTTTTAAACACACGTTACGGTGAACCATAGGCAGAAACAAAGATCGCCTTGAACCTTTAGATTCTTCCGGGGTACACAAATTGAATTGTAATTCGTGTCCGTCCTTTTATATCGGACAAACCGGAAGATCATTTTCCATGAGATTCAAGGAACATCACAACTCGATTAAAAAGAACAATATTGACCAAAAATCGGCTATGGCGGAACACATACTTTCCAACGGCCACTCTTCCGATTATAATCGAGACTTCAACATTTTACATAATTGCAATAAGGGTCCTCTTTTGAATACTTCGGAAATGTACGAAATTATCTCTTAATTAATTTCAACGACGATTCACTGAAATGTTCTCATAAAATGGTTTTCCCTTCAGGTAAGCTATTTCAATTGTGAAGGATACTCTAATGTGTTCAATTTTTTAGCTATGTATCTCGTGTAATTTTTAAAACCTAATTAATTAACAATTTTAAACTGATGGGCTTGAAAATGGGTGATTTCTCCCGAAACATGTCGCCATAATTCGTGCTTTCATTGGCTTTCTTCAATACAAAAGTTAAGGGGAAGGTAGTGAGTTTTACTACTATTATAATACTTCTAATATGTAAAGCAATGGGAAGCTCAGTATCTTGTAATTTGTAATTTGTTTTCGAGGTTCTCTTATTTGTAATTCAAACATGGAGGGCTGTTTTTTCAACCTCCGATTGGCTATAAAGGAAAGACGGGCGAATGATTTTATTACCAAATGTAATGTACAATCAAGGTTACTTCTCCACATAATCATCTTGATGATTGAGGCATTTGGCATATCTTTGAACAAGCTTTGCAATACCCTCTTCATAAAATGTTGCCGCCAATGAATTGAAGTGAGTTGTGACAGTTTCTTTGAGCAAAAGTCTCACTCAATTCCTCACCGGGCACGGCGAGAACGAAAACTACCTGAGGCGAATTGGCAAATGGGACAGAAACAACTGCCCAAATTGTGGGCATCCCGACGACAAGCAACATGCCGCCTTTGAGTGCGACCGTTGGGAGGGCGAGAGGCCGTAGGTGAACGCCGGCATGGGGAGAGAGATGACTCCCAACAATCTGATAGGCTGGATGATCTAGACCAAGGAAAACTGCATGAGAGTCGAGAGCTTCATTAGGGCCATCTACAAAACACGAGAGAGAGTGGCGCGAATAACGAGTGGAGGGCCAAAAAAACTACAACATAGAAGCACATAGGTTCATACCAAAGTGGAGGGAAACTGCCACCGGGTACACACGGATGATAAGAGCTCATGGCTAACAACCGGTGTGCGGACACCGGACGACCCATACCCAAACCCTCAACCTGAAGTTATGCTTACGGCGGTGCCGGGTTGAGGAAGGGGTCCGCCAACCCCACACTCCCTCCTCGGACGCGCGGTAGAGAAAGGGTCTGCGTGCAGATTTTCCCTTACCACACGAGAAAAAAAAGGACTGTAAAGTATTTATTAAACACATTTGCGATCATCATCGTGTCATGTTTTATTTTAAAACGTGTGTTGGCATTATTTGAATAATTTTCTGTACAACACGTTATGCTTTTTGTAAAAATTCGGATCAATTTGACCGTGTGTTACCAGGTCATACCCTCTTCGTAGGATCTTAGTATTTTCTCCCAATAAACTTATTAACACAGAAACAGTTATTATATTAACACTAACTAACTTTAACTATAGGTACACACAATGAAATCATTCTATGACAAAAGTGAATGATATTATTAGATATTAATGCAGCCAATAGGGATTTAAATTTAGTGCTAAACGCTTTTTACCATTGAATGTCCCAGAATGTCTCCCCACCTCCCATTTTCATGTTTGCTTATCGAGATTGGAAATTGGTCTATAGTTGAACCAATCGAGTCAAGTTATGATTATGGTCCGCGATTGGTTCTTGACCGATCCTATGATAGTGTGACCCGACGGGATGCTTATCAAGTACCCTGGTGATTGCCATGGTATCATTTCCCACCTGCCTGCCTGAGTGGCATCGAAATTACTTGTGGTGGTCGATTATTAGTTGATTGTTGAGGACTTTCTAAATCTTCCGGTGTGACACTTCTTCCTGTCTTGTCTTTAGTACGGGACGTATATCATGAACATGTGCTTTTATCTGTTCGGCATTATTTCGAGTGATCCAGTATGTATTGGTTTCGGCAAGCCCCGTGATTATATAAGAACCTTCCCATTTTCTTGATCATTCCATTGTACATTGGTCCAGTAGCCATATTTTTCGGTCTTAGTTCCACTAAGTGTTCTGGAATGTTATCTCAAACAAGCCTATCCCACACGGGAATTCTGTGTTAATTGTTGCCAGTGCTTAGTTATGTGTTCGTCTGTTAGGTATACTTGTCCCAAAATAAGGATTGACATGATTTGGGACCACCTTGTTCTTGATGTCCATCTATTTTATACTGAAGGCTTGTAATACTCGAGATGGGCAGTTAATGTTTTGGATAGGCTAGACGAGCAGCAGTGTCTTAAATTCACGGATGGTGGCGGCGATCTCGCATTCGGTAACGTTATGAGTTGAGTCTGAATCTAACAGGCCATCGCAATTCTTGTTAGAGCGGAGGCTTCCACGCTCAGAGTCAGTAAGATAAAGACGACTTCCAGAGTAGGCCCGTGTCAATGTTGAAAAAGTCAAAGTTTCGCCCACTTTCGTAAGAGGCTTCATCAGGACAAGAAACAAAACAAAAATAAAAATAAAAACTCTTACCAAGTGAACCAAGGGGAACAACGCACACTACTACACTAAACTGAAAAGGTTAAGTTCGTCACTAGAACATGTTATTACTGAAAGCCTAAAACGCAGTGACCCTAAGTTCATCCTGGGATTCTACAAGAATTTCATACGTTACTAAGGACCAATTAAAAATGGTAGCCTTGTTAATACACAGCTAAGCAAAGAAGGTAGTAAGTAATAATTATTGCAGAAGAAACACCAGTCAAACTAAGCAATTGTTAGACTTATACACTGAACAATTAAACTGATTTACGAGCAAGCGACCTGCTTTTGTAACAAATGTTCGGTACAGCGTAATGAAGCTCATCCAGCTTCTTGCACGTTACTTTAATAGCCCTACACGTTCAATACTTAACAGTTTATTGTTAATTAGCGATTTATATCTATGTTTAGGAACAATAATTTTCCTTCTAGGTCTTTAAAAACTTGCCCGGTGCTTAATATGATGTATTACGATTCATAAACGTAAACAGTTTTTTTTTGCACCATACCTTTCAAGGCGTACAAGATTCTGAATTGTCGAAGAAGAAAAAGTTGGAATAAATAAGATCCGTTTTCCAGTAGTTTGCTTCGTGCTGTGAGAAACTTGAATATATAAACGAAGCTTATCGGCGGCGGTGAGTTATGCTCGTCCACGTTTAGCAATGCTCGATATCTCTATGAAGATTTAAGGCAGTACATGTCACATGATTTTGTATTACTACGTTTACATACATCCAGAGATCAAACGAGATGCGTAGCAGAAGTTATGAACTGCACATACAACTGATTCTAAACTTGATACAGGACGTTAGATTCCAAGTTTAAACAGCGACAAGGATATAATTTTATTTAATAATAATTTTAGCAAAGCTCGAGTATACTGAATAGTTTACGTTATAAGCGGTTTACAATGTAATTTTAATAATTTGTTGCGAGCTTCTCACACTTGTAACGGGCGTATAGGCACGTACTGTGAGATCAATAGCACGCTCACATAACGCACGTAACTATCCTAGAGGGCTTTCACTAGCCACATAAATAATCTTATGATAAATTAAATTGTCTTTGATTTATTACTTATATTAGCACTTACAATTTTATACATTTAAAATATTCCTCGTCCTTTTCCTGTTTGTTTCTACTTAATTAGAAATCGTGTATGATTTACGGTATTGTCCTTAATGGATATTTTACACTCGTATACATTAATTTGCTCGGAAATTACTGGACCGATTTAATACTTACATTCTTTTACTCTATAAAAATACTACCTACGAGATTATAATATTCTGTTAATGTTGTATTTCACAAGTATGCCCACTGCGAAATTGACTATATAAGTTCCGTTAATTGCAACTCGCTATATTTAATTACAGTTTACAGTACCATTTAGAAGATATAGCCCAGATCAGTAAAATAATGTTTGTTACATTGTCAGAAACGGGACAGCGATACAATTTAGGAACTCTTCCTTCAGCCAATTTTTGAAAACCATCTGCTTTCTGAAACTATAGCGGTGTAAATAAAAAATTTTCAATTACGGAGGAATTATGGGGAATTACTACTCTACAAATAGAATAAAATAAGCTCAAAGGGTTGCCTAATAGTCAGCATTAACAAGGGGAATAATACAAAAACAGAAATAGTATACAGATACATGGAGTTGATTGATGAATTTAGAAGTGTCCTCGTGTGTATTCTAGCAAGACCAAGACCAAGATAGCAACACCAATAGCAAGACCAAGACCAAGACTCAAGGTTGCAAGAACAAGACTGGATTCAAGATCAGCTTTGCAAGACATCGGCAAGAACAAGACTATCTCGCAAGACCCTTGCAGTTTTTTCCTTATTACGAACGATTTTTTTTTAATACCACACACACACACACAAATATTTGTTTTCCCAAAAAAATTATTGCATGTATGCGTGAAGGTAAAAATTTTATTGAAAAAGGGCTGTTTTGACTTTAGTAAAATGATGTTTGTTTGAAAAATAAAATTCATTCTCAAGTGTGGAGGTAAGAAAAGAGTAGAGGAAAATATTGAAAGTAGTAAGTAAAAAGCAAGGGTTTTTTAATTAATAGTGAATTGGCGATATCGTTGTATAACACCTCAGTAATCATGTCAAAAGTAATGTACTAATTAATTTGTTAAAACCTAAAATCTTACCTATATTGCTGAGATTGGGAAGTGCCCAAAATATCAACGAAAACTTTCTCAGAATATTAGTAGGTCCTTTTGCGTTATAAGAATGGTAATTTGGTGAGGGTAATTAAATCGATTAAATTCATTTAATTAATTAATTGATTCAATTGAGGTAATTTATTTAATTGATTTAATTGATTCAATTGATTTAATTGATTTCATATAATTAAATGGATTAAATTGAATATATTGAATTAAATTAAATAAATTGATTAAATTAATTAAATTAGCTAATGTCCAAACAACTTGGGGATTATATTAGCCAAAGCTCTTCCCTTTAGGAGAATACGGTGGATAAATACACCAAAGCGCCATACAAAATTCAGTCAGTGGTTAAAGGACCAAGAAGTAATGAGAGAAGGCTCATATAGCGTTAGTAGCAACACTCACTTTGTTATACAATGCGGCGGTGTGGGCCGACGTTATGTGAACTACGAAATATAGGAATATAATGATGCTAAAAACTCAGAAGAAAGCGATGTTACGAATATGTTCTTCCTACACGACCGTCTCGATGGAGGCAGTCCTGTTGGTGACGGGCTGTATACGGTGGTAGGATCATTTGCACCTGGATAATTCGCAACAAATCGCACCCGGACAATTCGCACCCTACGATCGTCTTTCCTAGCATGTAAAGCACGAGCAGCTGTACATTTATTAACAGCTTATATACTGTAACTTTAAAAAAAGGTGTCATCATTCTAGTATTATACGATTCGAAACTCCCACTTTAAAAGGATGATATATTGAAAATTAAAATTTTAAAATTGTTTCCAAAAGTGCGGAAGCGCTGAAGGATCATGCCAGATATTATTTTATCTCGACCGATCGAGATAATAAGTCGACCGGTTGAGATAATAAGTCGACCGGTTGAGTTACTAAGTCGACCGGTTGAGATAATAAGTCGACAGGTTGAGATAATAAGTCGACCGGTCGACCTATTTAAGTCCCCACTATAAATACTTTATCTTACTGCAGTGTGGTTGCGCTCACGCATTCTGTGGTGAAGGGTACGCACTCCACACTGGCCCATGCGACGTCTCTTATGAACTTGTTCAAAAAACGCAGTAAGTAAAATACTAAGGAGGGGGTAAGTCGACCGGTTGACTTATTATCTCGACCGTTCGACTTATTATCTCAACCGGTCGACTTATTATCTCGACCGGTCGAGATAAAATAATATCTGGGATGATCCTTCAGCGCTTCCCTTACAAAAGCGTGTAATTGTAAATCATGGAAATTGTAGGGGGTAGTAGCAATGTTCTTATTATTATAAAACAATCACAAAATTACCTTTTACAAAGACTATTTAATTATCTTTAAAAACGAGAACTTTTTAAATGTTAAAGTAAATGGCAACAAGCCGCCAAAACCTCGTGCGTGGTTGTGGAGGTAATTTTATGGGTGCGATGTCCAGGACTTTGTATACATGTAGTATGTACCTCCATCCTCCACACTTTTGAGCTTTGAAAGAATGCCGCATCGCACTATAATAGGTAAAATTTTTTGTTCATAGAGAGCCATCTACAAATCGTTTTTGTGCAAACTTTGAAAATATAGGGCTGTACGTTTAAAATATTTTACAAACTGAAATCACTCAAATATGTGTCACTCTAGACAAGCTTTCACTCAGATACATATCAGTCAATCTCTGCTTACCATATGCACGTTTAACGTTTTCCTAAATAAAGTACTCTCAAAATAAGAGTTGTTTCATGATATACTAGGGAAAACTGCCAAATTATGCAACAACAAAAAAATTAAATCCAATTTGCAAAAAACTAGAGATATAAAAGTACAAAAATGTTAAATAAATTTGTTGCAAATTAAAATAAGATGTTGAATATAAAGTTTCATTCGAAAATAATGGTAATGGCTGAACGCAAAACAGAACAAAATAAAAAATAAAAAATGTAAAATTATTAATTAGTATCGATACTTGCCGCATTCAAGTTTAGAAATTCAAAAAACGTGCAAAATGATTAGTATGGATGTTAAATATTTAATGCAAAAAATGTTTTTACATAATTCTTCAAAAGTTGCTAGCTATAAAGTTCAAATTCTTTAAATATTAGTTTTACTTTACTTGAACCATCAATTTATAATTCACCTGTTGCCTGTTACGCATATTTTTTAAATTTTCATGCATTTTAAAAGTTTACAATTACTTAACTTAAAGTTGGCATGTACGGTTTTCCTCCGAACATTCTTATTCTGGTAATAGGTGTCTCAGTATGGGTACCAGACGAAAGTTTTTCTTTGGTTTCAATTTTTCTTCGTGTTAATTCATCGTTATCTTTCACCTGGGAATACGATCATGTCAAATGTTTTTCGATTACACAACTATTTTCGACTCTTTTTCAGGTTAATGTTCTACAGCATTACTGTTGCAAAGAAACTTTTCTACACTTGCATGGGAAACGTCAAAAGGGACGAGTTTCAGTTTCAGTGTCTTTTTGTTCGGTATCCTTGTACGAAATGGAACATTACAGGACTGTACTATATCCGCTCCTTTTGTCTCTGTATAACTATACGTTATAGGATTACATTGCTAAAGATGGGCAAGTGCTTGTCGAAAATTAGCGACTGCAACGAGTTCTTTCACGGATGAGAAGTTTTCACCATAGAATAAGCGCACAATCGTCAAAATGATAGAATTTTGACCGCTAAATCTCCTGGTATCTCACCAACCATCAAACAATTCCACAAAAGGTAAATTCGTCGTGGTACAGGGCGGAATTTACACAAGTGTAAAAACACCTCCCGTTTTAATAGATCAAGGGGTAACAATCAACCATTGAATTCGTGGGTTCTTCTGTTGGCCGAACGCCACATGAGTAACGCGACATGGACTTCCCAAGGGAACTGCACTCCGAACCACAAGAATAAAGTGACACAAGAGCGCTGGCCCTGCTAAACGTAAGTGCCGTATGTGCAAAAATGGCCAAAATGAGATATTGGGATAGCTGTATACTAGGAGCATTTTGCGCCTTCTTTACTAAGCAAAAACGACGTAGATGCCATTACCAATGGAAATATTCGTTGATTTTGTTTGCCGTATGTACAAAATTTACTGTAAATACTAGATAGAAACGCAGTGTCTGTAGTATATTAGATAAAAGAGTGCAGTATGCGCCAGTATGTGCTGTGTATATACTGCACTCTTCGTTAGCACGTGTCAGTCAGAAGCAGTATGTGCGCGCACATACGTCATTTTTTCCTTGTAATGGCAATACAATTTCTGCAGTAGCATTTTCTAGCAAAAAAAAGTGTTATATTTGAAAAACGACTACTGTAGAGAATTCAAAATATTAAAGTTACTTAAGAAACATGTGTTTCACTACGCAATTCATCGTAAGGTCTCTGGGTTAAAGTTAAATTTAAAACGTTGCAATATCTCAAAATGGCTGTTTTGTACACGGCACTTACGTTTAGCAGGGCAGAGCGGTGTGAGGCATATTTTCTAGATTTAATTAAATCTTGCAAATGGATGTTCTACTCGCCTGCTCGCAATTGTATTGTGTGATCAATTCTGGAGGCCAAGGCTTGTGCTAAGGGACACAAGGGTATATGGAGTCGCTGAAACAATCTCTGCGCCTTTAAGGTCTATTTGCAAATTATAAAGGTTTTTATAATTTGCAATTACAAAATTCTATGAGTATTTATGAGAAATTGATCACAACTTTCAGGAGTCGAAATTTCCTTATCATTTTACCAGATCAGGATAATATTCTCCAAGTATTCTCCAATGTATCTCCATGTTACAGTAGGTGCTTAGATTCGTATGCGGTCAGCATCACCAGTCATGTCTCTCGGTAACGCAATTAAGAAAAATTAATGTTTGCCTGAGAAACAAATTTGAAAACGGCGCCGGCGGTTTGAAAGTTATTTCGTTCTCTATTTCACAAAACAACAAAAGGCGATCCTTATTATTATGTTTATGTGCAATGACAATGATGCCCTTTGTTATGTTTAGACTAGAGTGAAGCACTCCGGAGAACCCTCGTTTTCTCAAATATTTCCTGCAGGTAGCTCTGCTACTCCATTTCTCACCCGATTTTGTACTTCATTTACCACAGACACAGTTTGTCGAAATTTATTATTTTTCTCATTTTCGCAATTTCCTCAATAGTATAAAAAACCATTTCTATCAATCTGAAATAACAAAAATGATAATTTCTCATGGGTTGTCACGTTTAAAAGGAACGAGGATAAACGATGTAGTATTGAAAGTGGAAGAGAAGAAGGGAACGATTAAGTACTTAGCCGATTTACTTTCTAGTGTGAACTAGAAAAATGACATTTTCTAGCCAAAGGTTTACCTGAAAGGTATCTCCTTCACAACTGGTTGCAAAACAACGTAGTTTCTTACACTCAAACCAGTTTTTCAATGTTGTGATCAATGGACCAGTAAAATATTTAAAATTCAAATTTCTCGAGAGCTTAAATTTGAAAAAAAACCGATATTTGGCACATTTCTGAACTCTTTCTGAAGATGTGTGAAGATATTAAAATAATAGGCAAATATGCTCTCCTAAAACCAAAAATGTACGAACCCCGTTTTTTTAATTCTTTCATACAGAGCTGTAAATCTTAATGAGCTCTTTCCGCTGGTGCACCTTGTATACCAGTGGCGTAAATAGGATTTGAATTTGGAGTGTGACGAATCTGACCCCACCGGAGGTATGGAATACCACCTCTGCAAAACCCTGGAGCGCGAGAGAGTGGATTCGGGAGCCTCCCTCGGAAAATTTTTACTCTTAAAGACGTGATTTTAGCGCCTTTATTGCCTTAGCCAAAAACTACGGTATTTTAAAAGTTTTAGAGTTTATTTTGGTACAATTAGTTTCTTTTTTCGAATTTTTATTAGTCACTGGAGGGTAATTGATCACTCTGATCACCCCCTTATTTACGACACTGCTGTATACTAAGTGTATAAGTAGATCAAACAGTAGAGGAACACCTTCCCTAGCGTGATTTTAATAAGTAAATAAAGTGGGTTATAACTATAATTTGAACTGGTTTTATCCCGAAAAGGCATCTTTTTATGTTGCACTGGTCTTCTGAAGAATTTTATTTGGTCATTTGGTCCTTTCGTCAGGACCAATGATAAAAAAATTTTAATGCACATTTACGTTCTTGCTTTTAACTTGCTTTCTATTGAAATAGGAAAACAACAAATTGATCCTTGGACTTTGTTATTATAACTCCCTTAAACTTCAATGGTTAATTAAAATAAAATATGCAATCATTTCACAAAGGAATTGTATGCAGATTAAGCCTAAACATGTTCGTTGACAGGAATGCGTAGCAGTACCGGTATCTAAAGGAGTACCTATAAAGTATTGTCTAAAGAAACACGTAATGCTAGTTGACATTTCGTTGTCCATCAATAAATGTAATCTTATCTACAAAGCACCTCCATTTATAACGGTAAATAAAGACAATGAGATAAATTTATAAAAGGAAGAGCCATAAGAACAAATCCGTACTTAAAATAGGAAGTCGGTTACTTCGTTAAAGAAACCAGAAGATATTAGAGGATTAATACTTTAATATGGAGTTTAAATGGGCGATACGGATCTCATTAATTGTATACATCGATTTTACATTTTTCGGTGACTTGATAAATAACGATTTTAACACGTCTATTTACAGCATGTCAGAGACTAATAGTATCGATTAATTCCGATAAAAATCCTATTAGTTTTTAGTATAGAAATTTTAAACATTTTTTTAAAGTTATTAACTATAAAGATGTAACATTACGATTAACAAAATACCGCAAAATATAATTTTAATTTCACTTAACCTACGCTACATGATGCTAAGATAAATTGCAACATTATGCAATAATTTTACTAGAACTGAGAAAATAATTATGTTTATAATATATTATTATAATGAAATTAAGGAACATTACAAGGCCGTTAAAGTATCTTGATCACCTAATTTATCATCATAAGTGATATGTTCATTTCATAGATTGATAATAAGCACTATGAATTGAATAAAATGTTCGTAATTATACCTTTTTGTGCACTAAATTATGCGGAACGGTTTACCAAAATTGCTCTGACTACAACGGCGATACTAAGAATATTAATGCAACACAGTTCTTTTACTAGTTCGAAAGAAAAACAACACAGTACGTCATTTTAGACATTTTTGCTTAATTGCTCTTAGTACGTGTGATCGATGACTGCAACACACCAATTCATTATATAATTTTTATGACTTGCAGCCTAGTAGATTCGTAACCTCGTTCGGAATGGGATATACCTACATATAAATAATAAAACTTTAATGTGCAACCACGAACCTGAGGTGTTGCAAAATTCCCAAAAATTCGAAACCGTTTGTATTTAAATCATTACTCTGAGGATAGTGAGTAAAAACTTCTTCTTCTCTTATGCTGCCATCCTTTCAGGTGTTGGATTGCTGATATGGGCCCGGTCTCTCTCTCTGACCAAGCTCTTCTATGCTGTCTCCTGTCCCCTTTGTTTTTTCATCTCTCTTATGGACTTCCCTTTTGCTCTTCCAATATCTTCTATTTGGTTTATCCAGTTTCTTCTAGGCCGTCTTCTCCTTCTGTTCGAGTTACCCATTTATAGTGTTCTTCGTTCTATGTTCATTCTTGAAAAGTGTCGATACCATCTCAACTGGTTTCTTTCTATTTCTTCTAAAGCTGGTGGTTGTTGTAAGGCTTCCCTTATCCACTCACTCCTCATATGATCCCACTTCGTAACTCCCATGATCTTCCTCAGATACTTCATTTCCAATGCCTCTATTTTTTTTCTGTGTTTATTCCCAAGTGTCCAGTTCCCTGCCGCATAGGTAATTATTGATATCGTTATTGTGTTGTGTATTTTTACTTTGAGTTCTGTTTCTATATCTTTGTGCCCTAGGATTGTTTTGTTTAGCGCGTTATATTATTCGGTTCCTATTTTTCCGTCGTTGGCTATACGAGTAGTAGTTTAGAGGTATTCAGAGGTTGTTATTTTTTCTATTATTGAGTTTTTGTAGCTTATCTCTCTGTTCCTGTTAGCATCTTGTTTTTTGTTAACTATCATCACTTTTGTCTTGTTTGTGTCTATCTCCATCTTAATGGTTTCTATCTCTTTAGTCTATTTGCGTAGCAGCCCCTGCATTTTCTCCCTTGTGTCGGCTATTAGACATTAGTGCTATGCAGTGCTCTTTTTGTAAAAAAAAGGTGGTGGAACGCTAAAAAAATTTTTTTGGCAATTTTATATAATATTTATAATTGTAATGTAATTACCTATGTATCTTATAATATAATCCGAGGGTGTGCGGGATGTGCCCGATATACGGACGATTTTTGCATTATGTTGCGTTCAGTGTTTAGGCAACCAAAATGCTGGGTCGGTTAAACGGTGGTGTAATTCTTAAGTTCTTAAAAACAAATCCGATCTGCACTGCTCAACAGGGTCATTTTATTTAGACCGACACCGATTTAAAAAATATTTGTCCAGAACAGGTGGTGGAACGTCGTTCCCAAGCGTTCCATGACAAAAAGAGCACTGGTGCTATGTCTTCTACGTACAGTACACATTTCTGTGTCCTACCACTGTGTGTAAGTTTGCTGTGGTCTTCATGCGCTTCAATATTCCGTCCATTATTGTGCACCAAATTATGCGGAACGGTTTACCAAAATTGCTTTGACTACAACGATATTAGGAATATTAATGCACCACAGTTCTTCAACCTCTATTCACAGTGACTTCTGCATCTTGTATGTATACAGAAAAACTTCTTTAGCCTGTAAAGTATATAACTCAGTGAGGATTTCTGCATCCCAAATTCTGCAGTTCTATTCACGTAACCAGTGAAATATAACTGCAAAAATGATCCATTTTACAAGGTTTTTGTCTCCTGTTTGTCCATCCATTCAGTACATTCTTCCACCAGGTCTTTTTTTACATTTGTCACAGAACTTATACTCTCGAACTTCTGTATCACTCTTCACACTGATGATTCATTTGAAGTAACGTTAGGTTCGAGACCCGAACACAAGTTTCGAATCACTCGCTCTCCCGTGTATTGAGAGAATAAAATAGAAGGATAATTAAAAAATTGCTAATACGGCTTAGTTCTATTCTTCTGTACTATTTATTGTTATTTATTGAATAACCAGTAAAAATTTACATAGCGAATCGTAAATCTTATCATATCAGAAATAGATATTTACCGTAAGTAATGATTCCAATCATTGCATACAGCATAAACAAGCATGTGTCAAATTTTTGGCGCACAGATTGATCAATTTCCCTCTTTCAAAACAAAATTATGCTAAAGAATTACGTATAATCAAGGAAATTGCTATATGCAGGAGCCCCCGCGGCATGAAGTTTGCTTGCTTGCAGGGGGTCCTCAACGCATCAGGGGCCTCCATGGTAAGCCACTCAAATTTAGAAAAAATCAAGCAAGATTTATTAGTATGTATGAGGTTAACAGCACTTAGATCCCAAAGTCAGTAAATTGGTTGGGGTTTATCCATCAGATAATGAGCGACGAGTTTTTAGAACAGCTACAATTGCAAGGACATCATTAAGAACACAGTTACAATCCGTGAAGTTTATTTACGAAGCAGCTAAAATCATGCATATATTTTGTTTTTGACGTGGACCATCACGATAACTACCATTGTATACACTTTTGTTACTTCACTTTAAACGTTTATTTAAAAAAAAAACTATTGGCCCAATTACTATCAAACAACTTTTATCTCATTTATGTGCAAGTAAACGTAATTTCATCATATTTGTCGAATTTAGCGAATTAGTATAGCGATCTATGGTTTAGACAGAAGTCAATTTGAGAAACGTCAATATTTAAAAATTAATTAACAAAAAACTATTCATTGAAATGCAATAAGTCATAAATATGTAACAAAGTACACATTTAATAACATGTTAATGCAGGATTGATCCATTTTTGTTCAATACCAACATTGCAATAATGAAAAGACGATCATCGAGATCTATTAATTTAAAAAAAATTTCAACACCTGGAGGAAAATGCAAAATGAAGTGGCCGCAACAGTGCTGTTCGTGGATTTGGAGGAATGTACGGTGAGATACCTAATTCCCAAATTTTATTAATTTCAGATTGGAGATAAAATACTTATAGAAGCCTAAGAGTCAAGAGTGTTGAAACATCACTAACATTTCTTTTCCTTCGGTACTTATTAACACATTTATTAATTTATTATTTATCACCTTAAATGGACCTTTATAAGTCTTCATTTTTAAGTGACACTTTGTGTTATATTTTATTTCATACACGGTGGTCACATTAATTTTCCCTTTTTATTTTTGCATTGATTAGATTAGTCCTCACGCCAACTTGTGCTTAAGCACTAATGGATAATTTTCGATGGTTCTAAATAACTTCTTACATTACTAGGAATATTACATGGTTTACCAAAAACCAATTGCTATAGAATATATTTCGTTTAAGGTACTTTATGTGAATTCTCTAATGACCCATTGCATTCATGATTGTATGCTGTACTTTAATTCTTAGTAATTTGCACATCTCTGTCATAGTAGATGATATAAATTATTACCGTCCATCTTGGTACATCAAAATGTGGTATGAAATGATTAGCAAATGATTTCGCTACTGTTACTGCGTCGTTTGATTCTAACGGTCATGCTACCACAAATTTTGTCTATTCGCGCTATATCGATAGGTATAATAGCAATTATTACAGATATCGAACGTACACGATATCTAAAGTTACTGTTTCAAAAGCTGAGTTTATACACAGATGTGCCGAAGGATACAGCATCGGCCGCTACATTTCCAATTTCTTTTACAAGTATACCAGAAGGCTTCGCGCTCGAATGCGCGCCGGCGCGGCGGTTCTTCGGCGTTTCGCGCCTTGGTATCAGTAAACATCTGCTATACTGTAGTGACTGAGCTGTCTTTGCCGTTGTATTTGAAAAATTACACCATTTCGAAGCGCATGCATTAAAGTAGATATACATGTAGTACATGTATATCTACTTTAATCTCATGTCTACTTTAATGCATGAAATTAAAGTATGTCTACTTTAATGCGAATTTGTTACGGACAGACAGGCCAGCCGTTCATTCGCAATTATTATATATGATGAATGATGATGATTCAATCCCAATTCGATAATTTTTCAAACATAAATGACTGACTTAATGGATCGTTCTTGTTAAATAAATATAACAGTTTATGATTTGCAAATATTTGGAAATGTCGTCCGAACAAATACGGTATTTAAACTGCCGATAAGTCTTTCTCTATAATGGGATAATTAGGTAAATTCTTCATACTTCCAGACTGTGAAAATATTTTACTTACTACTACGATAGCGTTAATAAATGTTTTTGTTGTAATTTGCCTCCATTTTGATTCTTTAATAGACATATTAACGAACGCGTGGTTATCAACTGCGATGTCATTGATTCACGGAACATTTTACGAACATTTTTCGGTTGGCTATGCTTTTGACGCGGAATTATCTTATCACGCAACGCACGACAGTTTAAATTATAAAATGTGTCAAGAACATTCTGCAGAACATTTATTAGGAAGCGACCGTATTTTTGGCAAGTTCACGTATTCCAGGGGGTGTACATACAAGATTCTCTTCCATATTGGTGTATTGTGACAAAATTTGGATAAAAAAGGCGACTAGATCAAATTTGCAATTTTAAAATTAATAAATTACCAATCGATACAAAAATCCCTAAATCGACTGAAGTAAAAAATTTTGTTTAAGAACAGCATCAAAAGGGGAAATTACATGAAATAGTATAAGAAACACGTTTCATAAAACCTGGAAGCACTCATCCTCATCATAACTCGTAACTACGCCACTCGTTTTTTAAACTTGAATTCGTACCTCAAGGTTGGCCTTATAAAACTTGTTTTTTAATATGCTATGAGTTAATTATTTTTCCAAATGTTGTGTAGAGTACACAACATTCATGCCAATTGGGGTGGAACTGTTATTACCCTGCATATTTGTATTGCAAGCAAAATTCTTCATAAACCGGTGATACTTTGATTCTAGACGAACTAATAATGCGAAACAAAGTAAATTTAGATCTGTAAACCTGCAATAGCTGCATTCTCTCGGATTCATTGTAGACAACTGTAGAACATCCAGTCACTAAAAGTCTTTATTCTTTAAAGTTTCGCAGTCATGCAGACATCAAATGTGGATTTAGGATACTGCATCTAGTTTAAAATATCAAGTGTACCCATTTATCACGAAAGAATGTCAAGAATGCTCTCATTCTGTCTTTTTTCAGAAAAATATTCTTTGACATTTGTCCACGAAAATCTTACGCATTGCATTTAGTTCACTACATTGTTGGTAAAATATAAATTATATAAATAAATTTCAAAATATTACCTAAGTACGTATAATGTACCGCCAGAAGTTTGCCCAACTTACCGTTTACCATCCCTATGTCAAGGACACAGCACGACTAACCAGTGTGACCAAAAATTAGTTAACGTTGGAAACTGAAATCAAATGTTGCTATAGTAGAGGGAGATGTTGCCACCTTATGCTGTTGTCATAATGTCTTAGTAATTATAGAAGCACGAACCATTTTTTTGCTTGCAGCACACATCTAGTACAAAAGCAGAGGGAAAGAAGCGGAAATAAAATGCAGGAGTGGGTCGGGTTGATAGAGACATTTGAATTGTATCATCCACTTATCTTTTATTTCCAGTAATTATTTTACCATTTAGTAATGCTGAACGTTATCTTCAATCACTATCGCCATTAAACCTTGCATACCTTTACACTTAAAAAGATTCCCAGATATCATTTCCTTACCATCGTAAACAGTTTGCATTAACTGGATTTTGATCTTTCCAGTTCGATAGACAGATATCTACTATGATCTCCTGTCTCGTACGTAATAAATTTATCATTTACGTACATCGTATAGAAAAATGGAGCTCATTTCCAATATTATTCTTATAAACATAAGACAGAAGGGCGTAATGCCATTTTGGCTACATGGCAGCATACATCATTTTTAATTGTTCCAGTCGAAAATACTGAGGCAATTTTCACAAATTTTGAATGGGTGATGGAATAAGCGAAAAATATTTGAAAAATAACTTGATTTTAGACTCAACGCATGCAGTGCTTGTTCTAATCCACACAAGATTTTATTACCCATATCATTTTCATTATATAAATTTTATGGATAGTTATATAGCCAATAAAATGATATAAATAAAACGGCGTAGCTCAAATTTGTATGACAGTTGCAGAAACTTGCAAATGTATCGTAAAATAAATTGCACTCGTAAAATCCGGTTATCGAGAATAAGAGTTACTATTATAGAAAAGATTAAAATAAATTCTATGTACATTTTAAATCTTGAATTTAATGTGACATGGCTACTTGGAGCAGTGGCTGTGAATGTCGAGCTGCGTATGAATTGTGCAACTGGAAATAATGGTACATATCCTTTGAAGAACGAATTGTTATATGTAGATAATAATAATGTACTGATTTAAACTTGTAAATGTACCGACTAGAAAATTGTTTCTCTCATATTATACTTATTTGTACAAATTGGTATAATAATAAATTATGTATTTTGTGTTCATTTTTCTAACTGATTTCACAATTAATTTAGCGAGTAAAGAAACTTAGGAAAATAGTTAAATTATTATTACGTTTACACGAATTGGAAATTGCATCGTATGTGGTTTCAATCTTATCCACTACGTGCATCTAGATTTAATTAATATTGGTGTCATCAGCGTAACAAGTTATGAATACCTACGTGTGTAAGAATTATCTAAAGTATGTGTTTACAAGATCGTTCATAAACACAGTGAACAAAGTTGGCCCTATATAAATCCTTGCGGGCTCCAGATTAGCGCTGACAATTTTATGAATTGTGAAGTATTCAAATAGTCATTTCGTTATAATATTCGCGAATAATTCGAACGGTTTAAAGCTCGAATTCATTTAAAATAAATTCATTTATCAATCTGGCAAATGCGAATCATTGATGAAACTGTGGATTGTGGATAATTTAAATGTGCCCACAGAGTGCCAGTGTTGTTTTTGAAATTTGCAACGTATTGGCATAATTTCAACTGTTCTTCACTACAGTTGATTGTGTAACGTACAGTTGAGGGTAACTTTTTTTAGATTGTCGGAGTCTTTGCGGTTTAATTAATTTATAGGATGTTATTAATACATAGAATACTATGATTGTTAGAACTAGATTTCATGTAAAATCAAATTTTCATCTGTCAACATAAATTAAGAATCGCTCCATACGGCCATTCTTTTACTCATAGTCATAATAAAATAAGAAGGATATTAGATTGATGTTTGACAATCCGAATAATTCAAATAATTCGAATATAATTCAAGTAATCGGAACAATTCGACGAATACAAATAATTCGAGTAATATATTCGAATTTAATTATACGATTATTCAAATTATTCGCAGCCTTACTCTAGATGTGACAGTAACACGCTTACTATATTTTAAAAGCTTACTATGTAAAAGTTTGGCACACGTTTGGTTCGCTTCTTACCGTCGGAAACTGGAATTTACGTTAAGCGTAAGTAAGTTCAGATTCAATACGTTTACAAAGTCTCTAGCGACAAGAGCGAGGATACAGAAATACAATATGTAGTTAAAAAAATGTGCTTTTATAGTTTTTAATCACGACTTTAACAATCATTGGTTAACTTCAGGTAACGATTTAACCAAAAGTTAACTAAAGGTTTCCGTTTTTCAATACTTGCTTACCACAAATCACAGAGTTACCTTTTAGTTAACTTAACCTTTGGCCGAAGCTTCAGTTAAATAGTGGTTACCAGTACCTCACTGCTAGTGGAAATATAGGTTATAATTCATTTTTGATTGCTACTTTTAGAAAAGAAGGCTAACACTGTTTATTCAAGTGATGAAGAAATAATAAGAAGACATAAGGTACCCCCCAAATTATTTTGAAGAGTACGAAGAGTATGATTTTTTTAATAGATTTCGACTAACAAAGAGGGCTGTCGAAAATGTAATATTAAATGAAATTGGGGACATTATTTCCCATCCAACAAATAGGTAGGTAAAGATTATATTTATTTATTTATTTAATTATTTATCTTTGTAGTGACTACAGAGTAGCATCTACTCCAAAAAAGCCACAATGCATTACATAATAATCAACTAAAAATAATAATCCTGTAATACTTTTTTTTGTTCTTTTTTGTTTTTTTTGTTTTTGTTTTGCGGGGCCTATATCAACTTATACATAGGTAATAATAAATACAAAAAAAATGTGATTAGTAAAATAATAAAAAATAAAACAAAATATAACACTGCCTGCCTTAAAAGCGGGTATTAAGTACGTAATATAAATTTAAATTTTTAATTTTTAATTTTTAATTTTTTAATCTGTGCCAAGTTAGTATTGAATATATCCAGCCTGTGAGACAACGAGTTGTATTGTTTTTGCATACGAATGACCGGAGAGTCCGCATGCCTCACCGTCCTAGCTACCGGAGGAAGGAATAGATCCCTACCCCTAATTCGAGCAGAGGGCGCATATAAATTTTGTAGTTCCAGGATGTGAGGAGCCTCAATCAAATTATTTAAAATTTTATAAAGAAACATCAGTGTACTGATGTCTCTTCTGGTACTAAGCCTTTGAAACTCAAAATCCAGTCTTAAAGTATTTGTCGGTGTGTCTCTAGGGCAGCACACTCTATTCTTTTTTGTAGTAGAGGTACCTCAGTAAGTTGTTTTGAATTTCCTGCGTACTGACTTGACGGGGACCATATGATGGAGCCGTATTCAAGTTTTGATCGGACAAGACAGTTATACAGGTTGTCCCATTGCTCCGTAATTGGTCAATAACTCAATGTGGGTTGAAGATACAGAAAAAAGTTTCAAATAAAGGTTGCTTTGATTTGAATTGCGTATCTTCTAAAAATATTCTTATATCTACAGTATGTTGCATTTTCACGTGGCAGGAAAATGTCACTTTTTTTAAATGGCACACCCTGTATTTTTTTTCTCCTAATATATCGACCAACCATATTTACATCACGCCTGAAATTTTTTTTGATATTGGATGTGCGGTTGCCAAGTTATTAATTATTTTGTCAAAATTTGGTACAATTCAAGGTCGGACTATAATATTCATATTTAAGTTATTCTTCAAAAAAGGAAAAATTTATTTGACGAATAATATTCCCCTAATGTCGTGTTACTCTACAAAAAAAAACTAAGTGATTAATTTTATATCGAGTGTTTAAAATGAGAATTCAAACTTTGTGAACTTTAAATAGAATTTATACGAATATTTTAAATGGAACACCCTGTATTTTTATTTACCATCAGATTCTCTACAAAAAACCCTATTCAACAGTGTATTATTTCCTCGTATTATTTTTTGTACTTTTGCTAATATTTACGATTTTTAAAATTTCACGTGAAAAAATTTGTTAAAAGTAATTTTCATTTAATTATTATTACAAAATACCGTTTAAATAGTTGTTATCAACGCAAAAGAGCAAAACTCATCTTAATTTCTAAATAATTAAAACAAAATTTTTAGTAAACGGTATTTCTCGAATTTTTAATAAACGGCATTTCTCGAAAATTAAAATAGATAAATAAATACAATATCTCTCATTAACATTAAAGTAAATGTTCAAAATGTCTTCCACTTTGATCAATGCACTGTTGAAGCCTAACCCTAAATAATCTCACATTGTTAAAAGTCATAGGAGTAATCGGTTGAAACGCCTCTCGAATTCAAATTTTCATGTCATCTCGTGTTGTGGCAGCTGTTGATATATTTGAGATTTAACAGTTCCCCAAAGATAGTAATCCATAAAGGTAAGGTCCGGTGACCTTGGCGGCCAAGGAACAGGGCCTTCTCTACTTTATTAGGGTACAGTAAATCCAATTCTCGCGCGCACCTCTGACTGTTGTTTCGCTTTAATTATTTAGAACTTAAGATAGTCACAGCACTTGAGTTTTGTTCTTTTGCGTTGAAGACAACTATTTAAACGGTATTTTGTAATAATAATTAAATAAAAATTACTTTCAACAATTTTTTTTAAGTGAAATTTTAAAAATCGTAAATATTAACAAAAGTACAAAAAATAATACAAGGAAATAATACACCGTTGAATAGGGTTTTTTGTCGAGAATTTGATGGTAAATAAAAATACAGGGTGTTCCATTTAAAATATTCGTATAAATTCTATTTAAAATTCACGAAGTTTGAATTCTCATTTTAAACATTCGGTATAAAATTTATCACTTAGTTTTTATTTGTAGAGTAACACGACATTAGGGGAATATTATTCGTCAAATAAATTTTTCCTTTTTTGAAGAATAACTTAGTTATGAATATTATAGTCCGACCTTGAATTGTACCAAATTTTGACAAAATAATTAATAACTTGGCAACCGCACATCCAATATTTAAAAAAATTTCAGGCGTGATATAAATATTGTTGGTCGATACATTAAGAGAAAAAAATACAGGGTGTGTCATTTAAAAAAAAGTGACATTTTCCTGCCACGTGAAAATGCAACATACTGTAGATATAAGAATATTTTTAAAAGATGCGCAATTCAAATCAAAGCAACCTTTATTTGAAACTTTTTTCTGTATCTTCAACCTATATTGAGTTATCGACCGATTACGGAGCAGTGGGACACCCTGTATAATAAAATAATTGGAGCAATTTTTGTAAAGTGACGTGTATTTCTTTTCACAAATCCCAAAAGTTTATAAGCTTCGCTCACCATTGAGGACATGTGAAATTTGAAAGACAAGTCGCTTGTAAAATGAATCCCCAGGTCTTTTATTTGATTTATTTTTTCCAGTTGCACATTACCTACGCAATATAATGATTCTGGATAATTAATATTTTTGGTGGTAAATGATACAACTTTGCATTTATCAACATTTAATTTCATATTATTTAAATCACACCATAAGACCACCTCCGCCAAGTCAGCCTGCAACCAGTTTCTATCAAGATTACTAGAAATTGAACGATACAACTTGACATCATCTGCAAACATCAAGACATTAGACTTACTAATTTTATTTGGAAGATCGTTTATAAACAAAAGGAACAAAATCGGTCCTAGAACAAGTCCCTGAGGCACCCCACTAATGTTTGAAAAGATTTCGGATCGAGATCCGAAAACTTCAACAAAATTTTCTCTACCCTTAGAGGTATGAACTCATTAGTCTTAAACAAGAAAATGAAAAATAAAAAGTGGTGAGTTTCCAAAGAAGGATGTCATGGTCCACCCTATCAAAAGCCTTAGCAAAATCAAGGTAGACCACGTCCACTCTGCATTGGCTCTCCATAGCCGTAGAGACATCCTGCGTGAATTGAACAAGGTTGGTAATTGTTGACCTTTTAGGCAAAAACCCGTGCTGGAAGGAAGATAACACACTTTTACAATGGACATATATTTGTTCGTGCAAAGCATATTCAAATATTTTTGCAAATGTATTAATTAAAGAAACTGGTCGATAGTTGGCAATTTCTCCCTTCTTGAACATTGGTATCACCCTTGAGCTCTTCCAACTAGTCGGAAAAACTGAACTCAGAATAGATTTGTTAAAGACAATCTTTAAGGGTACCACCAAGCCCGCGGCACACAATTTTATTATGAAGGCGGGAATGCCATCAGGTCCGTAGGATTTTTTTGGCTTAAGTTTTCCAAAGGCTGTTCGAATGTGCTGGTCTGTCAGGGGCCGAAGGTCCAATGCGGAGCTCCCTGAATACGGCAAAATATTTAAATTATTATTACCTGTCATAGCAGGTGGTTCAACAGACTCTCTTTCGTACACTTGGAAAAAGCATTCAGCGAATCCACCGGGTACCCGTTTCCCGCCGAAACGCCGGTCACCCCACCACATTTCTTTACCTATTTACAAAGTTACGAAAAGCACTTACATCCTCCGAAACTCCGGAGGTGTGCTATATCGTATACGTTCGCTTCTTATCTTGACTTAAAGTGACGTTACATTTTGTTACAGAAATGACTGTCTTTCTGCCAGTCAGCAGCTGCTCTTGACCTTAAAATTGTTTGCCAATGGATCATTTTTAAGATGTGCTGGTGACTTTGGAGGTGTCAGCACGTCGACAGCTTGCACTACAGTGAAAAGAGTCAGTGTGGCGCTTGCAGGTCTCAGACCTCGGTCTCCAACGGATGAAGAAATATCGGAATTAAGACAAAGTTTTTACAATTTTGTACGGTTACCATTGGCGGTATTGACTGTACCCATATAAAAATTCTCTCTCCTGGGGGTGATCAAGCTGTGTTGTTTCGAAACCGAAAACAGTTTGTTTCTTTCTAAAAATACGCAATATAGTGGAAAGATGGCCAGAGTCAGCGCACGACTCCCATATATTTCGAAACTCTAACCTATGTGCCATGTTTGAACGAGGAAGTTACCCAGGTAGTTTCATGGTTGGTGATAGTGGCTATAGAGTTAAGCCACCTCTCTGGCGAATCCGAGAACGCCTGGAGAAATAGTCAATGAAGCACAAATACGAACAAGAAATGTAGTGGAATGACAATATGGTGTGTGGAAAAGACATTTTCCTTCACTGGGAATGAGCTTAAGAACATCATTAAACACTATTTAAGCAATTATGGTAGCAACAGCTGTTGTTCACAATATTGCGTCTGACGAAAATGAAGTAATTCCACCTGTGTCAGAAGACGAAGGCGATTAATGTTGATATTCAACCCATTTCAGTACTTCAACACGAGATGGACTAATTAATGATTAGGTACTTTAATCGACTGTGAAGTTTCAAAGTAAATATTACTCAGTAAAAATATGAAAAATAGTTGTTGTTTTTTAATTGCTAGTAGATAATAAAAATAGTGAAAACGAATAACTGTAGTTCAGTTGTACAAACTCGGTGTACCAATCATAAAAAAAATTAAAGCAAACCAATTGTTACTTTGCCGCCAATGTGGAATGCATTGTAAAATGATTTCTTTTCGTAACGAAAAGTTAACCAATCACCCTTAGAGTTAACCAATGATTGTAAAATCGAGTCTTAAAGGTAGATCAGTCAAAATTGAAATCCATTTGAATGACGAGATCTTCTTAAAAATTTTCCACGACAACGAAAATTTTTATAAGAAACTCCCTCCAAAATTTTACGTTTTAAATTCAATTTTTATTACTTCAAATATCAATTTTGATAAAAGAGTATGGAGGAAAGCCTTTTCTTTAATTGAAACTTTCGCTAACTTAGGTGTCGCACACTTTTTTACTTGATTTTAAAGTCTATGGGTATCTACTATTATCGTAATAGTGGAGGGATAGTAAAACAACCGGTTCGCGCCAATTTCTTTATTAGTACGAAACCTGCCAATCACAAATATGAACTAATGAAAATTCAAATACATTGGTTTACTAGCCACTATTTTGGATTACCATTTGGAAAATAAACAAGGGGGAGAGGGGGTGGAATAGTATTTTCTTGATTAATAGCAGTTAAATTAAGAAAATGGAATTTAAAAAAAAATGTACATATAAATAAACAATAATACTGACAAATCTTACACGACGAAGAAGATAAAGTGATGCAAACAATATTAAGAGGAATTTAAGTGCACCTTGCTATGATTAAATAAATCTTAAGAGGCTTGCAGATATGCACAATTACGACCATACATCAAGCTTTCCAGCTTTAAGTTGACGTGTATGAAAATGTTTTGGTTATATTAACTACCACGACTTGGAATTTATAGTGTTAGAATTTGTCATTGCTACGTGTAAAACGTATATGTAAGTAGTTTTATTATTTTGTTATAAGGATTAAGTAGATAAATTATGGTTTCTATCCATATTGCGAATGTATCCGATTTATTTCCATATTTATCTACAAATTAGTTGTAGTTAATTAATGTTAATTAAGTTGCAATCTTTAAGTTAGTTATTGGTATTAGTAAAAAGGTCGATTTGTATTAATGACGAGTATTAAATTCTTGTTATACAAGTATAAAATTAATTAAATATTTAGTGGTATATAGTAATTACCATATAAATGTTATTCTAAAAGAGAAATTTAGTACAAGTGCGACAATATCTTGCATTTATATTTATAATCCAGTTCACGTTAGAGTTGCAACCGTATGTAACCTTCCGAAGAACGTCATCAAAGTATAGTTATCATCGTGGGAAATGTTAAGAATCCATTTTTCGTGCACGTATCTGCTCTACATCTTGATCATCCACTCAATCGTCTCCTTATATTGCTTTTATCGTGTTGCTGCACTAACATAATAAGGATAAAGAGAACACCAGTAATAAAACAATTTAATTGCCCTTACTTTAAGATTTAATCACAAAACTAATGTTTCGCATCGAATCGATAAATATTTTCCGCAAATCTCATCTATTTATATTGAAACGGGTTCAGAACTGACCAATTTTTTGGATTTGGTTTCGGAATTCCTGCGATTTCGGGATTGTCAAGAACTTTTCTTTCACCCCACTAGATGACGAATTATGAAAAACTTTACTATGAATCCTATACCTTCTTTTTCATATGATAAATAAGAGTAGGTGTTGCGTCGTGCAGTTGTGCACCACGTATTTCATTGAATAGTCGCCAACCTTAAATTGCCTTCGGTAAGTATTTTTTTTACTTTAGCAAATACATTTCATATCAATTCATCCTCGCATACATACTCTCAATAACTTCTTCTTTTGGATACAAAATGGTTTGCTGCCTCCACGGTATCTTCTCCCTTTAGGAAACAAAACTACAAAGTATCGGAACGTCATAGTGTTGCCCTTACAAACGTAAAAAAGGGCGATGGTAGTTAAAGACATGGGTGGATGTTTTTGCCAGGTACTTTCCCCGAAAGATGGCTGCAAATATTTCATACTTGTGAAAGGATCCCTTTGAAACCAAAAATAAGCTTTTGCTTGAAGTACGGAAACCCAGTCTTGAGGTGAGTCACTCTGAGACTGTAGCGGATTTCCATGAAAGGGTGGGGCTATTACCTCCTCAAAATTTCGGACAGTTACGGGTACTTGAAGGGTGGTCTTGAAATTGTGAAAAACTGTTGCTCGTAGCGCGAAAATTGTAGGTACACGCAAATTCACGCATCGTTGTTATTTCTTGCTTGTGGCGGACTATAAAACGTAAATCTGTTAAGATTTCGATTATTATTTATGTGATTGATACTTTATTTAAACATCCATTAATGTATTTATCAGTAGAAAATTAGTAGACAGAATAAAAAATATAAACAAAGGTCGAACAGCGAGTAGCCTACATAATGCCAGAAATAAATGAATAATACAAGACGAAAATGAAGAGTAGCAAAATATGGACTCTATATGAGAAGTAAAAGAGCGAAATGCTCTACAATTCCTTAGAAACGGAACTATATTCCATGAATACTTTTTTTTACAAAAAATGAAATATATTCCATTATTTCTAACAATAAAACAGACATAAAGGTCATTAACAGATTTTCGACAGACAGCGATTATTCAGTTATGTAAATTAAAAATGGTAGAGGTTAAAAAACTATCTACCAACAGAAGAAGGAGAACAAATGATTAAGAAGTGTAGAAAATAATGATGTACACCAAAAAAAAGAAAAATAATACAAGAAAAACTCATCATCAGAGAGAAGAACGTTAATATAACGGGGAAATCAAAAAACTATAGAGTTAATGGAATGGATAGTATGAGAAACAAGCATGATAAGATGATAAAGGAAGTAATAGAGGGATAATCTAAACTGGAAAATAGATTACAAATATGTGACAATGAAAAAGCACAATTACGAAGAGATACAAATGTATAAAGGCCAAGCATTGGAAAACGTATTTAAAAAATATTGAAGATTCTTGAATTGAAGTACGTCGATGATATAATTCTGTCCGCCCAAAGCTCTACACAATTGCAATCAATGATCCAAAAATTGGGTATGAACAAAAACGGTAAACGGCAAGAAGAAATTGAGCAATATACATATCCCGCCCAAAGTATTAAACTAAACAAAGGAAATCAAGATACAGAAATGGGATTGAACTGAGCATCATTTGGAAATCTCAGCGACATTCTAAAAACAAAAGAATCGCCTAGCATGATAAAACAAAAGTGTTCGATGCGTGCGTCCTACCAATAAAGACGTATCGCTCCCAAAACATGGATAATCAACATTTGGCAATAGGGCCCCTCCCTTGGCAACAATTTACATAAATGGTACAAGGCAATCACACGTGGAAGAACTAGAGTTGATCACCAGAAAGGGACAGTCCTTCCCATTATCGCTGTGAGAGAGGAAACCATTGCTGCTGCCAAGAAGATTATGAACGCAGATAACAGAACTAGTTGCGCCATAATAGAGGCACAACTGGGGATTGGATCCTCATTTGTGGAGACAATGCCACACGACCACCTTCATCTGAAAAAAGTCGTACGTCGTCTTGTACCACATCATCTTACAGATTTTCAAGAAGCAGAACGAGTACGAATTTTCCACGAAACTCTAACATTGCTTAAGAATGGTGGACCTCAAATTTTGTCGAAAAATACCATTTTTCGACATGTCAACTCGACAAGGGAGCCACGTATGGATCCATGAAGACGAGGCCACATGAACAATAATCAAAAAAGAGATAGCAATGAAGAAAGTAATGTACGCTTTGGAAGTCCGACGCTATTAAGCTAGAGGAGCAGAATACTGTCACAGCCAAATGGGTACGTTAAATACTGTTTGCTGGAAGTGTTTAATAAAGTGCCAAATAAGGGAATGATAATTCTTTTTCCTACACCGCGCAGCTAATTCGGCAGTATTTGGGATGCATACAAGATTAATGTAATCCCTCCCTACTCACCGGATCTGGAAATGTGCTATTTTTTCCTGTTTTTTTGGGCTAAAAGAACTTACGAGGAAGAAGGTGTTTTCAGAGGAAGAGATTGATGCTGCTATTCGGTGTTATTTTAATAGTATTCCTATTACCTTTAGGTTGGTTCCTTCACACACTAGAGCATGTAGCAAGCGGAATCACCCTCGAGCTCATATCGGTTAAGGGGATGCGAAAGGCAACGAGAAACCCGACGAGTTAGCCCGACTGGCTTCAAAACAGGTGGTTTATGGTGCAAATCTAAATAATAAATCAAGACACCCAAGGCCAGTGGAACTTGCTGTCATACTGTCACGCGAGAGTGGCCTTCACAGGACCATCTCGTAGCCTGGCGCGTTTTTGAACAGAGCTATCAAGAAAGAACCTGTGGGTACTTGTGCGCATACATTCTGGGCACTGTAAACTGAACAAGCACATGCACTGCATGGGCTTGGTAGAATCAATATCTTGTAGAGGATGTTACATGGAAGACGAGACGGCACAACACATACTTGTCCAACAGCCGCTTCCCCTTCAGCATCCTCAAGTTAATCTCACGTGTGCGATGGCTGAGTGACGTTGCTGAGATGGACGACTCTAGTCAAGGAGGTAGTTCAAAGGTCCGAACTTGTGACCTAAGTACGCGTGAACTATGTCCACCGTCCTATCGTAACCCAGTAATCCAGTAAATAGTATTCCTAATTAAAACGATATAATAAACACACAACCTCCCCTTTAACCAACTTTTAATGAGACAACGAGGATGAGGTTACAACAACTTATCTCGATTTGACCTCAATAATTAAAAGAAAATTGAAGAAATTACATTAGAATAATTAGAATTACTGCAACATGTTTCGAAACCTAATCGGTTTTCATCTTCAGGCAATAATGATGAATTAAACTACATTAAGTGAAGGCTAAAACAAAAAACCTAAGGGGGAAGAAAATTTGATGAATGAAAATATAGATGAAAACGACGTTAAAACACAATTAACTACATATAAGAAATCCATTCCGGACAACAAATAAGACCTTAATGACCAATGATTAAAACGGATAAATACAAATTTTTGCAAAGGATCTTCAAACAAATCAAAATGACTAAACTAAAAACTAGGTAACACTGTGCGAGGAGATGGCGCTTAACAAATAATAGGTAACCTTGACAGAAAAATGGAAATAGTCATATACAGAGTGAATCAATAAGCAATAACATTATACAAGGTAAAATGAGTACAGTTTAACAGTGAAAATTTCACACCTGCTAGATTGCTTACTGGCAGTTTAAATAGGTAAAATCCAAAAATAAGACACGAAGCCTCCCCTTATATCGTTTAACAGGTTGAGCGCCATGGCATACACCGGTGTCTGCTCGGCCACTTCGGCCTGAGCCATGGCAGACACCGGTGTCTGCTCGAGTTTTACTAATTCATCGATCCCTCCTGGCCAAGCAGGCACTATATTATGATATTTTACATAGTAGAGTGTCTGCTGTGGCCCTGCTCTATAGAAAATCAGTGCCAGGCTGTGAATAGCAATTTTAATTATTTAACAATATAAGCTTTTGTAACAGATTGCACAGATAAATCAAATACTTGAAACAAACATTTTTTTATTTCACAAACGCACAAAATGTAATATAAAAATGGGTGCCTAAGCACCTAAGCACAATAAAAATACGTTATTATAAAGTTGAACTTCGCACTCGTCCCCTCTCTTTGCTAATAATTCTCATTCTACGGAGCCAAAGCAGACACCGGTGTCTGCTGTCCTTTTTGCAGGGCCAAAGCAGACACCGGTGTCTGCTGCCTTTTTTTGTAAAAAATGATCCAAAATGAGCAAAAAATTTTGAAAATTTACTGAGAACGTATAGAAGATGTTAAACTACAATAATTCAACAAAAAACGTGTTGGCCCATGTGGACATTTTATCGAAAATGGCGTGGCGCTTAACCGGTTAATAACCAAAATTTAGTTACGTTGTAAAAAGTGATGACGAAGGATGAAATGAGGTGATTTTTTTATTTTTTTAAAGATAAGGTGCCGAAGCAGCTGACACGTGAGCCGATGCAAAACTCACAAAGTAAAATTTTGACGTTATGAAGGAATACCAGGGTTTATTTAAAAACCAACTGGGACCATTACATCCTTGGGATTGTGGCGATCATCAAGCAAATGTTAAAAACGTTAAGTGAAAATAGAGAAGTGAAGTAAAATAAATTAAAGCGCTACATGTTTCGAAGCCATACTGGCTTCATTTTCAAGCAGGAATGAGAATGATATTAAAGCATAAGGGGACATTTTAGAAAATTTTAACTAATTAAGTGTTTAAAAGGTCAAAGACCAACTAGGAACTTCCCCAAAAAGTCAAAATTTTACTTTGTGAGTTTTGCATCGGCTCACGTGTCAGGTGCTTCGGCACCTTATCTTTAAAAAAATAAAAAAATCACCTCATTTCATCCTTTGTCATTACTTTTTACAACGTAACTAAATTTTGGTTATTAAACGATATAAGGGGAGGCTTCGTGTCTTATTTTTGGATTTTACCTACTCATACTCCCTTATTGTGAGTCCCGAACCACTCGTTTATGATGGCAGTTTAAATACCTAATTAAAAAACAACTTCACCATCATCCTCATTGCTTCCATTAAAAGTTGGTTAAAGGGGAGGATGTGTGTTTATGTTATTGATTTAACCTGAGGAGCCCCTTTTTTGAGATCCGAACCCTCATGACAATGAGTAGCTACCTATTCCTAATGCTGCTTGCTGCTTGGCTTGGAGCATTTAAATAGTTTAAGGAAATAATGGCTAATAGTCCGGGAGCCGGCCACCTTTTTTACAATCAATTAGTATACTTTTATACTTCGTGAGCGGCTTTATTTTAACGAAACGCCAAACTTTTTCCTCTGCGAAAATTTTCGGGGCTGCGGAGGGGTAAAACACGTTGATGTGGTAATTACAAAAAATTGATTAATATCAGTTAATTTTTTAGCTAACTTAAGTTTTTATACATGTAGATATTACTACATTAACAAAAATAATATTAATATCAAGCTGATTTTTTTTCTGTAGCTTAGTAAATATTTGCATAATTAAATGCCCACTTTGTCCTACAAATTAATTGGCCCTTTTTCCCAAGATATTCATCATTTTTTTGTAATTTCCAAATCAACGTGTTTTTCCCCTGCGCACCTCCGTAGAACCCATTTGCGAAAATTTTCGCAGAGGAAAAGTTTGGTGTCTCGTTAAAATAAAGCCGCTCACGAAGTATAAAAAGTATACTAATTGATTGCAAAAAAGGCGGGCGGCTCCCGGACTATAAGTGCGTTATAGCAGAAGGCAACTACTTTGAACATATCTAAAATAAAATATTGAAAATGTTACACTCGTTCTTTTATTCTGAATAATAATGGCCTGTCCCTCGTATGAACTTCAGTTTTATATTAACTGTAACCTGTTCAATATTACCTAACATCGCCTTTTTGTAGCAATTTAATGACGCCACCTTGTAAGAATATATTATACGAATGTAAATTTAGCAAAAGGACATGTAAACGAGAACGTGAGTAACTAATATTTTTATTTTGCTTATCTGATGGACAAATTCTCTTCCGAGACATCATCTCCATGACTCATAACAACGCAGTTAAGTTAGTGTACAAGGCGTAATCCGGTAGGGACAACAGTTAGAGAAATTAATTTAAAACATTATACACGTAAAAGGTCTCATTAAGATGGTTTATTGTACCTACCTCGAGATTTTCATTTACATTACATACTTTACGATTCGCCATGTCACAGATTTAAAGTACCTAAAGTTATTGAATAGGCAGGCAGACAGTGTAAAGTATAACCAAAAATAGTAAAAAAGATATAAAAATCAAAACGGTTTGTTAATTAAGAAGATAGTCCCAATTCACGTGGTAGAAAAAAACTTGAACATTAAATTATTCTGGCAAGTGGAAAATATCAGCTTCAGTTAGACTTGATGGGTGTATTAACAAATTATATGATTTCATTAAAAGGTAGTTTTTATAAATGTCAAATGTTGTTTAAGTAAAAATCTGCTATTTTTTCGTGTAAGTAGGCTAGACCTAGAGAGATACTTTCTGTCAAGGAAGTAAGGATTTATATGTATATTCGAAGTTGAAAAACGTGATATAGAAACGCGGTTAAATTATAAAAAGAAAAATAATCAAAATAGTGCTGTCTACTAAAACACAACAGGGATCTGATATGTGTCTCATAGCACACGAGGAATTTTAATTTTTATAGCTGGTGCGATATAATGTGGGGTCAAGCATTGGAGCGCTCATCGATGTCTTGCTGTGCGAGAGCCTTTTCGTTTTATGTGAACGTCTCGTTTCTTAAGGATTGTATATCACATGGGCCATTTATTGGTCTCGAAATAACCCCACTAAACCCGAAATATTTCTCTATGACATAAATTCGGAAAATTGATTACGAGGTCTTCTTTAATTGCGAGGTGTTTAATATTGCAATATTGGTGTTGGAGTTGAATCGCGTGTTAAAATTTATTAACGACCCATCCGACATATTTCGTGTCTTTTTCACATAAAATTGTACATCTTAGTGAACGATTGCGTTCGTTATTATACGAAATAATTTATCTCTTAATTGGAATTGACTTTAATACCAACAACCCATCCTTTAAATGATTTCCGATTGATCTATTACCTATACCGTAACGTAATCAAAACACGTGAGCCAATTGCCACTTTTTCTCTTCTTTACGAATATCATACACGACAATTATAGTTAATTATTCGTTTTCACATCGTAAATTGAATAGGTGTGGAAATCTTGAATTTATATACAATGAGTTTCATTATACTCGCTTAAGCATTGCACAAGTAGAATAAATTTAATATTAGTAATTTATTTTAGAAATATGTAAGTTTCTTAAACTTAATTATTGAGGTATAAGTTATGGACCATTCGCGTACCATAATTCTTTATTCTAAAGTTCAATATATACATCTGTTATGGAGGTTTCGTCGTTAGAGTTTCGAGAAAACTATTTAAAAATTTAAAATAACGTTACTCGAACACCGCTACATGCACCTTGCCCACCAAATTATAGGTACAAAGCGAAATTTTGTAAGACTATATTATGGTTATTGAGTTTTTCGGAGTATTTCTGAAAGAAATACGTTTTTGAGACTTACATCACAATGAGACGTTTAGTTCAAATTTTCAAGTGATTTCGAGATATTTATTTACCTTAAAAGCGCCAAAGTATAAAAAAACAAATAAATGAGCAATTTTCCAGAAAAATTTAGTAATTAGTTCTAGGAGAAATTCCAACAATCAGTATTAATCCAGTGTCACGAGTGATTTTTTAATGTATTATTAATTTATAATTAATAAGTACAAGTAATTCCACAAGTTTAATAATTTAATACTAATTAATTGTATTTAATATTACAATTATAGAGTTCCACATACTAAGGAAGAGAAAATTAATACTATTGGTGACTCTGTAGGTTCTGGGAATAGTTCACAAATATTTTAAAGAGACGTCAATAAAGTTGGCCATCGACAACCGAATTTTGAAAGCGCAAAGATGTGAAAAGTGCGCTCCATATAGTAATGGAGGTTTATGACGGTCTCCTACACAATAGATAATTCGCTTAAATGAGCAAGAAATGTACATAGGGGTGCAACGTCGAGAGACGGCTGCGCAACTCGAAAACTAAATCTCCCGCCAACTAACTGAAACCCCAAGACACGTGATCGTCAATAACAAACCTGTCAAATGGTAGACGTCGTGAACGTTATTGCTTGAGATGTGTGTGTGCTACGCTTATAAGGATCGATTAGGCAATCATAAATAAAACACAAGAAATGGGGAGAACGAAAAGGTTGCCCTCTCAAACTCAGTGTTTGAAATTAGCTCTGGGTCTTCGCTACAAGGAGGGAAAAGAGCTACAGAAACACGCTCCAGGATATTTAATAAATGCATGGCGTACCCTTCCATCTGCCCCCCAATCTAAATATTAAAAATTACACTCAATTTAACTATAGTTTGCTCTCAGCTTGTGCGATTTTCGTCAGGAATTTCATCTCCTCTCTAAATATTAAATAAATAATAAACTGGTAGCTTCTGCCATCACGTTTCAAGGTGGTAGTATGATGAAAGGCTGTTATGTAACAGATCCTAACATTTACATAAAGGTTCACAGGCGAAGCATGTCTTTGACATGGTAAGGGTTGCTTAGTATCTGGTTCAGGGCGCCAGCCCGCAGCTGAACTTAAAACCCTGCCACAGTAGTTACAGATTAGATTGGTAATTGTTGGATATTGTTTTTAGGACCCATCACATCAACAGTATTTAAATGCATAAGATTAGGGGATGTAAAATTAAACACATTCGGCGCTTCAAAATAAGATGGTGGCAGACTACCACCAACTCACCTAAAAAAACATTTCGCCCTCACATAAAAAACCCACAAGAAAGACATGACCTAAATCAGGTTACCTGTGCAACAATGTCACAATATGTATTTACACAAAAGTAATACAATATATGAATTTTCAACGAAAATGCTACGCTTGCAGGAAAATTCGTGCCTAACTAAACACTTACGCAAAATAATCATGCATGCCCTAAAATTCAACTAATTACACTTAAAACCCAAAATCAACCCTAAAAATATTTAGCCAGTGAACGAAAGTGACATACTTAAGCTAAGTAAGTAATATTGCGCAACCTGAATAAATCCTATAAATTCAAGGTTTGTAACATAAAAGACCTACAAAAAACGTATCATGTTAATTCAAAATTCACCCTAATTATACAGTTATTTATTACAAATAAATAAACTATACTTAAATTTTCTGATGACGGCATCGCACGGTTGCCATCTCTAAAATTTGGTAACCAGGACAAGAAGCGTGAAAGGGCGGATTTTGTAGCGTAAACAGGGTTTTTTTAAAGTTACTCAGTAAAATAAAAAGTGGTTTTAATTTTACAAATAACTTTTTATGTACATATTTTCATTCAATTTTAAACAAAATTTTCTTTCTCTTCTAAGAAAGAACACAGAATCTTCTTAAAGTTTTGAGAAACTGTTAGCAGTCTTACATTTTTTATTTCTTAAAATAAAAAAATAATTATACCCTGATATCAAAACAAAATCTTAAGAAGATATAAGGATTGATATAAAATCAAATTTCTTATTTTTTATATGAAACAAAAGTTATAAAGAAAACTCTTTTTGGTGTCACATACTTTTCACTCAACGGGTCTCACATTTTTAATTTCTTTAAATAAAAAAAAATACTCAACAAAATAAAATCTGGAAGTTATAAAAAACTATTCTAATTTTTTTGAGATATCTGTTTAGCCATGCATTTTTTTCAAAAAACGAAGAGCTCATTAAATTGAGCTGGTAAAACTACAATACTTTTCCTATCGCTTCTAGTTTCCAAGATCCCCATACAAATGATAAGAAAACTATAGTGTGTACTATAATAATTGCAATCAGAAAACGATTTCTAATTTTCTCCTGAAATAATATACAGGGTATGTCATAAATATTTTTAATATTTTGTTAATTTCCGGATGGACCGGAAGTAAATTGATATACATACTTATTATAGGTACTCGATTAAAAAAGTTGTATGTCCTCTACTTAAGTGTAAAATTTTATTTCTTCATCTTCAAACAAACGAAAAACGGCGTTTTACTTGTAACCAAGTTTACTAACCGTTCACCAAGTGAAATTAGTTTGGATTAAAATTTGAATGTTTCCTGCCAAAATAACCCCCCTAGTTTGGGCCCCTTTGGGCCGATTTTGATCTGAAGCTTGTTTTTTTTCCAAAATCGGTATAGTAGTTTACGCTCCACAGTCATAACGTGTGCACACACAGACAAACATTTTTCAAAGATGGTAGTTTTAGAGTCAGGAAGACTCAAAACGTTGAGATTCATCAAAACCTCGAGTTCGATTTTTTTACATTTACATTACATTACATTACCTACTTTCCCGATGTATATACAACCGGGAAAGTAAAAATAAGACTACGCCCATGAAAAATCATTTCTGGATCATTGTGCTGACATTTATTTGTTTACATCATTAATTTTCACTTTTAGGGAATATGGTATTTATGGAAAAAGTCGAAATGGCCATTTTTATTTACCGAAGAAGACAAACTTCCACTAGAATAAGGGAGCATTGTTATACAAATTAATTTATTTTCTATATAGTATTGTAGTGTAACCAACGAATAGAAAAAAAGAGTATGACCGTAATACATTGTGTAATTCTAGAGATTTCTTAGTTACATTTTAACTAACTTGAAAGTGTAAGTGAGGATTTAACTGGCATTCGTTTCCATTACCGTAATAATGTAGCTTATAAGATTTGGCCCCACTTCAATGGTTTCATCGACTAAGGAAACCGACAATTTTTTATAAATTGTTTCCTGTTATTCTCGTTATAGGTTTATACTAGGACGAAATGATCAATAATTCACATACCATATATTCCCAGAAATTCCCCATCATATTTTGCTTTGAAATTTTGTAGGCCAAATTAGAAATTTGCACAATTTTAAATTTTTTTACGAAAAATACGAAACGTATTACCTCGATGGGAAATAAAATAAACGAACGTTTAAGGTTTTATGATAACCTGATTTGTCGCGATGGCAAATAAGTAAATTTCGGAGGTTTTCATCGGTAAAAATCCTTTTTCTACCCATCCACTGCTTTGCTTAACGTAGTTCATAAAATCGCAAACTTCCAAAATTTCCACAGATTGTGTGCTCCGAATACTAATTTTCAGTATATTCTCATTTGAAACATTTATACAGTACAAGATCTTAATCTTAAGGCGTGTTCAGCAAATTACACAATTCGAATATTCGATGATCATAATTCAACAAATAAGTACAGAAACAGAAGATATTAAAAAAAGTTAAAAAGGTGTTGTAATATCTTGAGCAAACGTTTGCAACTCTTGAGAGTAGTTGTGTACCCAACAAAAATACTTATTCCTGAGCAGGTGGGCCAAGTTTGTTCTAAATAACCGTTGCACTGTTCCGATATCATTCAATATATGACGGAAATCGTTTGGGCAACAAAAAATGCCGCAGCGGCAATATTTTCGCAATTTTATAAACAATTTGAACCGAAATACCTAGGCCACCTTTCTTAAACAAAGCTGTTAAGTTTCAGGAAAACCTTACCAGTAGATACATGAAAAGATGGAAGTTTCAATTTAACCCTAACTTGTTTAAACAATAAACATAAATCAAACTATGTTACATCCGTTTCCTTGAAAATAACTTTTGTTTTGTTGAATTATATACTAATTGGACAATTTTGGGTTATCGTTATCTCATAAACCGTTTCCTTGTTTCAGGTAATCACAACGGATATATATAAATAAGATGTAGGAAATGGAGAACTTTGTGAAGAATTTCAAAAGAAAGCGTTCAAGATGTTGCGTTACTTCATTCTTGTGTGTTTTATTTTTTTGGTAACAATTAACCAAGGTATGTACGCCTATTTTACAAAATTGTTATACCTATTTATTTTCTGTTTTTTATTCAGGTTGGGCCGATTTTGCTTCTTTCAAAGCTTGTATAATTGAAAAAGACTGTAAATCAAGATTACCTAACGCGAGTCGAAGTTGTTACACTTATTGTAGGTTCAAGGCCGTAGCCAGAAAAAATATTCGGGGGGGGGGGGGGGATCAAATTTTAACGATTACACGCCACCCGATGTAACTACACACTACGTAATGTAATTTACATTTCGTTTAAGAAATTGTTATTTTCCACTGAGTTTCGGGGGGGGGGGGGGGGTTCTGACCCCCTTGACCCCCCCCCCCCCAGGCTACGGCCTTGTAGTAGGTTTAAAGATTCCCGTTAAATTTTCATTTAATTCAACAATGTATTGAATAAAAACAAGTGGATAATCGATGTTTCATTGCAAAATAACCATTTCGTAATGTAAAATAGTACGAAGTTTCCTTCTTTTGTCAATTGCAAATAACTCAGGAATCGCAGCTACACCACTAAACGCTCGTTGGAAAGTTGACATTTCGAACATTGAGTGTATAAACATTGTGCAATGGTTGGAAAGTTGTTTGCGTTTTAAAATGGAGAAAAGTAGTGAAAATTGCGCTATATATTACTAGGACAAATCCTTACTAGATTTGCAATATTATTAAGTACGGCAAACGGAATAAAATAACGCTGCGCACTACGCAGGTTTATGAAGAAGTTTGTGCTGTGTACGGTGAAGGTACCTACTTTATCAAAATTTACTACGCAGAAATGGTTAGCTCGTTTTTGTTCTAGTGATTTTGATGTGAAAGATGAGTCACGCTCTGGTCGTCCAATAACTGAAAAAGCTAATGAAATTCTTGAAAAGTTGAGCGCGAAAAACCTGGTAGACCGAATCAACATCTGCTATACGCTGTTGAAAAGCAATGAAATTGAGCCATTTCTGAAACGTGTCATAACTGGTGATAAAAAATTTTTCATGTACGACAATCGGAAGCGTCAAAGATGGTGAGCCGTATCATAGACCAAATACTCCTTAGACCTTTCACTAATGGTTACAAAATTTGGTTAGTACTGGGACTCCCCGTATTTGAGTGCTACCATCGTTTGGATGCCGAATGTAACTCTGCTACTATTTACGAAGTACGTTACCACTTAATGAGTATTTGAGGGAAATAGGTATAGCTAAGTCAAGTGGTTTCAATCTCGGCAAGGATAACTTTTGTCACTGACTAAACAATCAACGCTTTTGTGTAGTATCTGTTACTCAGAATTAGTTACTCCAGGTTGTTGGAGACCTTCTAGTAACTAATGGAGTAACTAATGGAGTAACTAATTCTGATTAATTATTGGAGCAACGTTCATAAGTATCTGTTACCGTTCGATATTCACATTCCTTATGCAATGTCTGGCCTTGGCACAATTTCCGCAAAGATAAGCGATCCAACGTCTTTGCTGAATATTAGTATATTACCTCTCCCGGATTTACTTACCCGACCAAACTTTAACTTGTGTTTTTTTGCGTAAATAGGTACAACTTTCACGCTTCAAATCTTTTATTTTTGTCAAATTTACTCCCCGAATGTGACCTAACTAAACTTTTTAAATGTTTTAATGTTTACGTGTCCGAGCCTGTTATGCCACGTAATCATTTTCCAAATCAGTTTCAATGTAATTTGATTCGTAATTTCTCACCGACTTTTCAATATTATGTAACCTTTTGTTAAAATCGCAATTGTTGGTTTTAGGCGAGGAAGTAAAGCACTGAAAATAAGCCAAATCTGCCAAATTTTTGTAGTAAAACCGTTTACTGAATCGTTCAGTCAACGGTAAAACTGATTGAGATAGGGTTTTTCATCGCTTCCTAAATTCAATAGGAAACTTTTGTACCTACTTTTGACCATGTTTTTTTTTCAAATTTCATTCGTACAGTGGAAAATGCATCCTGAAAAATTAATGTATTTTCATATAAAAAATTCATAACTTCGTTATACATAAACTTCTAGAATTGACTCAATTCGGGTTCACGGGGGTTTCGAGGTTGCCGATTCCGAATATGACCTCCAAATTGGCTCATCGCCCACCTGGAGCTCAAGATGGCGGAGCAACGTCATCTTCGAAGTTTTTTGTGAAATTCACTCTCAAATGATTCTAGACATTGCATCCGGGAGTTTCTTGGGTTGCTGATTCCAAATTTTCCTATTACCAAAGTTTCCTATTGAATTTAGGAAGCGAATACAAAAAACCCCATCTCAATCCGTCTAACAGGTCTTATTACAAAAATTTGGTAGGTTCAGTGCTTTATTTCCTCGCCTATTTGGTAATCCTCATAAGGGATTAAGGGAAGATTTTGTATTAAATGTTTTTGTCATAATGAACTTTAGTCGATTGTGAACGTTAAGAACGTTTTCAAGTCAACTTCCTACGCTACGCTTGTGTTTTTAAAACTGGTATTACATGCAATTAGGATTTCGAGGTAACTATTTTTAACAGGAGAAGCAGTCCTATATTACTTAATATTTCAAAAAAGAAATTAAAAAATTAACCGATTTGTGACGACGACTTCGATACTTCCGCTTTTATGAAGGCTTCGAGCTGCGACCTTTAAAGGAACGTTTAATCACATAATAATAAATTGTTATGTGCGTTTAATTCACAATGCTGTTCCGACAGGGACGCACCGCCCGCGCCGTCCATATGGGCAAGGTCGGACGGCCTTAAGGCCTTAAAGGCGCCTACGGTCGTTGAATTTTAAAAATATTATGTGTATGTAAGGCGCCGGCTAACTATGAGAGAAGGGTGGTAATTTTAGCTCAATATTATAATATTAGCGTTATTAGTTAAAGGCGCGAAGGCGCCTATCATTATTTCGCACGACGACGCCGACGGCGCCGAAAATACCTGGCGCGTCCTTGCCTGTAAATGTGTTAACCTATTTGTATCAGAGGAACAAAATAATGATGAAACATAAAACTTATGAACGTATGGTTCAGTAACTGCAATAATGCTGAATAGTGAATTCTATTCTGATACGCGATACTCCTTCAACAAAAGCATTTGTTGACCAGTTGAGTTGACAAAAGTTTTCTTCTATATTTCTTCTTGTATTATGCAACAATTTATTTGACTCAATTTTCTATACATACATGTTCTGCCATCTACTGCAGTTAACTGTCACTATTTCCAATAAAACCAAAGCTTCATTTACATTAGAGGTCTAAGGAGTATTTAGTCTATGGCCGTATTGACGCCGAACAAGGTGATGCTGTGTGTGTGATGGGACTAAAAGTGAATCGTCCACCATGACCTACTTCCAGTTGGTCAGACGATTGATTCTCAACTCTATTGTGGACCACTAGAGAGACTACGGCAGGCAATTGGTCCGAATTGAATAATAGGATAGATGTTGTCTTCCATCATAACAACGTCCGACCACACACTTCTTTGATGATCCGTCAAAAATTGCGAGAGATTGGTTGGGAAGTTTCGATGCATGCACCCTATAGTCCAGACATACCACCCCCCTGACTATCACTTGTTCCGATCTCTGCAGAACTGTCTCAAAGTTGGTTAACAAAAGAAGGCTGTTAAAACCACTTGATTCAGAAACCAGAAACTACAGAAGTGACTCTCCGATGGCGAAAAATGGCCGAAACATTGTCGATAATAATGGCGCATATTGCGTTCATACTCCGTAGATGACATTCATACCAATCTATTAAGAGGATGTAATAATGTTTATATGTAATGGTCTCTAAATTAACTATACAGCGTACTACAGATAGGTCAACAATAATAGCTCAGTGAGAAACAAAGGTAACACAATATGCAATTTTGAGACGGTCGGTAAAGTATTATTATCAATCAAAATTATATCATAAACTATATTATCGTATTTCCAATGACACAACCGAAATTTAAATAAGGTCGATTCGTGTCTTTCTCAGCTAACAACTAATCTTCAAACAAGTTCCCCAGTAACTTCAATTCGATTTCAATAAACACTTTTTTGGACAGATCGAAAAAAAAATGTCAGGTAAAGGTTATAGCGGGTGTTTCAATAAGAGCGCAAGATAAGGTTCAATAAAACATGGTTGTCTGTAGCAAAGTATTGTTGGGAATTATGTATGAAACAAAATGTCTTGTAAATGGCTGCCATGGCTTTGCTGGCACACGCGTACTCTTTTGGCAAAATTTGCAATAACGTTATTGAATACATGTGGCGGTATGTCATTGATAGACGGTCTAATTTCGGCCTTCAATGCTTCGGCGGTCGCGTTCTTGTTGGCATAAACCTGTGACTTCAGATAACCCCACAGCCAGAAGTCCAAAGGTATCGTAAGTGCGTGGCGCCCAATCCGGGAAATGACACGTCCAGGAGCAAACTCGTGCAACAAAGTTTCACGGGTGCTATGACATGTGGCACCGTCCTGCTGAAACCACATGTCGTAAAGAGCAATATCTTCCAATTGAGACACAAAAAACTGTGTTATCATCGTTCGTGGATTTTCTGAGCCCCAAATGTGACAGTTTTGCCTATTAACGAAGCCATCGAGGTGAAAATGGACCTCATCACTGAAAATGCACTTCTTCTTGCTCAAGGATCCAATTGGTGAACTATCTTCGCTGTGCATGGTCTGTTGGCAGAAGTTGTCGAGTCAATTGGACTTTGTAGGCGTGGAGATGCAAATATTTAGTGAGAATACGCTGAAGGGTGACTGTTGTAATGTCCAATTCTTGTGCACGATGACGAATCGATGTCTCTAGACTTTCGACCACACTCTCTCGAGCTGCCGCGCCGTGATGTTTTCTTCTGAACGACCTCTACGAGCTCGTGTCGTGTGTTTCCCATCACTAACCGAACCAGTACTTTCGAGTTATTTTCACAATAGATGAATTAGGAGCATTGTTTCAACCAAATATTGGACCCACTTTACGAATGGTGGCAATCAAACCTTCACCCATTTTGATACTAATGTTTAACAATCAGGATGCGTTGTTCTATCGTGTAATGCTCCATGTTTACTAACTCCCATCTGTCCACTTTCGATCTGTCACGTCATAATCACGTGTCATTATGACTGTCAAATCATACACTCTTATTGAAATACCCTTTAATGTTTAGTAGATAGTTTAAGGATTTTATAAAAGTTCTATTTTCAAAAATCTTGTTTTGATGGGTCGTCAGTTTTGCCATTTTTTAAATATTCCTTAAAATAAGGCAGTAATGACGATTTTTCGAAAAACAAAGAAACACCCGTAACTATGAACTGAGGCTCCAAATCAAAAATTTGCACAAAGAAAAGTTATTTATTTGAATGAGTTATAACCGAGGTTATAACTGCCGTTTTCAGATGTTACAACTTAGTATTAAAATCCCTGTGTATGGAAAAATGGAAATAAATATCAAAAAACACGTTTCGAGAAAACCTCGAATTGGAGCACAAATGGTGTTCTTTTGTTATTACGGTGAAAATATCCTCTGGGGAGAGATTTGCATAATTGATTGATAGAGCAGAGCTACCTGTGTAGTTGTGTACTTTAACCTTATTAAAGGAGTTCTAAGATCAAAATTGCAATAGAACTTTAACAATAACTGATAAATTTACTTCCTCATTTACACGTGAAACATAAGGTAGTTTGAAGTTGTTGCGTGAATATAATTCAAATCGCCATCACTATGTTGTTATATCACACAACGATAAATTTGTAAATCCATTTATACGTAAAGTAAAACCTGTTAATTAAATTAATTATTATTACAATTATATTTTCTGCAGTTAGAGGTTCAGTCACCTGACTATTGTCTCTTCTGTAAGAGATTCTCGCTAACAATTTACTAACTGGTCGTTGTCGGGTGCATCTCAACATATAGCAGTTCTGATAATCATCCGTAGTTTATGTAAGAACGTATCTGAAAATGGCAAAGCTTTACTACGATCTAAGAAAGACCTTACTTACTATAAATTAATTTTAATCTAAACAAATAACGCGTGTAATTAAATGTCCGTTGAAGAAAGCAATTTGAAATTTGTTGTCGAGGTAAAGACACCACGTAACGAGAATAATAAATTAGGTAGGTATAAACTGTAAAAGCTATTAATGTTCAATTTCACTACATTACAATATGAAACCATTAAATAATCGGGTAATGATTAGGTAATGCGACATTTTGCAATGTTTAATATTTATGACCGCGCTAACAAATTACATAGAATAGGTTCGTCATCTTTAAATCTAATATCTTATTGCGGTTACTAAGAGAGATAATTTCTTAATCAGAAACCCCTAGGGGAATGTTTCGTAAATAAATTTATGCACAACGCGAGATTTCGAAGTTAACGTTTTGAGATAAAAAATTATTACCTATCTAACCAACTAATAAGGAATCGCAACAGAAACGTCTTCGGTTAGAATGATCTAATAATCGTTTGTATTCCCATCAGGGAATGATCTGTCACCGATATGGTATTGCCGGGTCCCAAGACGTACTCAAAGCCTTTTTTAAGTCAAGTATTTCTGGCGCTTACTTCTGTTAATAAATAAAAGATTTACTACGATTTCTTGTAAACGTGTTAACATTGTACTCTTTTTCTCTTTAACCGTTTGAAATAATTTTTTAAAAGAAATAATGAAGGTTTGTTAACAGTTAAGATTGTTAAAAATGTAAAGAATTCTGACGTCTTGCTTAATTATATTGTTAGATTCATTAACCATGGAGTAAATGAGGTTGAAATAATTTAAAGTCAATTTATTTTACCTGTCCTTACATCACCGGCAATTATGTTTGATTTAACTGACAAAAATCCCTTAACGATTTTGTCCTTATTTCAGTTTAACTTCAGTAGTAGGTATTTTAATTAAGTTTCGTTTATACGTGTTTTGGTTGTTGGGTTCGTATCAAGACTTAAGTATACCATGTTCTAGATAATGAATTGATTTCAAATGGGCCTTTTAAATTTCAATTCCAATTCATTACACACGCTAATGTATCATAAAGGGAAATTTGTGTTTGACTACTCGAGCTTTTTCAAGCTTAGGAAAGGTGTGGCGACGAATTACGAAGGTTGTTTTGAAAATCGTTAGGTGCAAGATAAATACTTGAAAAGTTGCAGATGAATCTGCATAAGCAATTAAGCATTCCTTTGAAAATCTTTTGCTACGTAGCATAATTTGTATACAGTTTGTTTCATAAATATAACGACAAACTTTTAGGGGTGGTAGAGGACATCAACACAAACATTTATTTGCTATGTAAACATACATGTTCGAAAACGGTTCGTTCTCGTGGTATACAGGGTGGTTTGGCTTGCAGACGATACTTCCTAAACTACTAACATTAGGAAAAAATTTGTATAGGTTGGAAGAATTATGCCAGCTAATTTATTTCCGTCTTTATTTAAAAATTACTTGACGTTTCGCCCAAGTAATTTTTAAATAAAGACGGAAATAAATAAGCTGGTATAATTCTTCCAACCTATACAAATTAAAAAAAAACAGCTACAAACCGATGCAACAAAATTAGGAAAAAACATTTAAATTGAAAGTTATTGAGTATTACGTATTCTACACGGTGTTTCAGAATAAGATGCTGATCCTTAAGGGTGTGAATCCTTATGTGATTTTAGGAAGAAAAGTTCAAATAAACCTATGTCCTAAACCTCTTAACTTTTGAGCTACAAGGTGTTAAAGTTTTAAGAAAAAAATTTTATCGTATCTTTAATAATTTCCTAGATATTTTTATCAAATTTGGCACACGCCCTCTAAGCATTAATTATTTTGTCATTGCAATTATTTCCTTGACAACAAAGTTTCTAGCCGTTTCAGAAATCATAGGCACATAGCGGCATGCGCATTAAATGCTTTTTATTTTTTTTATCGGAAACCGTTCGTCGGACGAAAAAAAGTCAAAAAATCAAATTTACCCTAAAATGAATGGGAATTTTAAAAATAACTTTTATTTTAAGAAAAAGCAGTGGCGTGCATAATATTTTTCCAAAATATCTAGTTCACATCCTGTACGGACGCCACTGGTTAAAAAATTAAAAAATCTTTTTTATCAAAAAATGGCTGTTGATGCTTAGAGGGCGTGTGCCAAATTTGATAAAAATATCTAGGAAATTATTAAAGATACGATAAAAAAACGATTTTTTTCTTAAAACTTTAACACCTTGTAGCTCAAAAGTTAAGAGGTTTAGGACATAAGTTTATTTGAACTTTTCTTCCTAAAATCACATAAGGATTCACACCCTTAAGGATCAGCATCTTATTCTGAAACACCCTGTATATTATAGGGCAAAAATTTTTTTTTGTTGAGCCATTTTTGGGCGAAGAAAAAAATGTTTCTTTAAATAGCGACAATTTTTTTTATAATTTCAAAAAGAGAAAATTTTTTTGAATTCAACAATGTATAAATTTCAAATTTTGACATGAATTTATTTAAATAACAGTAGAAGAAATATTTGATTTCTTTAACGTAGGATGCTATGAAAACAAAACGGCACATCATCTGTCAACAAATTTTTGATGTTTTAAGTAACAAAAACATAATACATAAGTTGATTTATTTTGTCATTATTCGATCACTATGGTATTGAATTTCACAAATAACGAAAAGGCTGATATGTTATTAAGACATTAAACTTTGTTTATTTAAATTAATTTTATATTAAAATTTGAAATTTATACATTGTTGAATTCCGAAAATTTTTCTCTTTTTGAAATTATAAAAAAAATTGTCGCTATTTAAACATTTTTTTTTGTTTACCTACCAAAAATGGCTCAGTAAAAATTTTTTTTTTGCCCCATAATATAGAATACGTAATACTCAATAACTGTCAATTTAAATGTTTTTTCCTAATGTTGTTACTTTAGGAAATATCGTCTGGACATTGCAAGCCAAACCACCCTGTAGAGTGTTAAAATTTGTAATCTATTAGATTACAATAATTGTTCAAAATCTTGACCATTTGCTTCAATACAAAGATTGCATCGCCGGGTGATTGACTCGCGAACCCTATGGAAGATTCCAGGGATAGCTTCTACTTGTGCACAATCGGCCATTATTTTAACTTCCTCCCATGTAGCACCGTTTATTGGCGTTAGCTTGGCGGAATATTTGCTCAATATAAATAATTTAAGGGAAGGTTGTGTGTTATATTTTATTATTGGCTCAATATAGAGAGATTGGGGCAATATTGTCGATCTTCAGCCAATATTGTGGGAATATATTTTTGAAATATTATATAATTATTGCAAATGCAATGTTTAGTGAATATAAGAATAATATTTGCAATATTTTTTAAATATTGTCATTTAATGTAAATTCAAATAGTGTACACACAATAATGTACCAATATTATCTACGTGTAAAATATTGTCTACTAAATATTGAAAATCTATATTTAAGCAATATAACATAATATATTTGTAATATTTATTAAATATTGCTATTTAATGTTAATTCAAATATTGTACACACAATAATGTACCAATATAGCGTGTACAATATTACTAAATATTGAAAATCGATATTTAACCAATATAACATACATTATAATATTTAGTGAATATTACTATACAATATAAAGTCAATATTTATTTTATTGATAATAACATAACAATATTGTGTTTTCAATATTACTGGATATTTAGGCAACATGAGAAATCCCCCGGATATCAAAATAATCAAAATTATGCGGGTTCTCCTACATATTTTATAATATTCAACTTTAAATTCCAAAATTACATAAATTTCCGTAGCTCAGTGGTATCATGCTATCATGGCTGACTGCTAACTGGGCGATCGATGGTTCGAGTCCTATTTTAAGGAAAATGCTTCTTCAGTATGACCTATATCTTCCGAGTCTACACGAAATGGATGAGGTTCCTGGAGAAGGAGCCTCTCCGGGGGGGCCCAGGTCACCCGCTTTGTTACAATTTTGGGACACATCACGAAACAATAATGGGCCAATATTGTATAAATATTTTCCCCAATATTGAAATAATATCGCTTAGTAATATTTAGTCAATATGTAAAATTGTTCACATTTCAATGTTGTGACAATATTGTACATTAATATTCTACCAATATATTTACAATGAAAAGCCAATATTACACCAGTATTAAATGCTACATGGGTCATTGCGAATGGATGTTTTCTACACTAAAGATTTCCAATAACCCCAAAGGAAGAAATCAAGGGGGTTGCCAAATCTCTGGTTCAGATACGGATGCACGTTCAAATCAAAGTGTGGACGTGGCCCAACATTTATAGAAAATTGTTGCTGGTGTCTTTTGGAAACCACGGCATGAAAATTTTCGTTATACCAAATGTGGGCGTTTCTACTATTGAAATAACCATAGCGTCAGGGGCGTCGTTTAGGGGGGGGGGGTAGGGTAGGGCAGTTGACCCCCCTGGAATTACTACTACCAAAAAAAGTACGTTAAACTTATAACACTGACAATCACGCCCCTTTTCCAACAAAAATTTCGCCTGCGGCGGCCCTTTTTTTCCTTTTTACTCTTGTAAAATACTGAAATGACGCCGCTGCATAGCGTGTGATACATGCCATGCCTCAACAGAAAACAATATTCTTCTCCAGAATTGAGGTTCTACTAATAATGGAAGCTATTTGCTAAGCAGAACTTATTACTTTTTCTTATAGTCTAATAAAAACTAAAAATAATTTTGGGTGTCAAACTGTGGTCATCTGGGACAGGTTTAAATTTAGGTAAAATGCTGCATAGTTGTACTATAATATTTAAAAGATTTTTGACACATTTCCCAACTTCCAACAGCAAAAAATTGTTTAAAATGATGAAAGGATTTGAATGATATAGTAGATGACCATGTTACATTATAATTTAATTCAACCCTAGGAGAGTCCGGTCAAAACCGGAAGATGGGAAATGTGTCAATAATCTTGTTTTAAATGGTAGGGATACAGTAGCTGTTCGTGGATGACACGCGATACTGTCGCACTGGAGGAGCTCATATGATATGCAATTACGCGAACTCCATACATTGTAACTAACAGGTTGCCCCGTGAGCACGCCCCTGGAATTACTATATCAAAAATCCAAAAGATGCCTCATAAAATTACGATCAACCTTTGAAAATATCATTAAAATCGGCAGAACCGTTGTTAGATATTAATAAAAGAAAATTTGTTTACAAACTTTCACAACCTGCACCACGCAAACGAACCGTTTCCGGACATACAGTGTGACTCATTTAGATTGGAAACACATGTAAAATCTGAAGTTATTTACCGATATTAACCAATTTTTTTTTTTAAATGTTAAGTAATGAAACATCTACTTCGGGACAAAATTTTAAAAGTTTATTCCAATTTCTCTACGATAACTTTTCCGTACTTGGAATGGAGAATTGTTATTAGCGATTTGTTTAATAAAAAAATATCTACGCCGCTGGATTCAGAATGCTCCCAAATAGCTGTCACCAAAATTTTACAAAAATATATTTATTTAACAAAGTTATGACAACTTAAAGTTCGAAAACTTTTTAAGCTAACAGTTAGGTACAAAACAACACCCTGTATCAATAGATGGCCATGGAAATTATTAATAATTCTTAAATTAAACTATCAGTGGAGAAAACAATATTTAATGTAACGTATTATTTAATTTAAAGTTTTACAATTTATAAATTTCTTTATATCTAAGTATAGGGGTGACACCATAGTTCTTGGCCCGGGCGACACCCACCCTAGTTACGCCGCTGTTCACAACTAGACACGTGCAAACTGAAGTAGTTTTACACAAATGAACCTGTAATAAAAAATAGGGGTTTCCATTTAAGTCACCCCCCTATCCACCCTCTGGGAGTCGGGGGGTGAAATTTGTTACAGAATCGTACGTCGCGCTGCAAACCATCAATCTTTTATTCAGCAACTTTTATTGTGAGATGTACTCATTTCGATGAATTCCCCTGGTAATATTAAAATGGGGCACCCCGTTTGTAGTGCCACCTGTTGCAAATAAAGAAAAAGTTCCCAAATAAAACCGTCATAGTTTTATACTCTTTCTGAATGTGCAACAAAAAATTGGGGTTTCCATTTAAGAGTTTAAAATCACCCCCCTTATCCACTCCCCTGTGTGTCGGGGGGTGAAATTTTTTACAGCACCGGATGTCCCCCTCAAAACCGTTAACTTTTTATTCGGAACATTTTTTGATCCGACGCTGTGTTGTAGAATTGCAGGTGGCGGATTAAAATGGGACACCCGGTATGTATGAAAGGTTATAGTAGATTGCCGATGCTGTTTTGGAAGACGTGTGGCGTTGCACAATAACCTTGGTTAGCTACCCTACATAAAAATTAATTTTGCCTACTGAACGGATATCCTGTTATCTATTTTCTTTTTGATTGGCTATATGAAATTAGAAATTTGGGAACGCCCATAATTTTTTACTTCTTCGTTCGTTCCGTAACAGATTTTCTACTCGGCGTCCAATCGAATAACAGAATCCTCTTCTACGTGATCATCGGCATGACAACTAACTTGTTTAATTTTCGTTCGCGCCGTTTTTATTGAGCTGCAGAACATATCTCCAAAAATTAAGATCCGGAGAGAGTCCATTAGAGAGTCCATTAGGGAGTCCATTATATTTTTGATATGCTAAAGCATAGTGTATTGCTTGTTATTAATTTTTAATTAACTGTTCATAAAATATTTACCCTGTTCACTATTTACTTTGAATCAATTTAATTTCGTTCTGAATTCTATAACATCAACATATTTGATCTTTGTTGAACAGATTTCGACTAAGTAACAATTGATTATTTCTTATTCTAAAGTAACTATTAAATTGTCATAAACTGTTGAGGTCCTTTGTATTCTTACTTTTATTTAGAGGTATCTAATCAGGATTGGAAACTATGCATAGGATCCACCTCCGGAGAAGATTATAAAAGGTAACTCACGCTTTATTGATTATCCTATTTGCTTTCTTGTATTAGTTAGTGCTTCAGTTTTGTATATGTTTAGAACTACGTGGTGCCCTTTTTCCCTTTTATCGCACTTATTACTGCAAAACTCCCTAATCCTTATTTAATGTATTTAACCCACACCCATAGAGCCTTTATAACTGAGCGACCATGATAGTGCTATAATAATTTTTACATTTTGAATTTGTATTTTATTTTTGTACTTTTATAATAAATGAACATTTATTATGATTATTTAAAATATCTTTTACACTAATTTTTCTTTGTAGCATTCTAAAATTAACATAAGTAGTAATTTGATATTATTTTTTCTTAAGGGTTATGTTGAAAAATTTACAACCATTACGGAGTTCCCCGCATCAAAATAGTTTGAAGACCACTGGGCTAAACCAACCTGGTAGACGGCAACTTTGTAAAACTAAATACGGTATTATTATTATTGTTGCTCTTTTGAAGACGATTAATAACTTAATCAGTTTTCGATGGTGCAGCAACTTTAATAAAGTAACACAATTAACTCATCAGTTTACGTAATATAAAAATTGCAAAAAAAGTTGTATTAAGTGGCAAATTATGTAGGCGTTGTTACGCTGACAGATCTTTGAAAAAAAAACTGAAGCCTAGCATGTAGAGGAATATTGTTATCCTGAAGGCAGAAGCACCGTGACTATATGAAAAAGATTTCTCTAAACAACGACTTTCATCTTCAAACCTTCAAAGGTAAAGACAAAGTATGGTGCGTCTATAAAAAAAAGGCAAAGTTTTGAAAAATCTCGAGTGAATCATTTATGATGCATCTTATAAACGTAATTTATGTTGATCCTGTTTAAAGCCATTGTAAAACCAACTGCACTAAAACTGTCACGGTGTTTTATCGCTATCAGTATTTTATACATGTGCGTGGTCTGCTTAGATATAAATTTACGTTTTATGAAACCGGGGCACCGCAATCTTAAAAAGATCCCTTAGGATCGAGACCACCGGCATCGTTTAAAAAAAATGTTGACCTTGCAATAATTTTTTCCTACTCTTAACGAGTAAGGTACTCCTAAAAAGTTAATCAACTAAAATTAACTATTCCGAGGAACGGTTTAGCTTATGGTCACACGAATGTTAGCACAATATAAACTCCTTAATTATCTAACCTGTCAGATATTATAAGTTAATTAAGAATATGATGTACAAATATGGATAAACTGTTTCTGTTTGAGGCCAAGTAATTATGATCTAATTTTATACGTTGTTTTTACTCGTTCACGTCAAGTATGACAGTAAAAAGTATCTAAAGGCTAATTACGTTAAACATCATTTAAAGAAGATGTAATTATGGTCAGTCCAGGTTAATTGACGCTATTATACTTAGGGTCATACTTTGACAATGTAGGTAGATTAACAAAAAAAATTTTCGTCTATTACTTGTTCAGGGAATCCTTCAGTTTTTCCGCTTTCGTTCAAATGTTAGGTACTAACGAGGGTTCATCAACCTGGGAAATTTTGGTTGAGCAATTCTCCTTCGTTTTACTATAATTAACCCACTAACATCTGAGACATTTTTTGAATAACTTTATTAGCAATACTTTAAGCAAATGTCCCTGCCTTATTCACGGTAGACGTATCTGTAGAATTAAATGAGATTTGAAGCTAACATTATTAGTTTAGCCAATTTAGACTTAAATTTGGTTCGAAACGGAAATAATTATTAGAAAGCTCATTCCTGCTGAAATACGTTCTTTAGGCTCCCCTGTACTTCCCCAGAAAAATCCCAAAAAATCGTGCATGGGGAACACCTTTAAATTTTAAACAAACGGCCTCCATCTTGTATGCTTCCAAAAAAGTTATAACTGAGCCTGAGCAATGGACACGTATAGGGACGCGCTGTTGATGGCAAACGTTTCTGTTTTGGAAGAAGAACTTATTACTGCAATAAAAAGTTAAAATAGAGAGTTGATATAATTTTATTCAACTATTATTAAAGTTTGTTATGTTCTCGACGGCGGGGATCTTTTGTACAGCGTACATTCTCCCCGTCGAACAACGTATGGTCAACCGAAATTACGGAACAAATGTCATCGTCATATTCGACGAATATGAACCAAGTAGGAAAGACGTGGTGCATATGCGACGAGCTATTTTTTGAAACTTCTTAGCATAGAATTTAAGAAAGCTAAGTCCTCCGTTTTGCAGGCACTTAGTGACGCGGATTATGTGGTTGTTGAAATGCGAGGTAAACGTTCAGGGGGACTTGAGAAAACCAGATACAAAAAATATGTTCAGAGCAAACAGTTGCCAAAAAATCTACGTCATGGATTTTGCGAAAGTTCCTCCTACTTCAGCTGCCGCCCGCCAGCATAGTCTGCGAGTATATGACCAAATCTAGGGGTGGAAGGGTTACGTCTTTTCAGATAAATATTGGGGCTGGACGGTCGAACAGAGACATTACAAGCCTGTCACATCCACTTTATCCCCGACGCAAGACAACCTGCTGCACTCGTACGTTCTGGGTGCAAAGGAAACTGCTCCCGAAATTGCGAATGCAAGCGAAGTGGGCTGACATGCACCATTCGGAATATTCCTGATTCCGAGGAAGAAGACGAATTCGAAGGTATCTGTGACACCGAGGATCATGTCGACACCAAACGTACCAGCGCAGCGCCACCATCAGAGACGATTATTCAAATTTGTCAGACAAATTGAACACTATCTGTATCTGATTTACGTGTTCCTTTTTTCATTTTAAAATGACTTACGTCAAGTTATAAATTTCCAAACAAATTGTACCATTCATTAGTGAAAAAAATCTGTTTTTGTATGTTTTCAAACCTGCTTCATGCAATAATTATTAATAGGTGCATAAAATTATATCAACTCTCTATTCATGATTTTTTATTGCAGTAATGAGTTGTTTTTCCAAAACAGAATCGTTTGGCACCAAAAGTACCTCCTTATGCTTCAGTGTCCATTGCTGAGTTATAGTTTTTTTTGGAAAAATCCAAGATAGTGGCCGTTTATTGAAAATTTAAGGGCGTTCCCATGCACGATTTTTTGGGATTTTTCTGGGGAAGTACGGGCCACCTAAAGAAAGTATTTCAGAAGAAATCAGCTTTCTAATAATTATTTTCGTTTACAATCCTATTTTGCCTATAGGTACTATATTACGTATATAAAATACTTAAAATGTTAAAATACCATTAAGATTCTCTTCTTTATTTGTGTAAACTATACATTTTTTCAGTCGTCACTACCTAACTCTCGACCTATTCCGGAAAAGTGCAAGTTACCCCTTTTCTAACGGAAACTGCTTTTCCGTGCGAAAGTTGATGATACTTATAAGGTTTACAATGTACCTACCAGTGGCGGAAATGCAATGCCGTACACCTCGCAGTGTGGAGGGGGGGGGGGGGAGCTCAAAGGGCGCCCGTTTTTGAGAAATTTTGGGTAGCCATTGGAAATAGTTTTACCTATTTCACCAATTAGAGCCGAACCAGAAGCAGGACCTTCATTGATTTTACGGTTTTATCAGCAATTTCTGTGCAACCATGCATATCAAATAGCGCACTGAATGTCATAATTTAGCGGAATTTTGGAAAAATGTTTATTATATCTTCCAGAGATAATGTTATTAATTAACGCTGAATTCAAAAAGTGCTGCTGAACCTTATCAATAAAATTATTTTTTTATAAACATATGAGAAAAAGTTAGAAATTGTAATAAATAGGTGAAAAGAAACGTTTTCAAAATTCCGTCAAGTACACCCATTTTATTTTTTGACGGATTTTATACGACAAATACGATCAATCAAAAAAAAGTTCCCGGCGCAAGTCTTAAAAAGAAAATCCATGATGTTTAATTTCAATATCAATAAAGTGTTATTACATAGTTTTTATACTAATTAGAACGTATAACAATAATAAAATGAAGGTCAAATGAGCAAGTTTTTTTACCACTTTGCTATAACATTCATCATCTTGGGAATAACGAAATCGCGTAGTTGTTGAAGCAGGATTCCCAGCCGCAACCTTTTTTAATCCAACGACAAAAGTATAAAGGTGTATCAGTTTGAATAATGACAACAGAAAGTGACAAAATGTACAGTGCGATGTTGCGGTATTTTATTTTTGCTATACTTATCTTTTTGGTTTTGGTAAACCAGGGTAAGTTTAATAATTAAAGTAACCGTTTTTGTAATTGGAATTTACGTAGGTTCCTGTGGAAAATTTGAAGATTGTGTTAGAAATAATGGATGCGCTTTAATAGACATTTATCTGCGACCCAGTTGTTATGAAGCGTGCGCAAAACTGTAATTAAAGCAAATTGTTTTTCGATGAGTATGAAGAACGATATCTAATAAATAAGTAAATGTATACAATTTTTTTTAATTCATATCACCCCACAATTTTAACCTAATTTACTACATACTCACATAGTTTTGGGCGGCTTATACGGTGAGTTATTAAATTGCCAATGGAAATGTTCTGCTGTTCTGCTGCTCAAGCAACAAGTTCCCCTACAATCAAAGGAGGAAACTTCGGAACGGGAGTCAAAGGGCAGGAATTGAGATTATTCCAATAATTGAAATGATTAGCGCCATCCTGAAATCGACGAACCTTTTACTCAGGAATAATTGACCTATTGATCTATGATGTCATGTTGATTGTTGATTTCAGTTTTGACTTTTGTGGTGCTTATTACTCTATTTGGTGAGGAAATCTGGGTACATTTGTTAATGCTTCTCGTAATTGGTGGACTCGTGTATCTTAATCACCAAAGATTTAATACGTTATATTTCGCAGGGTATGTGACCTTAGTATGTTACGGTCTAAACCATACATTGTATAAAAAAATAGTAGGCTTATCGGTTGGTGTTGCAGATTAGAGAATGCTTGTCTTAGTAGGTATAATGCAAAAAATCTATTAACCAATGGGAATGAAGTACCTAGCTAATGCTCAAGTCAATTGCACGTCCATTGGCGAGAACGTTGATGATCACCGTCTCGCCGAGGCAACGCGTTTAATTTGATAAATTTTTATTGTGGTTTTTGGTGTTTTCAGTGAAATTTAACGGCCATAAGAATTGCAGTTCTTGCAATTAGTAATCTTTATATACCCAAAGGTACAGAGATACAACTTTCCGCAAAAATGTACACTTCACTTTGAACTTTCGCAACCATACACCAAAGTTGAATTAAAGATTGTTTTGTAAACCTATATTTTTGTATCTTTTGATACATCCTTTTCCTTTATAAAAGTATTAGTAATAATAATAAACTTTATTTATTCTAAAATACCAAACAAGGCGTAGAACAATGTGATAAGTACAATTTAAAATACAATTTAAAATACAATTCAAAACATAATTTAAAATACAATTTTAAGGGACGGTTTACAGTTCACATACAGACATACAGACACACATTTTCATAAGAATGTCTTTGTAGAACTCCTGCATTGAATAGAAGGCTTTATGTACAAGATAAATTTTCATCATTTTCTTTAAGGCTACCGACTTGAAGTTTCTAATTCTTGTTGGAAATGAATTGTACATTTTTGTTATGGTGTATTCCACATTATTTTGGACATACAGAGAGAGTCTGTAATTTGGAATAAATTCAATAGTTCAAATACTAATTTTTTTTAGAAACATACTCGAACCCGTCGATTAGTATTTAAAATCGCGATTTTTTACATGTAATAATAATGTATACAGGATGCCCCAATTTAGAGATATGACGTCATCAGTGATTGAAAAAATTAGTATTTGAACTATTGAATTTATTCCAAATTACAGACTCTCTCTGTATATGTAAAGTTACATCTGTTTACATGTAAATCGGTTCTATGTCTTGTATTATAATGATGTTTCTGTTGATGATGGTATTGGGGTATAATATTGATGCATCGATCCAAATGCAATTCACGCGTCTATTTCTTGCATATTATATCACTAAATCGTCAGCAAAAGCCATTCACTTATAGATACCCTTTGCATATTTCTGTATCACAACATTAGCATTTTTATTTCGTTCAAGACTATATTCAATGTTGATGGGCTTAGTACCCTTGGCTTAGTCCCTTTTTGGTTAGAAATCCTTCTTATCGTAAGTTTCCAGATCTAAAATAATTTCGTTTATTTTTGAACGTACTGGTAACATTGTTACACAGTTTGTCTTTAACTTTTCTATTTTTATGTTATTCCAGAGTATGTGTTTTGGAATACTATCAAATACCTTTTCAATGTCCATAAAAGATATACATAAGTTGTTCTTTGCGTTCTCCGCTGTATTACCAACGTGAAGATGTGGCCTTGCACTGCTGTACCCTTCCCAAATTCATTTTGCACCTCCTCTAATTATTGTATTTGTACTATAACCTTCAAATCTTCCCTCTAGAATTTTCTCGTGCACGTTACATTATACTCAGTATTGATATACCTCTGTAGATTTTACATTCTCTGTTATCTCCACTTCTATATGTAAAAACGTTGCTGAGCTCGAACGACATTAGAGTTTTCAAACTTTTGATGGAGTATTTGGTATCCATCGGGAGGTTGATATAGTGGTAAAATGGTATCGCACTACCTAGACCATATAGGATAAGTTCCCGATAGGACTAAATATATTAAAAAAAGGATAAAATTATTCCCAATTTCCAGTAGCTAGGTATTTCACTTTTCTCCAAGGGTTTGTTAAATAAATATATTAACACTTCTAACCATTTCTGTGGTTATACGTCGTAGCTTGCAGCTTTGCTTCTTTTTAGAAGTTGCACTTCTTAAAGCTTTTTTCTATTTTGATTAGTATCATCATCTTCGTTGCCTTTTTTTCCATCTACGTTCTCTACTTCTTTATTTTCTTCTCCTATTGTTTACTTAACGTTTAGTATACCTTTTGAAAGTTCGAACGCGACATTATTTCTGTTTTCTCTTCACCCCAATCGACTCGTTGCAGGTTAACATCTTTCAGTGGTACCTTTATTTCAAGTTTTTCAAATCTTTTATTCTTAATAATTAATTTACTCTATTTACTTTCATTATTTAAGTTATTAATTTTTATTTACACCCCGAAATCTTTAATAACAGATCCCTGCTTTTATACGTGGAAGTATTTATCTCCTGTTCATGGTTATAACGCTCTGAACATTCAAACTGGCCAGTTTTAATACTTTCATGTACGTAGTATTTAAATACAGTTTACTTACCGACTCTAGAGTTGATTGCTTGTTAATCACTTTATCAAAGCACGTTTACTTGACTACTACACTGTTTTGTTTGGAAAAAGATTGGTCGTAACCATTCAGCAATTTATCATATTGTGTCGTATTCCGGTTATACTTATTAAACGTTTACAACAGGTTTTTCGACAATGTCTTAATCCGTCATCATAAATTTGGAAGGCAGGGAAAACCAGAAATTAAGAATACTGTGTATTATGAACATGGTCCAAATACATAGGTATAATACCTTCAGTTAATCGATTGATTTCGAACTATTGAATATTGGGCTTTGAGTCTTTAACATTCATTTGTCAAGAGACAGAGTTAATGCTTTTGGCACATAAAAATCAGGTAAAAATGCTGTTTGTATGACTTTTATACCATACGCTAACACCATTAACCTTTATCAACCATGTCATGATATCTCCATAAGCTTCACGTAAAAGGGTCGGAGGTATACCCATAATATTATGGCGTTTGTATGTTGGAAATATTCCCACCTAGCAGTTTATGGTTTCATCAGCAATTTCTGTGCAACCATGCATATCAAACGGCGTACTGAGTGTCATAATTTGGCGGAGTTTTGGAAAAATGTCATTAATAATCGCTTAACGCAGAATTCAAAAAGTGCTGCTGAACCTTATCAATAAAATCGTTTCTTTATAAAAAAAAAGTTAAAAATCGCAATAGGATACTAATATAAGTGAAAAAGGAACGTTTCTTAAAATTCCATCAAGTAAACTACCCTTTTTTTTTAACGTTTTTTTAACGACCAAATTTTCTTCGATCAAACAAAAAAAGGTCGCGACATCTACGCCGGCAATGTAGATGTGCAAGTCTTTAAAGAAAATCCGTGTCGAAGTTTAATATCTACAGAGTGAGTATTTAGTCCATAGTTTTTATACTAATTAGAAGGTACCTATAACACAATAATAAAATGAAGGTCAAATGAGCAAGTTTTTTTTACCAGTTTGCTAACATTATCTTATCTCCTTATCCTCTTGGGAATAACGAAATCACGTAGTTGTTGATGCAGAATTCCCAGCCGCAACCTTTTTTAATTCAATGTCAGTAGTAGTTTGAACAACGACGACAGAAAGTGACAAAATGTACAGTGCAATGTTGCGTTATTTTATTTTTGCTATACTTATCTTTTTGGTTTTGGTAAACCAGGGTAAGTTAAATAATATTACAGTAACTACTATTGTAATTGGAATTTACGTAGGTTCCTGTGGAAAATTCGAAGATTGTGTTAGAAATCTTGGATGCGCTTTATTAAATATTTATCTGCAACCCAGTTGTTATGAAGCGTGCGCAAAACTGTAATTAAAGCAAATTGTTTTTCGATGATTGTAAAGAACGATATTTAATAAACAAGTAAATGTATACAATTTTTTTAATTCATGCAACCGCACAATTTTAACCTAATTTACTAGATACTCACACAGTTTTGGCCAGCTTATAAGGTGACTCATTAAATTGCCAATATAGTTCTGATGCTCAAGCAACAGACGGAGTGGTCCCCTACAAATTTCGGGACGGGAATCAAAGGACAGGAATCTCCTCCGAGATAAAATTGAGATTATCCCAATAATAGAAACGTCTTACCGTACACTCAGGAATAATATTGATCTATTGGTCTATGTGATGTTGATTGTTGATTTCAGTTTTGGCTATTGTGGTGCTTATGGCTCTATTTGTTGGGGAAATCTGGGTATAGGGAAAACCAAACAAAGTGGCGTGCACGTCATCAGCGTTTCATGACGTTTACATTTACAGTTTTTCCTGATTCATTAGGAAATACCTATTTCATTTCCCAGCAAATAATATTTGTTATTCAACCATAAATTTGTTGACGACAAAAATCAATCAAATTTTTTTTAAATCGTTATTATACAATTTGCGACGAAAACATGGAAATGCGTCATTCATGACGTGCGTCCCACTTTGTTTGGATTTAACCATACCTAGGAACTCCAATATATCTTCTTACGTGGACATTGGAGCAGTTGGTGCTGGCTGACACACAAGTAAGTGTTATGCGGGCCTACTGGTTGTTTCGTGTTCTAATTGGCGACATTGGTCGTCCGTCGATAGATGTTTAACAAAGATTCGGAAGCTTTATGCTTATTTCTACAGTGTTGCAGTAAGTTGCCCAGCTAACTTTCTGTAGTTGGGGCAAAGGGATGCTTTTAGATGTCATGAGCGTTACCATCTGCTCCTTGCTCATCTTTATTAACTTTATTATTTTATTTATTGTTTAAGTCTCCGCTATTTTACCTTGTCTTATACTATTTTCTTATTTCTGTTTCCACTTCGTCTCGTGTTTCCATTCACTCCTTAATGAAATTTTAATTATTTCTACAATAGTGTTTTCCAACCCCTACATGACGATACATTCAGTTGGTATCAAAAGATATTGTTCAATATATCTTCCATTGACACATAAGACATAAGGCGGTGGTATGTTGCTTGCGCTGACTGTGACCTAATAGAATGAATTAAAACTGTTAGCCTTAAGGTGACATTTAGCTCATGTTAGGGCAATTTGCTAATGACTGTGCTTCAACCAAAATCTCTTGTAGTAAACGATATAGAGATTTCGTGACCTTTTTGCAATGAAAAATATTTTTCCTCTCTTTGGAATACAAAGCCAGAGGCCACGTTCTAAGACATGACCGAGCACCCAACAACTTACAATTCAATTCAAACTTCCTGCAGACGATATTTCTCCTTCAATATTTATGATTTTACCTTTTTTTCACTCTCGATTAATTTTAACATTACGTATAGCACTGGGTAGCTTTTACAGCAAACCATGGTGAAACCTAAAATATAAATAAAATAGTTGTTCCAATTCATAGAAGAGCGCTTGGACCACATATTTTGTTCCGTTTCTCTGTCAGAATTTAGATTTGTGAACGCCAAGGTTCTACTTCTTTGACTCTGTAAAGACTTTCAAGCCCCATGGAAAATGCTGATTATTTTTAACAGAATCCATTGAGTGTTGATGAAAGTTTCAAATGATGGTCATTGATCTAATGATGAATTAAATAAACAAACTCACACCAACCCCCATTCTATATTTAATTTTAATTTATCGCAAAGGATAAATATGGGAACTTGCATTACACTTCTTAAGCGTAAATAAGGAAATGGAGAGTAATTTAGACTATATCACCGACAATCTTGACCTATGATAACCTTGTGATAGATAACATTTACTGTATTAGCAATCGTCTTGGAAATAACGAAATTGCGCAATTGGTACTCCCAACAATATTTTTGCTATAATATACGGAATAAAAGTATAATAATGTTAATGCCTCCAATAGTAACTCAAAGAATATCTACTCACTGCAATGTTTCGTTACTTGATTTTTACTTTTTTTACAATTATTTTGGTATTAGTGAACCAAGGTATGTCTTTTTTTTAATGTATTCACGTTCACAATAATTTAATTACAACTTGTACAGGTTTTTGCGGGAAATTCCAAGATTGCATTGAATACAGTGGATGCCTTTTACTAATTCCGCTAAAGGAGCAGGCTCATTGTTATCATATGTGTTTGGCCGAAGCAGCTTCATTTAAAAATTTCCGTCCGTAATTTTGCACTTCTGCGGCCATTCCTATTCAAATACGTTTCATAATGGATTTCACGTAGGTAAATCATTTCACAATAAATTAATGGTATTTAAAAATATATCCATAACAAATATCAAATAGTATGTAATGTATAAACAATTAAAGTAATTTGTTGTTAATTGATCATACAAAAACAAAATCTATAGCTTCATTAGCAACAGGTCTTTCCTTTACCTTCATAGGAACGATTATTACCATCCTTCAACATTATCACTGTAATTACTCATAGGAAGATAATTATTATTATTATTATTGTTACTAGGGGTGGTCCCGATAGGTTCCCGCACTGCGACCTTTTGGTCTATTGTGCTCCCCGGTGTTGTCTATCCTTCAGTAATACCTGTATCTTTCACAAAGTCGAGGATTTTAGTAGGGCCTCATAGGAAGATGCTAATAATGAAAGTCAAATATTTCTACAAGTTCAGAACAGGAACTTGGCGATAAAGGGCTGGGCTTATGTACTAGATGTTGCGCATGGAAGGCTTTTTGCGAAGAAGTATTTTGGCTTTAAAAGGACAAAATTACAGTGAAAAAGGTACGGACAATTGATTTGAAAATATGCATTGTAATTTGAAAGTTTATACGTTTCTCCATTGATCATATTTGCTCAACAATGATGATACACACAACTCTTTGAGCTTACTTATACTGGGTCACTGTTATACGTATATGGAAACGGCCGAATATCTTAAGAGCTGTCTAAAGCACTAGATTATAATGTTATACTAGGGTTGTCCAGCATGTAATAAATACCAATATAGTGTCAAGTGGGAGAGAGAGAGTGGGACAATCAATACTGCTACACCACCACTCCACAATTAATACCTCTATTAAATCTGTTATCGTATCGTCGTAGATTCAATCAACATGTGTCTATTCAACCAACTTCAAAAAGTTGGTTACTAAATTCGTCCGGATGTCTGTGTGTCTGTGTGTCTGTGTGTCTGTGCGTTGGTCGATGTTACAGGGTTTAGAAAGCTGGAAGTGGTGTTATCTTATAGGAAATTCTTCACTGATTCCAAATCGCTGGTAAATTTTTTGATCGGATCACCCGTTCGCCGTCGGGACGCCATTAAAGTCAAAATATACACCCTTTAATATCTCGAGAACGACACGTCCAATTACAATAAGAAAAAAATGCGTTTCCTTTATTTGTTGAAATCTATTGAGTCATGATACGTAAACATCACCCTCACCCCTCCTGTGGGGTGGAGCGGGGGTGAGCTTTCAAAACTTAAATGAGAACACCTATTTTTTATTACTTTTGGATTCTCCATAAAAAACGATACTCAAATTGCAAATTTCACCCCCAACTGCAACCCCTTTTTTGGGGATGGAAAGGGGAAAATTGCACGTCCGCAGAAAAACAATCTTTTTTTACTTTTTTTTCCTTTAACATTTTTTCGTAATTTACAAATTGTCCGTCACCCCCTCCACTCCCATCTCCCTTAAGGGTGGAAAGAAAAACAATGACTCATTTGTGCAGAATCCGGCGTGGTTGCGTCTGAGGTGGGGAGGCTGGTAGTTATATACATATATATATACATATTGTATAAAGTATATGCCATAATTAGTTACAGATTTGAAGTTGGTTGAAATTAAAATTCTATAAGAATTTGCGCCTTTTTATACTTGTTTTAAATAAAATTTAAATAATTAAAAATTAATAAGGTTAGGTATAGGGAATGTTATACAAAATCGGGATAAAAATGAAAAAATTAAAAAAAAACCACATGCAGCAAAATTATTTGTGGGAAATAGGAAATGTGCTATTGTTAACGTTTTATCCGTTCATTTCTGTGGTTTTGAACTGTTCCGCGGGGATTTTTAAGGTTTCACTATGTTAGTTGTGGTTTAACGTGTCCTAAATATTTATTTATGTAGCAATTTCATTTGGGAAAACAACTCAACGCATAGTCGCGACAATAAGCAAATAAATTTTATCGTTTAATATTATTGGCTTTACCGCCTTGTCTTCCAACATTGTTGATCAAATCACAATGTTTGTCGTGAAAGTCATTCTTTAGACTAATTTTTAGGGAAACGTTTCAAAATTAAACCCTTCGTATTAAAAAAGATCTGCCTAACGTATACTTTGCACTCGTTTGTAAATAAGTTGTTATCTTTAGATCCTTTTCTGTGCAGGCCTCGAAAACTCGAATTAGGAAAACCATTAGAGGGTCTGCAATGGTTCACTAGATTTTTAAGAAGAAATATCCACAAGCTACTAGTATTATGTAGCTGGGGCCACTAGCTTTGATAAAAACAACATTAATAATGTTCTATCATAAACTAAAGTAGGTTATGGATCGTTACAAATTTATACCTAAGGACATGTGGAATGGCGATAAAAAAGTTAAAAACCGAATCGAATTGTTGCTAAAGTTGAATACTTCTTCGGAACGTGGTAGATTAGTAATTGTAGCCTTTGAAATTAACTAGTGCTCAAAGAGCCTTTTTTGTTTTTCTCCTTAAAGGATACCATGCTCCCATAAGCTTCGGCCCTTCGATCGGGGAGTGACGGACCTTTAAAAAAAGATAAATTGTGAAGCAAATGATTGGATGCGTAACAATCCTGGGAAAACGATGATAATCCACAACATTCCAAGCATAGTTAAAGAATCCTGTTCCTTAGCAATCACAGCGACCCAGTGCTTTCACTTCTTCGAGTTTTTCCCACGAGCCGAACTAATGATACAAAGAAACAAGGGCCGTAAAAAGGAAAAACTGCAATTCTAACTGACCGCCAGAAAGAAATGCCTTAAAAGGCCTAAAGAAGGAAAAACAAAGCAGTAAAAGATATAACCCACAGTGCAAAAAAACGTTTCTGAAATGTTTTAGAAACGTATCTCTGAAACATGAAACATCTCCGAAACAGCGACAGAAACGTATCATACACATAACATAGATGTTTAATGTCCGCCTTCAGGAACCTAGATTTCAAACAACACATAAACGTTACATCGAAACATTTTATATATGTTTCTTGAAACATATCAGAGAGTAATTTATTGATATGTAGGAAAAATGTGTCCTTATAAATGTTTCATACGTGAATATTTGAAATGTCTCATATATGTTTCACTTGAAACATACCTGAGTATAAAAAAATTGAGATGTGGTAGAAACTACGGTACCGAGAGCCCCAACTGCTCTGAGGGGCTCTTTTCCCAGTGCGCAGACCCTGCAGGGCCCCATGTACTCCGGCGGCTCGTTCTCTAGGGCCCCCAAATTCTCTTAGTGTAGACTCGAAGGAGATTGGCGATGCTGAAAAATCCTTTTGCTTCAAGTGGGATTCGAACATCGGTCGCTTGTTTAGGAACTCGGAAAACAGCCAAGCAAACGATCTGAGCTACCGACTCTTTGGTAAATAAGCCATTTAGATGTGCAATATCACACGTCATCTACTTATGATGAATGATGAATAAATCTATTTTTGGAAACGGAAATTTTTCGTTCCAATTAAACACTAAATTGTAATTTTGGATAAATATGTAAAACATTCACATTGAAACGTGTATTTTTAGTTTCTTACGATATGTTTCAAGTGATTAGGTTTCTGGTACAAGTTTCTAAAATGTAATACGTTATCACTAAAGCTAGGATAGTTAGACAAAATGAAAGTTTAAAAAGGCAGGCAAAAAGGCATAAAAAATAATTTTAAAAAAGCATCTAAAAAGGCAAAAAAGGACAAAAATGGCACGGAAAAGCGAAAACTGTCGAGATAAAATCAACACATACATAGGTATTCAATTTAGGTATAGACAACAAACATTTATTTCAAAAAGTAATTACAGTTGATAGATGCTATCTGCTGGTATTCTTTTTCAATAAAGTTTTCTGGCTAATTAAAATACGCTTAACACAGCATAATGACTGCAGTTTGCAGGTAGAAATAATACAATGGGAAATATTTCAAAGTAAGGAAAATGACTCATCCGAGTTATTATTGTAAGAGGCTTAAATATTATAGTGAAAGGTTGTCTTCAGTTTGTATACCAAATTCCTTTCCCTTTCAAGCAATATGCTTTCTTAGAAATTACCCAGAAAAATATACCTATATAAAATTTAAATATTAAAAAATACTTACATTACAAAAAACTAAAAAAAAATTTACAGAAAAGGTACTAAATACTTACGCGAAAATATCAAAAAATTAGGTAAAAAAGGCAAAAAAACTAAAAGAAACCAAAAAAGGCAGAATAAAGTTTGCAATTTTGGAAAGCGCGTACTCTAAAACGGATTTTAAATAGGGTCTGCCTTATGTTTCTCCATTTATAAAAAAAGGCATCCTAGCTTTAGTTATCACATTCCAAAAAATATATCACAGAGATATATTTTTGGATACATATCTAAAACGTTCACACTGAAACGTGTATGATGTATTTCTTACGATATGTTTCAACTGATGAGGTTTCTGGTACAACACTACTAAACACAACTCCGTAACGTTAACTTTGAGATATGACTATTTTGTTTCAAACGAAACATCACATTTGTAACGTTTCTAAAATGTTATACGTTATCACATTCCAAAAAATACATGACGGAGATGTATTTTTGGATACATATCTAAAACGTTCACACTGAAACGTGTATGATGTGTTTCTTACGATATGTTTCAACTGGTGAGGTTTCTGGTACAACACTACTAAACACAACTCCGTAACGTTAACTTTGAGATATGACTATTTTATTTCAAACGAAACATCACATTTGTAACGTTTCTAAAATGTTATGCGTTATCACATTCCAAAAAATACATGACGGAGATGTATTTTTGGATACATATCTAAAACGTTCGCACTGAAACGTGTATGATGTGTTTCTTACGATATGTTTCAACTGGTGAGGTTTCTGGTACAACACTACTAAACACAACTCCGTAACGTTAACTTTGAGATATGACTATTTTATTTCAAACGAAACATCACATTTGTAACGTTTCTAAAATATGCGTTATCACATTCCAAAAAATACATGACGGAGATGTATTTTTGGATACATATCTAAAACGTTCGTGTTGTAATGTGTATGTTTTGTATTTTATGTAACATATCAATTGAAACGTTTATTAGACATTACCATTTATTCGCTTTCGACAGGAATGTACCAGTAATGTGTCTTAGATGTTTCTTAGGAATGTTTCATTTGTAACCCTTACGCAACATTTAGAAACATTTCATGGATGTACTGTGTTCAGTGGGAAGCCTCTCAACAGGAAGTGCTCGACCCTGAATTTTCCCACTCTGGAGATGACGACTGTTTTCGTTTGGTGTATCTTGAGCCTTTCAGCAAAAGTTGGTTTTTGCCATAGATGGTCTCACGTAGAACGCATGAAAGGAGATTTGAATTGGGCATGTCATAATTGCAGTTTTGCAGAAATTGTCTTGGAAACAACGTTTTCCTGCTTATTTACGCGCAGGAAAATAGAAAACAGATTTTACAAGACACAAAATATAGTTTGTACTTAACTATAATTACCAACAAAATTGACAAACTTGATTTTTGTGGAATTTGTAAACAAATTTTCTAAAATGTTCTAAATTTCGTCTTTTTTGCGTTTTCAGGAAAAATTTAATACTAAACACGTCAGTAAAATCTCTTACTTGACTCGGAGCTTTAAAATATTTGGCACAAAGTGTCTCGTATTTCAATTTAGCTCCTCTTCAGTAATGTGAGATTTTCCTGACTGTTACGTAGGTAAATATTAAATACCTGTAACCTGTTGTCTGAATAGCTTGAGTACTCTTACTCTAGAAAATTGAAACAAGTGACCTGTACACATATAAGTATTCAAATTTCTAATATTATAGGGAATTACTCGAAATGAGATGTGAGTATAAAAAATAGGGCTGTAAAGATCGGCAAATTTTATGGATCCGGGTATCGGATTCAAAAATATCCGGATCCAATACCGGATTTTTGTGGATCCGGATCGAAAATCCGAAGGTTAAATCCGGATCTACGGAATAGGGGGTTAAATCCGGATCCACGGATCTACGGATTTGTGAGTTAAATCCGGACCTGCATTACTATTAATTTACATAGGATCCGGATCTAAATTCTGTAGCTGTATCCGTATTTGAATAAATTCGTGGAGGAAATTACTAGATTACAGTAAATTTCATTTACTAATCCAGGCACCTCCATTTTGAGAATCCGATGGATATATTTTATAGGTATCACAAAGAATCACGAAGTTCATTCCATACATCAACAACAGAATTCACGTGTGATCGAATTTCGGATCCGGACACGCGGATCCTGTTAAACAAATCCGGATCTAAGGGTCCGAATTGCGTATAAGATCCGGAGAAATCCGGATCCGGATATATCGTAGCTGGAGATCCGGAGAAGATCCGGATCTATACCGGATCTTGTTTTGGATCCAATCCGTTGGCGGGTGTAGATGTCATTAATGTTTCAGGAAATAATTTATGGATGAGTTCCCTCTTTAGATGTGGAAATTTGAAGAGAATCCGGTACAATGCGTTAAATAATGAATGGGCCGAAACGTTTTCAAACATTTGGATAGCTTTGAGGATTCTCTCTCACTATTCCAATGACAGCAGCAAGTGAAACAAAGAGAATGATCCGTGGTTTTGGACCAATGTTTGGGTTTTCTGTGCCATATTAAGTATGTGTCTCGAATAAAACCCATGCATACAATATTACCCTCCATATCCCATGTAAACATTGGATGCTTTTGAATTAATGAAATGTTTTTAGAATTCCGTAAATGCTGAAGCAAAGTAATTTTTGAAATAATTATATCCGGTATTTAATTTGTCCCTTTTGTTACACGGAAACTACCCTTATTTCTCCATCCATGATCAGGGAAATTAAGTTTGTTAAATAATTTCTGTTTGTATAATTTTTAATGATAAGACCAGGAAGTTATTTATTATAACTACTTGTTCAAATACAGTTTCTATATTTGCCAAAACTCACAGAACCTCTACGGCATTACTTCATTATGCATTTAGCAAGGAAAGGGAGGGAATTGTAATTAGTTCTAAGTAATAAATATCTTACTTCATAATTTGAAAAACGTCCAATTATAGCTTTGAACTGCATTTTAAAATATGCAAAATTCGTTTCCAAACGTATGAGAAACGCGGCGGAATTAATTAAAATCGAATATACCAAAAATACTACAAGGATGATGATGTACTGTATTTAATTTAAATAATATATAAATAGTGAATTATTTGATTACATCTTTGCAATGTATTCCCCGTTACTCGTGTTTTATTGAAACTTAAAACTGAAAACGGTAAAATATATTACAAAATAGTAATCAAAAAACAATATTTGCATTTTTTTAATATTGTAGCTCAATGTATAATAATTATTAAACTGTTTCCATATGTATAGGTACATATTTTATTGATTGGGTACAACAAGGTAGTCGAACCGGTTAGAGAAATCTTGTATTTATGGTCGTCTCAACCTTTAACCCTGGCACACCTTACACTAATTGATAAAATATCGAGTGGATTCAGTATATTAGGATTTATTCGTAATCGTTTATTTTCGCCCCTCAAAAATATTACGAGCACCGTACAAATACTGTCAAGGTGCATTTTTACGAAAAACGGAACTTATTCTGAAGCGAAGGGTATACGCACTTCCATGAACAGCATCCGGAATGTACAACTTTACATTAGATTAGGATGAAAATGTGAACGAGAGGTGTGAATTATCTGCGAGTGTTGAAATGTCCCTCCAGTTCAGGGTTGCATCTACGTGGTTAGATTTCGAAACGCTAAGTGCAAAGATTAAACGAAATTTTTCATTTTTCATTGACTGAATACGAACCTGAACCGCGTTCAAGCGCGGCGCTGCAGGTCAGTGAGTTCTCGCGACCCCTGACCCATCTGCGACTCGCAACAATGCACACGTTCCATACAGATAACATTGTTATGGATGGAACGCGTTATATCGTGGCACGGACTCACGCTAATATAGAATTGTGATTGGTATGTTATGTAAGAAGTATGCCATATAAAAATTGCAAATTTATTTCAGCAAAGCAGCCATTGTTCAGCGTACTGTACGACATGTTACCAAATTAGATCTATAGAAGACAACAATTTAAAAAATTGCCATATGGACAATTTTTTTTTCTGTTAACGGTTACTGTATGTTCAGCCATTATTTTCATAAATTTTCCAATTATTGGTGCTAAAATAGTGTTTTTGATTTATATGAATCAAAAGTAGACCAAGCTTACCATAACAATACAAAAACATGAATCATCAATATAGCTCAAAAGCGCTGTGGCCTCGAAATATTCTTCAATTACCCTTAAAAACTTTTAGTTCCAATGTTGTCAGATTCCGAACGAATGCAATAATCAGTTAAGGTGCTGCAGGAGTTATACTGACAGCAATTCATTATCATTACCTTTAAATTGTTTGGGCTTTCTTTACGTACCTCTAGGTACTTTAAATTTCTTGGATTTGAACCCCAGTCCCTTGGATTATGAATTTAGCTGTTGAAACAAATAAACGAAGGCTTATGGTAGTCAGAAATATTGTAAGTCTCCCCCAAAAGGACTTTGTCAATAGGGACGTTTCTAGTGGCATCACCTATATGTGGCTATAGGCGTTCCAATGGTACATCCTTTACCGACATCTAGTAACAATTTCATGACTGGTCACACTGGAAGCGGAGTTATAGCGTCTCAAATGTCAATATGTTTTTTCATCTGTACAAAAATGAGCATCGAACAAAGAGCCAATATTAAGTTTTGTCACAAACTCGGTGACACGTTTACTGAAACGTTTCAATTGATGTTACAAGTTGATGGCGATGATTGTTTATACCATGGTAGAGTGTGGTATACGCGCTTTAAAAACGGTCGTGAAAACATCAATGGCGACCCCCATGTCGACCAGCTGAAATTCGTGATTACGCTAGACAGCATCGGAAAAATGCGCTATTTTCTCAAAATTCAGTCAACATCGTCATTGCGTTTTATGAAAATGGAATTGAGAATGTCCAAAGGTTCGATCCATCGCGTTTTATACCGACCATTTAAGCTATCGGAAAGTATGTACTTACTCACTTTGTGCCGTATAAGTTGATTGACGACCAAAAATTGCTCAGAATCCAACATTGCAAGGACATCGTTAAAGAAGCGAAAAGGGGCGAAAACTTCCTTTACAATATTGTTACTGGTAAAGAAACGTGGTGTTTCCAATACGAGCCGGAAACAAGGCGTCAAAGTTCCAAATGTAGGCCAAAAAACGAGCCGGTAACCAAAAAATCTCGTTTTTAGAAGTCAAAAGTGAAGACAATGCTCACTTGTTTTTACGATTCAAATGGTATTGTTCATCATGAGTTCATTCCACCGGGTACAAAGGTTAAGGCTCCATTTTATCTTGGAGTTTTGAGGCGGTTCATTCATCGTATTTGTCGCATTCGGACAGAATATTGTAAGGAAGGGGGTTGGCGTTTGTTGCGCGATAACGCGCCTTCTCATTGATCGATACTCATCACCGATTTTTTGACCAAAAATCGCATTTTTGGTCAACCATTCCCTATATTCGCCTGATCTGGCTCCGTGCGACTTTTATCTGTTCGGAAAACTTCATTTGCCAATGAAGGGCATGCATGACCAACATTATCAGAGCCATGCCGGCCAACGACCTAAAATCATCATTTGAAAGGCTATTAAGTCGTGTAAATCAGTGTATCGAAACGGAAGGGGACTATTTTGAATAAAATAAACCAACATTGCTGAAAAAAACATTTTTTGTTCATAAAAAAAGTCCTGTTTACTTTGAAACAGATTGTAAATAAGGTCATGTAACTACGAGAAGGATTTGACTGCCCTCTAGATGGATTAAATGGCCACTGTTTTGAATACCCTGCACTTTTTTACAATGACAGTTGAAGCTCTATTCTATCAAACAGTGTTTATTGTCTTTTTGAAATATACAAGTTAATCGTAATCGAAATCATTACCAGCAACGGAACTACAAAATGAAAACTAAATCAAAATCAATTTTAAACTACTTCTACTTCATCTAACTGTTAGCAAAACCAACTATCCTAGTAGATATACCCAACTTAAATATACCCATATTCTCCTTCTTGTCTCCAAAACCTCTTCCATCGATTTTTGCCCCTTACCGTCCTCTCCCAACACACCTCTCCAACCTCCCTCCTGCTCTCTTAACTCTACACATTCGTCCACCATGTGCTCGATATTTTCTCATCCCTCCACACAGTCTGCACAACCTCTCATCATCCTCCAACAAATATTTACTGCCGTTCTCTTCATTTCCCACCCTAAACCGCGCCACTGTCCTCTTACTTCTCATGCTTCCGCCTCCCATCAGGTACTTCGGTATTTCATCCGTCACTAAGTCCATATATTTTCCACTGTATCTTCTCTCTCTTATCCTCATCCTTCGCTCCTTTATTTGTACATCCTCATCTTTGCTCATTTTTGCTATTTCCGATGCTGGTATCTGGTATCCCCGTCTTGGAGTTTTGGTTATTTTTTAACGGTTAGTTGAAGAACCAGGGCTGTTTGAAGAATATACCTAAATACAAAGTCGCTCCAGTTCCTTCTAATACGTGTTGAACCTCGCAAGCTCCATTAAAGTTTTGTATTGTATCTTTCTTCTTCCTTTCCAACCAAATTTATGTTGCATTCTCCCAACATTTCCCCATTATTCCTTATCATGGCCCTGTTTACCAAATCTCTTTTATAATTTATTATAATAATAACAGTTGTTGACAATTTGAAAATGAAACGATGTTATTAAGAGCATAATGAAAGATAATTTCACCAACACTATGTTATTTGTCGTTTTTCTCCATAAACATTTGGATCATGAAAACGATATTCTCTTGAAATTCATAATTATTGCTAAAAGAAGTTCCAATTTATAAAATGTTGCTACTGTAACGCACGTTTGTTTTTAAGGAATAGAGTTTTTTTACAGTTAGTTTGTATTTATAGGAGACTATTACGTATTAGTTTTGCATGGGACCAGCTTTACGAATCTTGGCATGGTAATCACGAAACAATAATGAATTATAGCGAATACTACTTAAATAATGTTTCGTTCACTAAATACGTATTAAACATTAACTACTATCATTAAATATAAAAATAAAGTGGAATTAACCAGTTCCTTTTATCAATTTGCAATTTATTCTATTATTAATCTTGGAAATAACAATTGCTCAATCGGTATTTCCAACCTTGATTTTATTATTGAAAGCAACAGTATAAAAGTGTGGGTACTTTGTAATTTCTAACAGAAGCTTACAAAGTATTCAGTACAATGATCCGTTACCTCATTTTCGCTTTACTTGCCATTTTGTTACTCGCAAACCAAGGTATGTGTTTTTAATATATTTGAGTCGTCAAGAATTTTTATTGTTACTGGGGTGTGTGTAGGTTTCTGCGGTGAATATGAAGACTGCGTTAGAGACCAATGCCAGCTGATGTCACCAGAAACTTATAATATTTGTGTTCAAAGCTGTGGAAGAAGATATCTCTGATAAATGATCAACTATTATTGTTAAATCAATAGTATAATAAATATGTCACTGTAGACTATTTTTTTGAGAAGGGTCTATACAGGGTGTTAACCTAACTTACTAGGAAATGGGTATGGGTAGTTGTCACAAAGGTATTTTTTTGAATAATACATAATGGAAAGGAAGTAAATTTACAGAATTCGGAGTTTGCATAAAATACAAACCCTCATAAATGTTTTTGGCTGTGATGTACATTCATAGTGGTTTATTCCTAAGCGTATTATACACTGTAGAATATACAATAATTTAACAATACAAAACATACATGCACACATATAGGTAAATATAAAAAGACATAAATAATCACAATCAGTAAAATAAAATAGCAGTACAGTAAATGTAAAATAAGCGTAAGATTATCTAAAATTTTATTTTATTACTTTATGACTAGAAATAGCTCTGTTAAATAACAATATTCTCCACTAAAAATTCATGAACGGAGTAGTAGCACTTGGATATCAAAAGTAGTTTAACAGCTTTCTTAAACATATTGAAGCTGTAGTTTTTTAACATTGGTTTTGGAAATAACGTAATTGTGGAATTGGCATTCCCAATTGTGTAAAAGCAAATATATACACAAAAGTGTAAAAATTAAACACAACAGAATCTCAAAGAACATCGTCAGCAGTGTTTCGCTACCTCATCGCTTTTTGGTATTGGTAAATCAAGGGATGCTTTTTTTTAATATGTAAATTTTAATTTACAAGCATTCAAATGTAACTTTGCGGTGAATTGGAAAACTGCGTTGAAATGAATAGTAATATATAATAATTATTCATTATATGATCATGACTCTATTTACGAAATCTCTTTTATAATTATAATAATAAAAGTTGTTGACAATTTGAAAATGCAACGATTTTATAAAGAGCATAATGCACGATATTTTTACCAACACTATATGTTGGGTTCATAATGATGACGGGGCTTGTGGGAAATCTCCAAATGGGGTGGAATCTGAATTAATTGACGAAAGTCAAATCACTGAATATTCATGGGGAAGAGGTTGTGTGTCAGTGAATTGACTTTCGTCAATTAATACTGTGTTATTTGTCGTTTTTCTCCATTTGGATCATGAAAACGATATCCTCTTCAAATGGATAATTATTGCTAAAAGAAGTTCCAATTTGTAAAATGTTGCTACTGTAACGCACGTTTGTTTTTAAAGAATACGGTTTTTTATAGTTAGTTTGTATTTATAGGATATTACATATTAGTTTTGCACCAACTTTTACGAATCTTGGTAATCACGAAACAATAATGACTTATAGCGAATGCTACATAAATAATGTTCCGTTCACTAAATACGTATTAAACAAAGGGTGCACGGGAGGCATATTTACATATCCTCCTATACAACAGCACCAGGGTGCTGAAATCTGTTAGTCTTTGTGGCGTACACTTGAGCTACAAAAGCTCATTGATTTAGGCACCTCTCCGAGAGCTGAAATCACTGCAAGTGTGTGCAGACATACTCTATACCCATACGTTAAAAATTTGGCCGTTATATTTCCGTTTATTGTGCCACAATGTAGGAGGAATACGTTGCAAACATTTAAAGTCCCTTTTACAACGTGTTGATCCAGCGTGTAAGATCGTGTTAAGTACGATTATAAATGAAGAAGGTAAATATACTGTGGAAGTAAAAACAAAATTTTCTGACGACTATGAAATGGATACAAAAATAATCTGTAGAGACACGTACTGAAAAAACATGATTTAAAAAGTTCTGCATGATCTAAAACTTTCAAAATGCAACCACCAGGTATTAATTTTTTTCAGTCGTATACGAGGTTGGTCAAACAATATGAATTTTGCGCAACAGTAAAGCACCTTTATTTTTGACAACATTATTTAGAATTAAAAACTGTTTTAAATATTTAACCATGTCGATTTAAGTAATATTTTATCATCAAATATCGTTCTAAAATAAAACTAAAATGTAAATATAATACAATAATTTAATACGAGTGGATATGATTGCATATCTGAACGTAGTTTTTAATTCTGACCAACTTTTCTTTGTAACAATTTTCGAAATAGTAGTATTTTACTTGCACATTTCACAATCACAAATTACATTTTTTGACAAACCTCGTATTTCGAATGAAAAAAATTGATATCTGATGATTCTGATGGTTGTATTTGAGTTTTGGATCATGCCGAACATTTTTATCTTAAAATTAATAATAAAAAGGTTTTCCATATGGTTTCAACTTAGGAATAAATAAATAACCAATTATTTCAACATATTGTGTTTATATTATTTTACTCTGGCTGCTTTATTTCACCTGGAAGTGTTAAAATAAGTTAAACAATTCGCGGAGGTGCCTAAATCAATGAGCGTTTACAACTCAATTGTACGCCATAAAGACTAATAGATTTCAGCACCCTGGTGCCGTTGTATAGGAGGATATGTAAATATGCGCACGGGAGCTTGTATTTTCCCAATACCGCGTAATGTAAACACGCGCCACTATAACTTTTTAACTATTAACATTTTTCAATTTTTGTTTTTACATATGTGTTTGTCAATACATTATCTAGAAAAACTCCGACCAAATATTTTGTATCTGGAGTAGGTCCCTCAGGAACCTACAATAAAGTTTGTGTTTTCTTAAATTGACCTTAATTACAACAGCAAATTTTTTATTAAAAATTCCCTCTGAGTTTTTGTAGAAATTATCATGAGAAACATTTTAAGGTATCGCAGAGCCTTTTATCTATTATAATAACAAAGTTACAGTGGCGGGTGATTTTAGAAAAAAAATATTTGAAACGCCGTGCATCTCTTTCTACCTGCTGTCTCTTATTTCTTGTCACAGTCATTAAGTGTGTCGTGGCCTTGGTGTGTCATCAATCTCATTAAATATATAATTACATCGTAATAAAAAATGAGGAAGAATGCATATATGAAATAAATGTGTAAATAATTTCATTATGTTGATTTGCAAATTTAGATTATAATAGATAAGTGAGGAAATAAAAGCCCTAAAATAAGCCAAAACTACCAAATTTTTGTAGTAAGGCGCATTGAGATGGGTTTTTTTGTATTCGCTTCCTAAATTCAATAGGAAACTTTGTACCTACTTTTCATCATGTTTTTTTTCGAAATTGCATTTGTGCAGTAGAAAACGGATCCTGTAAAATGCATTTTTATAGAAAAAATTCATAACTTCGGTATTATAAACTTCTAGAATCGACTCAATTCGGGTGCACGGGGGTTTTCGAGGTCACTGATTCCGAATATGACCTCCAAATTGGGTCATCGCCCACCTGGAGCTCAGGATGGCTGAGCAACGTCATCTCCGAAGCTTTTTCTAAAATTCACTCTCAAATGATTCTAGACATCTCATCCGGGGTTTTTTTGGGTCGCTGATTCCAAATCAGGCATAGCGAAGTTATGCATTTTTTCTATGAAAATGCATTTTTCAGGATGCATTTTTCCACTGCACAAATGCAATTTCGAAAAAAAAAACATGATCAAAAATAGGTACAAATTGAATTTAGGAAGCGAATGCAAAAAACCCCATCTCAATCCGTCTTACTACAAAAATTTGGTAGGTTCAGTGCTTTATTTCCTCGCCTAAAATGCGAGTGCAACTTCACTTTTGAGCGGAAATAATAAGCTAACTATGTATTTTAATTTTCATTCCTTGTAAATATCACGTGCTGGCATCTTTTTATATTGAGACTACTCTACCAGCTTTTTGCTTATTGAATAATAAAATTGACTTTTACATGAGGCCGCTTGAGGCATTATGATTAGTCAACGATAAATTCCTCTATCTCATTACAATTATTTCACGTAATGGGTTCTGTGTAGTAAATTTTAATCAAATATTAGAAGTTTTTATAATCCGCACTGTCCCGCACAGCCTTCTACCACAGCCGTTTATATACTGTGCTTCTACTATCATTAAATATAAAAATAAAGTGGAATTAACCAGTTTCTCTTATCAATTTGCTATTTATTTTATTATTAATCTTGAAAATAACATAATTAGTCAAACGTTGATTTTATTTGAAAGCAACAGTATAAAAGTGTGGGTGCTTTGTAATTTCTAACAGAAGCTTAAAGAGTATTCAGTGCAATGATGCGTTACCTCATTTTCGCTTTACTTGTCATTTTGTTACTGGCAAACCATGGTATGTGTTATTAATATATTTGGTTCGTCAAGAATTTTTATTGTTACTTACTTGTGTAGGTTCCTGTGGTAAATATGAAGACTGCGTTAAAGATATATGCGGGTTTCTGCCACCAGAATTTGTTCCTGCTTGTGTTGAATACTGTGGAAGAAAATATCACTGATAAATAATCAATAACAATTATTGTTAAATCAATAGTGTAATAAATATGAGACTATTTTGAGAGTGGTCTATACAGGGTGTTAACTAAATCCATCTTGTAACCTTACCAGGAAATGAGTAGTTGTCACAAAGGTATTTTTTTGAATAATACAAAAAGGAAAGGAAGTAAATTTACATAATTCGTATTTCGCATCAAACGAGAAAGTCAAATGCATTGAAGTAAGAAACTAGTAAATACATGGATGAAATGGATGGTGTAGGTTTAGTGTTGATTACAGGAGAGTGATCCGAGCTCATGACATATTCATCACTCACATCAATGTAGTTTGACGATATATTCTTGCTAACGAAGAAGTCTAGTTAATCTTGCCTTTTGTTCAGTGGACCAGTATGTTGGTTTTCCTGTGGTGTGTACTGAACATCCGTAGTCATATATTGCCCGTCGTAGTTCTCTGCCCTTAGTTGTGGTTATGGTGGTACCCCATTAAAGTCCCCTCCAACAATATATTTACCTAGAAATTTTGAAGGAGATTTCGGTAATCATCTGTTCTTAAATTGTGTCTTTGGGGTATGTAGGCTGCTGCCACGGATATCCTTTTTTGTATTAATTTTTACTGAGATATTCGACTTCTTGAATTTTACAGCATTTCTCCCTCTCGCTGTGCCGAAGGAATGTGTAGTATGGTAACAGGAGAAATCTTTTAGTTTTAGAAAATCTTTTGTGCAATGCGTCTCTAAACTTTGTGTGAATAGGGCTGCTTGGAGTTCGTCCAAATGATGTTTCAGTCCATTGGCATTACACGTTATTATGCGCAAGTTAGCCATTTTGAATTTTTGCCCCTTGGGTAATTGGTTTCTCTAGGTTTTCCAGCCTTTGTTTGATAGGTTTGTGTTCTTTTCTTGGCGACCTAGTTTCTCAAATATTATCTCAGAATGTTAAGTAAATGCTCCTGATGGGGTTATCGCTTTTGGTATATTATAATCATTGCGGCCCGCCACATATTGTTTATAATTTATATGACCCCACGCTCCGTACTATAAAAATGTTAAATGTATGTACGTACGTGACAATAATTACACTTACAGCACTTATCACACTCTGCGCTTGCACTGGTGAGACACAACTTTACTCAAGAAAGTAAAACCACTTATAATTTACTAATATTTTTACGATAACCGCTAAAAGTTTCATACACCTTTGTGCAATTAAAACAATAAATTAAGAACAAAATTGGCACCTGTATAAATGGGGTCATCAAGATGTCTTATTAAATGACTTATGTTGCTAAATGAATGCTTCCATTTGAAATAATAATATAGTTTCATTTCTATAAACTACATATACAGGGTGTTTCAGACCACCCGTAACGCCCAAATATCTCGCGAAATACAAATGCATTGAAAAAAGAAAAAATACGTCTAAACATTTTTTTGCGCACCCCGTAGGACCCATTTGCGAAAATTTTCACAAAAGAAAAAGTTTGGCGTCTCGTTAAAATAAAGCCGCTCACGAAGTATAAAAAGTATATTAATTAATTTGCAGAAAAAGGTTGCCGGCTCCCGGACCATCAGGTTCACAAATCAATATTGAAACAATGGCGAATTGTTAGTCTCACTTATATTTCAAAACACACTGTCGATCATCTATTGAAAAGTAAATGATATCTTTTCAGTTAGGATTTGTTTAATGATTAAAATGTATCATTCCTGCATTTTAATAGTAAATTTTATGTGGGGGTGGATTTGGTTAATAAAAGAGAGGAACGAGTTGATATCTTTATGATTAGCAGTGTGTATGCAAATAATGTCATCCACGTATCTGCCCCAGAAAATAATAAAATCTTAAAAAAATTTGGAAGTAGTGATAAAATAGATCTCAAGGTTGTTCATGAAAATATCAGCCAAGATTGGGGAAAGGTTTGAACCCATAGCTAAACCATCAACAACTCCAACTCGTCCCTATTAAAAGTTTGATTACTTACTCAAGTTCATGACTCTAGGGTGAAATTTATGAGATGATAATTGACTACTAATGTGATGGTTATGGTTTGACTTTAACAGTGAGAGCTTATTCAATTTGTTACATAATTTATCAAAAAGAGAATTACCAAATGTGACTACGTTATCTTTAATCTTGAACTGAAGGAGACTCCATTCGAACGGTATCAGCACGGCAGAGAGATGAAGGTGAAGTTTGTAAAGGGGTAGATTGATGTTATCCCTTTCTTGATACCAGTATGCAATTTCACTTCTAAGCCATGTGGATTTGGGTTCGGTACCCGCTTTGTTGACTCTAACGTTGTTGATCCGTGAATGAAGGTTTCTATGGATGAAGTTGGGGGTGAGATGTTTCTTCTGACACGTAGTTAAGGGTCTATCACCAGTTGGAATTGACACTGATTGAATGGATTTTTATGTATACATAAAATTGAAATAATACATTGTTGTATAACCACAACAACTTGTAGGGCCCTTCTGATAGGGATTTTTTAATTTTTTACAAAGTTTATCAACGCACTATGCAAATTTTAGCGCCTGCATGGGTTTAGAAATATACATAAAATTTGGATAATAAATAGTTTTATCGAAATACAAAATATGTCATTGCAAAGAGGAAAGGTTCTTGTAGGGCTCTCGTGTATTAGAATTTTCCATTTTGTTCGTATTTCTTGTAAAATATTCGTGAAATTGAATGAATATTAAGCAACTTCAAACAAATTTTACAAAAAACTTTGTGAAAAATTAAAAAATCCTATCAGGAGAGCCCTACAATAAACCTTCCTCTATCCATTGACACCTTTTTTGTGTTTATACAACAATGTTTTATTTAAATTTTATGTATACAGCGACACCCATGAAATGAGTTTCAATTCCAACTGGTGATGGACTCTTAAAAACCATAAGTTGAGGTTGATGCGTTTAAGTTGTATTGAAAGTTTCTCGAACTGTCGAACCATGATTGCTTGGCAGGCGTATTCAAACATCATGAAGTAGTGGTTCGGTACTCAAAATTTGTTCGCTTTATTATGTAGTATATTTATTGATCACTCTGTATATTTATTTGATCTATCAGGTGACACTCAAGGTTAGTTTTTAAAAATTTTGTTACTGTTAAGCGCCATCTAGAGGTTTTACATATTGTCTTACCTTTTCCATCATATAAGTAATGTGATGGTGGTTGTAATTATGTTTAATATTTAAACTTTTTAATCTGTGTTAATCAGCGGCCCTTCAGGCCCTATATCTTAATCCTGATGTGCAGGTGAGTGTTAGGTTAAGTACCTCATTGTTTGCTAATAGTTGTTTATTGTTTTAGCTTCTCTTACCCGCTTGAAAATGAAGCTAGTATGGCTTCGAAACATGTAGCGCTTATTTATATAATTTTTAATTTTAAAACCTTTTCAATTTCCACTATTTCGCTTCACGTTTTAACATTTATTTGATGATCGCCACAATCCCAAGGATGTAATGGTCCCAGATGGTTTTTAAATAAACCCTGGTATTCCTTTTTCAAAAATTTTATTTTGTGAGTTTTGCATTGACTCACGTGTCAGGTGCTTCGGCTCCTTATCTTAAAAACATAAAAAACCTCATCTCATTTCATCGTCTGTCATCACACTTTTTTACTACGTAACTAAATTTCAGGGAGGTTTTACTATATTAAATGAACTAACACCGGAAGCTATCGATTGGTTACGCTCTATTAAAAATTTGTAGTTTATCTTTTACAACCTTTATATGTTTTTCTTTTTTTTTTTTTTCATTTGTGATCTATGCCTGTTTACTACATTCATAAGACTAAAAAAAAAAACTACGTAACTTAATATTGGATATTAAATGATATAAGGGGAGGCTTCGTGTCTTTTTCTGAATTTACCTATTCTTGCTCCCTTATTTTGAGTCCCGAACCACTACTTCATGATGTCTAGTAAGTGAATACATGACGCCATACTTCAAATGGTAGGCTGCACTTGCTTGTAACAGAAGTTACCTACATCATCTCACAGTTAATTTATTATACAGGGTGGTGCAGACGAAACGCATGTTTTTCAATATTGAATTACTGGGACACAATGGGTTGAAAATAATAAAAACAAGTATTAAATGATAGGTTTTTTAATGCAGTTTTTGAAATTACATACCATATTTAGGTTCGGAAAATAATGTCTTTGAGATGACGTCCTTCTTGCTGGATACAAATTTGGATCCTCTTCTGAAAATTACTACATTTTCCGTCAATATTTTAGAGTTGGACGTCGAGGTGCAGTGCCTGATAGAAATACCGTACTTCGATGGGTTGCAGCGTTTAGAAGTACTGGTTCTGTGATGAAAAAGAAACCACCTGGTCTTCCCCGTTCAGTTCGTACTCCGGAAAATGTAGTAATTTTCAGAAGAGGATCCAAATTTGTATCCAGCAAGAAGGACGTCATCTCAAAGACATTATTTTCCGAACCTAAATATGGTATGTATGGCATTAAAAAACCTATCATTTAATACTTGTTTTTATTATTTTCAACCCATTGTGTCCCAGTAATTCAATATTGAAAAACATGAGTTTCCTCTGCACCACCTTGTATAAATTACCATTATAGGTTATTATAGAACTGGTATAGTCTAAACACCCCTTGGTTATATGCGAATAATAACAATAAAACACTTTTAAGGTAATTTTTGAACCACGAACTAACCTCATTTCAGAAAATGCACTGTATAAAGTCGCAGTACTTCCTTTCCAACTAAATTTATTTTGCATTCTCCCATTATTCCTTATGATCTCTATTTACCAAATCTCTTTTATAATTATAATAATAAAAGTTGTTGACAATTTGAAAAATGAAACGCTTTTATTAAGAGCATAATGCACGATATTTTTACCAACACTGCGTTATTCATAATAAATGTTGGGTCCATCATGACGACGGGGCTTGTGGGAAATCTCCAAATGGGGTGAAAACAGAATTAATTGACGAAAGTCAAATCACTAAATATTCATGGGAAAGGTTCTGTGTCAGTGATTTGACTGTCGTCAATTAATACTGTGTTATTTATCGTTTTTCTCCATTTGGATTATGAAAACGATATCCTCTTGAAATGGGTCTAGGACACAACGTCCACTGGTCACAACGCCCACCGCCTTCTGAACCGCCATCTTGGTCATAACGTCCACTTTTAAATTTGGTCATAACGTCCACCTTGGTCATAACGCCCACCGCATATTCTGTCACTCTGGTCACAACGTCCACTTTTAAATTTGGTCATAACCTCCACTCTGGTCACAACCTCCACCGACGCCTTCTGGTCATATCGCCCACCGACGTTGGTCGTAACGTCCACTTTTCTTTTTCCGGTCACAACGCCCACCTTTCAATTTGGTCACAACGTCCACTCTGGTCACAACCCCCACCGACGTACGTCGTAACGTTCACTTTACTTTTTCTGGTCACAACGCCCACTTCTAGTATTGATTATAAGATCTACTTGGTCACAACGTCCACCAATGCACTCGGGCCACATCGGCCGCCGCCGTACAATATACATATAATGCAACTTTTGTGTTCTGATAGAGACGTTTAACTTGTACATACATAACAAAGGATTGCTATGCTATGCGGAAAATATACCTACCTTTTAACAAATCTGTTCCCGAAAAAAATCCTCTTACACAGTGCACTTAATCGTAATAGTGGAATAATGGAATGGTGGAAGAAAGAGATATATAGTAGCCAAACTTTTTGGAACAACCTTGGAACGAGAAAAAGGTGTACGTTTCAAATGTGGTTATTAAGAAAACCATCGAGATAAAAACAGCATTTCCCAAACACTTTCTTTTCTGTAATTTAGCCATTAAACATTCCAATTTGCAAGCGTCTACTTTCGTCTTACTTTTAAGGGATTTTTACTTCCCGAGTACGATGTAAAAGGGAAGTATTGTATTAGTGTTCCAAAAAAAAATTTGCAAATTTTTACAAATCTTTGCGTTTCAGAATACGTAGATTCAAAATATGGAAAAAAAATCCGTCTGTCGTCTGTAATCTGTAGTCTGTACGTACACATTCCTTGTAACACTCTAAACTCAGAAACTATTAAAGTGATCGAAATGCGGTTTTCGCCAATCGATTGCATTCGGGCCAAGAACGAAAATGCTGATATTACCTTTAATTAGTCACTTCCGGTGTAAGCTAAAATGGCGGCACTCATTTTTTTATAAGATAAAATTGCATGTAGTTTAAGAGTATTTTTTTCTGAATTCAGTAGTATTTATTTTTTGAAAAAAGTGTTAATACGAGGGAAGTCTCGTGGCAATTTTTTTTTTGCTATGAAATGATTTACAAAATGGTTATTGCCCTTTTTTACTGACATAACAATAATAAGAGTATTATTGACCTACAGAATTTGATACTTGAGTTGTCAAGTTACTGTAATACCTACGTATTACTACTACTATCTATACAGGGTGTTACAGAATGCTGTGAGCAAAATTTAAAGACAGATTCTGCATCTCAAAACACGAAAAAAGTTCATAAAACATGGGTCCGGAAATGCTCCGTTTTCATAGTACGGGGTGTTTAAGCTTAATTTATTTTACATTTATCGAAAACCCGTTGTAGGTAGTGATTTGAGTTTTGGTACACGCAAATGTTTCAATAAAGGTCACGTTCACGGTTCACATGTACAATACCTACTCAATATGAATCATAAATAAAACAATAAATCCGTTTGCAAAAGGGTGGTGTACCTAGTGGTATAATATAAAATTTCGCGCGTTTGTCGGGATACCCTAACAAGTGATTTAGAAATGTGCAGAATTGGCGCCAGATTCAGGGAACGTGATTTTCACAATAACAAATTTTCGTAAGCTGTCTAGGAATTACCTGTCTAAGACGGATTGCTCTATACAGTGACAGCCGACAGGGTGTAGAATTCGTCGGTGCACCATAGAGATTTCAATGTAAAAATCATTATATTCGATTATTTACTTCCCTAGACAGAAAGACTATTTTTTTTTATTTTACTTAATATAGTATGAAGAAAAATTGAAAATTAAAAGTGAACTTTGGCAAAAAATAGTGGTGCCATGGAATCGTTGACATACTTAACAATAAAAGTTGTTTGTCTGTCAACCTCAACGAGCATCATTGCAGTGCATTTTATCTAATTTGAGCGTCGTTGCAGCAAGATTCAATCATATACCTATTCTACAAACGAAAAAGTCGAAATGATGAAATGGGTTTATTCTGGTTACCATTAAGATTCGTTAAATGAAGTTATTTTATTTATTTCGTATTATCACAGACATGTGGTATTATTAATTAAACGAAAGTGGAAAAAATACATTTGCTTTAATGCTTTATGAAAAATTCAAAGTAAAAAATAAGTAACATCAGTCGATTCAGAATTTTTGTCTCTAAAAAAAAGTTAAATAATAGACGTTTTGTATGAAATAATTAGTAAGCAAATAATCGAGTAGTATAAGATTTTTACATTGTACCTAATCCCTGTGGTGCATCGGTCACTTCTACACCCTGTATTATCTCAAAAATCCGAAAAAATTTTCCGAATGAAACCAGAAACCAGAAATTTTAATGTCTGCACGGAGATGCGGTTTACCGAAAGAAATTAATTGCGTTACCTTTAATAAATTAGAAGTCCAAATAATTTCATCAGTAAGCACACATTTCAATTGTGGATAATTTGATTTTTTTACTGGAATGGTACCTGTACCTGTAGTAATTTTGCCATCATGTGATGCAAATTTTCATTCTCTTTCAATTTTATTAATGTGTCCTTATGTGGCTATAGTTTAGGAGATATTTGCGCTTGTACAGTTTTCTGAGTTGCTGATTCCGATTTAATGTACATTTTGGACGAAATTCCACTGCCACACTATCGTATATGTACCTATACCTACCAAGAGGAACGACGCGACGTACTGTGTCGAGTGGAAAGTCGTCGAAACCAGGGTCGGACTGGTCAGTCGAACTTAAATTAAAGATGTCAATGTCGTGGTATCGGATGTCACCAAGCGAATATCATTGCGTTAGAAGAAATTACAATGTCAAGCAACTTTCATTCCAAAACCATTTCAGAGGCAAAGCTGTAATTATGAGATGTTTTCATAAAAATATATCAAATCATATAACCTACTATTTTACTAACAATCGCTTTAGAAAATTTTTTAAATCGTATTTAGAAACATGAATCTGAATTTGCAAGAAGAAAAAAGCAACTCTGCGAATATTTTGAGTGCTGCTAATGGCCTGTTCCAGTTTGCATCCTACCCGCGGAATCAAAAAAATGGTAGGACGAAATCGTTGCTATGCAGTAAAATGCCTTTTTTGAAAATTATGAAATAGCACCAAAACGGTGAAAAGTAAATTCAAATTATGAACAATTTGGTTCGGTGAAACTTTCATTCGAATCATTTTTAGATTTTTATATATATCTCTTTCTTCCACCATTCCATTATTCCACTATTACGATTAAGTGCATTATATTAATAACTGTGTAAGAGGATTTTTTCGGGAACAGATTTGTTAAAAGGTAGGTATATTTTCCGCATAGCATAGGAATCCTTTGTTATGTATGTACAAGTTAAACGTCTCTATCAGAACACAAAAGTTGCATTGTATATTGTACGGCGGCCGATGTGGCCCGAGTGCATTGGTGGGCGTTGTGACCAAGTAGATCTTATAATCAATACTAGAAGTGGGCGTTGTGACCAGAAAAAGTAAAGTGAACGTTACGACGTACGTCGGTGGGGGTTGTGACCAGAGTGGACGTTGTGACCAAATTGAAAGGTGGGCGTTGTGACCGGAAAAAGAAAAGTGGACGTTAAGACCAACGTCGGTGGGCGATATGACCAGAAGGCGTCGGTGGAGGTTGTGACCGGAGTGGAGGTTATGACCAAACTTAAAAGTGGACGTTGTGACCAGAGTGACAGAATATGCGGTGGGCGTTATGACCAAAGTGGACGTTATGACCAAATTTAAAAGTGGACGTTGTGACCAAGATGGCGGTTCAGGAGGCGGTGGGCGTTGTGACCAGTGGACGTTGTGTCCAGGACCCCTTGAAATGGATAATTATTGCTAAAAGAAGTTCCAATTTGTAAAATGTTGCTACTGTAACGCACGTTTGTTTTTAAAGAATACGGTTTTTTATAGTTAGTTTGTATTTATAGGATATTACATATTAGTTTTGCACCAACTTTTACGAATCTTGGTAATCACGAAACAATAATGACTTATAGCGAATGCTACATAAATAATGTTCCGTTCACTAAATACGTATTAAACATTAACTACTATCATTAAATATAAAAATAAAGTGGAATTAACCAGTTTCTCTTATCAATTTGCAATTTATTCTATTATTAATCTTGAAAATAACATAATTACTCAATCGGTATTCCCAACGTTGATTTTATTTGAAAGCAACAGTATAAAAGTGTGGGTACTTTGTAATTTCTAACAGAAGCTTAAAAAGTATTCAGTTCAATGATGCGTTACCTCATTTTCGCTTTACTTGCCATTTTGTTACTGGCAAACCATGGTATGTGTTTTTAATATATTTGGTTCGTCAAGAATTTTTATTGTTACTCGTGTAGGTTCCTGTGGTGAATATGAAGACTGCGTTAGAGACCTATGCCAGTTTCTGCCACCAGAATCTTATCATAGTTGTGTTGAAGGCTGTGGAAGAAAATATCTCTGATAAATAATCAATAACAATTATTGTTAAATCAATAGTATAATAAATATAAGACTTTTTTGAGAGTGGTCTATACAGGGTGTTAACCAAGTCCATATTGTAACCTTACCAGGAAATGAGTAGTTGTCACAAAGGTATTTTTTTAAATAATACAAAAAGGAAAGGAAGTAAATTTACATAATTCGGATTTCGCACCAAACGAGAAAGTCAAATGCATTGAAGTAAGAAAGTCATATTCAGGAACTATTAAGTAAATACATGGATGAAATGGATGGTGTAGGTCGTAACATGCAAGATGCTGCAATGTTTTCCAATAAATAACAATTAAACCTGTTTCGGCTATGATTTTGTCTTCACAATTCAAGTAAGGATTCTATTAAAAAATTAAGATCTCTCCTTTAAGTCTCTTTGGTAGTAGGTTTGGTGTAGCTATCCGTACTTTGTTTTTTTTTCTGTGCTAATAATACTTTCAGTGAGTGGTCAGATTACAGAGGAGTGATCTGAGCTCATGACATATTCATCACTCACGTCGATGTAGTTTGACGATATATTCTTGCTAATGAAGAAGTCTAGTAAATCTTGCCTCTTGTTAATATCGGGGGGCCAGTATGTTGGTTTTGCTGTGGTTTGTACTGAACATCCGTAGTCGTATACTGCTCGTCGTAGTTCTCTGCCTTTAGTTGTGGTTATGGTGGTACCCCATTAAAGTCTCCTCCAACAATATATTCTCCCTGGAAATTTTGAAGGAGATTTCGGTAATCATCTGTTCTTTGGGGTATATAGGCTGATGCCACGGATATCCTTTTTTGTATTAATTTTTACTGAGATATTCGACTTCTTGAATTTTACAGCATTTCTGCCTCTCGCTGTGCCGATGGAATGTGTAGTATGATAGCAGGAGAAATCTTTTAGTTTTAGAAAATCTTCTTTTGTGCAATGCCTCTCTGAACATTGTGTGATTAGGGTTCCTTGGAGTTCGTCCAAATGATGTTTCAGTCCATTCGCATTACACGTTATTATGCCCAAGTTAGCCATTTTGAATTTTTGAGCTAGCCCCTTGGCTAATTGGTTTCTCTAGGTTTTCCAGCCTTTGGTTGATAGTTTTGTTTTCTTTTCTTGGCGTTCTAGTTTCTCCAATATTATCTCAGAATTTTGAATCAATGCTCCTGACGGGGTTATCGCTTTTGGTATATTATAATCATTGCGGCGACCTCAGATAGCGACCCGCCGCTTATCGTTTATAATTTATATGACGCCACGGTCCGTGCTATAAAAATGTTAAATGTACGTACGTGATAATAATTACACATATCGCACTTGTCACACTGTGAGCTTGCACTGGTGAGACACAACTTTACACAATGAAAGTCAAACCACTTATAATGTACTAATATGTTTACGATAACGGCTAAAAGTTTCACACATCTTTGTGCAATTAAAACAATTAAGAACAAAATTGGCACCTTTATAAAGGGCATGTATTCTTCAAGATGTCTTATTAAATGACTTATGTTGCTAAATGAATGATTCCATTTGAAATAATAATATAGTTCCATTTCTATAAACTACATAGCTATACTTAATTATAAAATAAAATAAATAATGCTATAGTTAAACAATAATAAATAACGAACAGTATGATACAAAAAACAATAAAATCGTCTTGTTATACAGTAAGGTACCATACCTATACAATATTTACAAACTACCCAACCGACACAGTTGCAATTTTCTTTCAATACAAAACCGAAAACAAACAAGATCAACAGTTTCATTACTAGGGTGTGACAAGAGTGCTATAAGTCCAGCTCAGGTTCAGAAATCAATATTGAAACAATAGCGAATTGTTAGTCTCACTTATATTTCAAAACACACTGTCGATGATCTATTGAAAAGTAAATGATATCTTTTCAGTTAGGATTTGTTTAAAGATTAAAATGTATCACTCCTGCATTGTTTATGACTTAATGCTTCAAATATGAATGTAACATTATAGTTTCATTTATATGGATGCAAAACAAAATTGAAATGATTAATTAAAAAATAATCCAGATAATATAATATAATATAAAAAACAAAACTATACTCTGGCGAGGTAAAAACTAAACAGGTATTCTACCACTAATAAATAAAGACCTAACATACAGGGTGTTTTTTGGGAGTTTTAGTTAGACATTTCTGGGAAAGCTTTATAGATACGTTTTTGAAAATTTGAACTTAGGGGTTACTCTGAAAATTCAATCGATGGCGAATGCAGACAATACTTTAAGATTTTATTTCATGAAAACTATGGAAACGGAGTTTTCACTAGCGCAGAGAGGAGAAATAGAGCTTTCTTTTGGTGTACTTAACAAAACCTTGTGTTGCGTAGGACGTCACCAATGAGGCTCCAAATATAAGAAAATTGAAAGACTAAAAACTCGAGTTTTTTTAAATGAAGTGACCATTTTCTTACTATTGCATTTGATGGAGAATCAAAATGGCATTACAAGTTCCTATTCCTATCTTTAATAGTTTGTGACTTTATATCAAAAGAACTGAAATTTCACGTAGAATCCAAAAATGCAATGAAAAATAGGGGTTCCTATTTCAAATAACGAAGTCGCTAGCTACTTCCGGCATTTCCGGAAGTGCTGCCATTTTGAAAATATTTTACATCGATTCGACTTTCAGAGTAACCCCTAAGTACACATTTTCAGAAACCTACCTATAAAATTTTCCCGAAAACGTCTAACTAAAGCTCCCAAAAAAACACCCTGTATACCTAGTAAACAAAATTAATTTTATTCTTTTTCATTAGTCAGTCGCTGAAGACGTTATTGTGCTAACCTGAACTATTATGTCGGCTTGCACCATAACATGAATTGTAATATTTGGGTAGGAAATTGAGACCCACTCAACAGTACTCAAGTATTAACTCGACAAAAAAAAAAGATTTGTCTTAACATAACTGTAATTAACTTCAAGTTTTCTATTCTTAGATTTTCATTAACGTATGATTATCACACACAACATAATACGAGCTTATAGCTGCTTTCGAGGTTCGAACTGCTAAAATGAATGGTTGTATGGAGGGTTTACTTTTAATAGATCTTTCAAAGGGAGTTGGATGGTTTGAAATTTTAAAAGTTTGTTGACTGCTGTTCCACTGCTTACCCTTTCTATTTTCTAGGCGGAAGAAGATTCCACTCTGCACTGAGCACAAAATTTCTATTATACAGCACAAATTAGCACAAAATTAGCACAAATTTATGGCATTACTTCATTTTGATTTTGGTAATGGTGTACCTCCAGAGTGAAATTGGAGCTACAGATATAAAATGTTTGATAACTCCGTTACTGCTTGAGCACAGAATTTATATTATACGGCACAAATTAGCACAAAATTGTGGCATTGCTGAATTTTCATTTTGGTAATGGTGTACCTCCAGCGTGAAGTTGGAGGTACAGATATAAAATGTTTGATAACTTCGTTACGACTTGAGCACAAAATTTGTATTATCTGGCACAAATTAGCACAAATTTATGGCATTACTGAATTTTGATTGTGGTGATGGTGTACCTCCAACTTCACGGACCTGTGAAGTTGGATTGAACATGATGAACGAAATTTAACCGCTATTAAACCGGTTAATTGATATTGAAATAGCGGTTACGGTTTCGGTTTTCGGTTATTACAAGAGACCGGTTTCGGTTAATAACGGTTTTCAGTTTGCATGAAATAGCGGTTTTCTCCGATTTTCGGTTACGGTTTCGTTCTGGATAGATGCCCTGGTTATTAACGGGATAATACAAGAAATTTCACCAACACCGGGATATTTGTCATTTTTCTGTTGGACAATACCTTAGTCCATAAAAATTTGGCTCCTGAAATTGATAATAATTATTGCTAAAAGAAGTTCCAATTTAGAAAATGTTGCTACTGTAACGCACGTTTGTTTTTAAAAAATAGTTTTTTACAATGAAGTTTGTACTTATAGGATATTACGTATTAGTTTTGCATGGCACCAACTTTTACAAATCTTGGGCATGGTAATCACGAAACAATAATGAATTATAGCGAACGCTACATAAATAATGTTCCGTTCACTAAATACGTACCAAACATTAACTGCTATCATTAAATAAAAAAAAATAAGTTGAATTAACTAGTTTCTCTTATCAATTTGCAGTTTATTCTATTATTAATCTTGGAAATAACAATTGCTCAATCGGTATTCCCAACCTTGATTTTATTTGAAAGCAACAGTATAAAAGTGTGGGTACTTTGTAATTTCTAACAGAAGCTTAAAAAGTATTCAGTGCAATGATGCGTTACCTCATTTTCGCTTTACTTGCCATTTTGTTACTGGCAAACCAAGGTATGTGTTTTTAATATATTTTGGTCGTCAAGATTTTTTATTGTTACTCGCGTGTGTGTAGGTTTCTGCGGTGAATATGAAGACTGCGTTAGAAGCTTATGCCACGTGCTGCGACCAGAAACTTATAATATTTGTGTTCAAAGCTGTGGAAGAAAATATCTCTGATAAATAATCAACTATTATTGTTAAATTAGTAGTATACTAAATAAGTCACTGTAGACTATTTTTTTGAGAGTGGTCTATACAGGGTGGTAAGCAACTTACTAGGAAATGGGTATGGGTAGTTGTCACAAAGGTATTTTTTTGAATAATTCATAATGGAAAGGAAGTAAATTTACAGAATTTACCTATGTTTTATAAATAAAATAAATGTTTTTAAAGTGGCTGTGATGTACATTGGTTTTGGAAATAACGTAATTGTGGAATTGACATTCCCAACTACGTCTTTGTGTCAAAGCAAATGTATAAAAGTGTAAAAATTAATCAGAATGAAATAGCGGTTACAGTTTCGGTTTTCGGTTATTACAAGAGACCGGTTTCGGTTAATAACGGTTTTCGGTTTGCATGAAATAGCGGTTTCTCCGGTTTTCGGTTACGGTTTCGTTCTGGATAGATGCCCTGGTTATTAAGGGTATAATACAAGAAATTTCACCAACACCGTGATATTTATCGTTTTTCTGTTGAACAATTCCTTAGGCCATAAACATTTGGATCATGAAAACGATATTCTCCTGAAATTGATTATTATTGCTAAAAGAAGTTCCAATTTAGAAAATGTTGCTACTGTAACGCACGTTTGTTTTTAAAGAATACAGTTTTTTTACAATGAAGTTTGTACTTATAGGATATTACGTATTAGTTTTGCATGGGGCCAACTTTTATGAATCTTGGCCATGGTAATCAGTAATCACGAAACAATAATGAATTATAGCGAACTCTACATAGATAACGTTCTGTTCACTAAATACGTACTAAACATTAACTGCTATCATTAAATAAACAAAAATAAGTTGAATTAACTAGTTTCTCTTATCAATTTGCAATTTATTCTATTATTAATCTTGGAAATAACGTAACTGCTTAATCGGTATTCCCAACCTTAAGTTTATTTGAAAGCAACAGTATAAATGTGTGGGTGTACTTTGTAATTTCTAACAGAAGCTTAAAAAGTATTCAGTGCAATGATCCGTTACCTCATTTTCGCTTTACTTGCCATTTTGTTACTGGCAAACCAAGGTATGTGTTTTTAATATAAGATCGTCAAGAATTGTTATTGTTACTCGCGTGTGTGTAGGTTTCTGCGGTAAATATGAAGACTGCGTTAGAAGCTCATGCCTGATGCTGCCACCAGAAACTTATACTATATGTATTAAACACTGTGGAAGAAAATATCTCTGATAAATAATCAATTATTATTGTTACATCAATAGTATAATAAATATGTCACTGTAGACTATATTTTTTTGAGAGGGTGTTAACCAACTTCTTACTAGGAAATGGGTAGTTGTCACAAAGGTATTTTTTTGAATAATACATAAAAGAAAGGAAGTAAATTTACAGAAATCGGATTTTGCATAAATTGCAAACCCTCATAAATGTTTTTAAAGTGGCTGTGATGTACATTGGTTTTGGAAATAACATAATTGTGGAATTGGCAGTGCCGGTTTTACATGTCATTTAGTAGTACGCACTAAGCAACATTGGGCCCCCCACTATCACCACCCATCCTCACAACAATTTGCATACATAGCAAAACTTCGAATTTGATACAAGCCAATCTATGCTTTTTTTCTACCTCCGTTGCTTTTGAGACGATAAAAATGAGAATCATTCAGACTAATATTATTTTAGATAGCTTCATAAGATGAAAACGGCAAGTCTGAATTCTCAAGAAGCTTAAGCAATACAATAAATACGGCGCATCTATCTTTATTTATGGTAGGTGCGAGTACAAACAACCCCGCAAGTAAACGAAGTGTACGCCGGAAATTATGGCAATAAAAATGTTGTTGCATAATTGGAATGTTTCACATTAGTGTGAACTTGCTGGAGAATAAAACTTACATTTTGCATTAGTTGTATGAATTTCTCCATTTATTTAGCTTGATAATATTAAAAATAAAGTACTTGATATGTAGCTAAAATCTTTATTACGAGTTTCTATGGCGATCGATTTCGGCAAGTTTTGCCATCATCAGGCCTAGCTGTAAGTACATATGGTGTAATTGTATATTAATATAAGGTGTGGGGGTTTTTTACCGTCTGGGTGAATTTTATGAGAACATGAATGAAAGTTGTGGTGAGTTCTTTGGTCAATCTGTAAAAGGGAGGGTTATTATATAAATGAAAAAATATTTAATAAAATCAGTACCTTTTGTTGAGGGGGAAGTTTCACCAGATTCTACATGTTACTTCCCCCTCAACAAAAGGTACTGATTTTATTAAATATTTTTTCATTTATATAATAACCCTCCCTTTTACAGATTGACCAAAGAACTCACCACAACTTTCATTCATGTTCTCATAAAATTCACCCAGACGGTAAAAAACCCCCACACCTTATATTAATATACAATTACACCATATGTACTTACAGGTAGGCCTGATGATGGCAAAACTTGCCGAAATCGATCGCCATAGAAACTCGTAATAAAGATTTTAGCTACATATCAAGTACTTTATTTTTAATTACATTTTGCAATTTTTTTAAATACTTTTTCAGCAATTTAAGAGCAATTTTTACGAAAATACAAATATTAGTACCGTAACATCTGGGTCCCATAGATCACAGGCCCGGGTTCCGCGGGGCTGATAGTTACCATGATAGTTACGCCCCTGATTCACAAACCCCCCTTGTCTCGGCATAATTAAGTACAAAGATTATTTACTTAGAAAGGGAGGAGGAAATATTCAATCTGCAATAAACTCTTTTAAAATATATGACCAGTAATAAATTTTAGTCTCAAACGTGTTAAAGGGTGTTTATTCTTCTTATTATTATGTATACCTTCTTTTGAGATTTTAACATTCGTGTTATTTAAGATTGTTATATCTTACAGTATTTATTCTGAAGGCAAGTCGTGAGTGAAATAAATACACATTAATTCCTTAATTTTAAATGCATTGATTGCGCTATACCTATAGTACCTATAATTAATAAACTTAAAACTTTAGATTTGTGCAGGCCCTACGCACTTTCCGTGCCTTACGCACGTGCGTAGTGTGCGTAATGTATAAACCGGCACTGGGAATTTGCATTCCCAACTACGTCTGTGTAAAAGCAAATGTATAAAAGTGTAAAAATTAAACACAACAGAATCTCAAAGAGCATCGTCAGCAATGTTTCGCTACCGTATCGCTTTTCTTCCCTTTTTGGTATTGGTAGATCAAGGGATGCTTTTGTTAAATATGTAAATTTTAATTTACAAGCATTTCAAATGTAACTTTGCGGTGAATTCGAAAACTGCCTTGAAATTAATAGTAGATATGTAATAGTAATAAATATATAATCATTCCTTTTCTTATTCATCCCTCCTTTATAATGATTGTGATTCATGTCACATGTGCTAATATTTAGGTTACGGCGTCTGGAAAATGGAAGAAATTGTTAATAAGGAACTGGGAGACAACAAGTTAAATCAAATGAAAGTTCGTTGACTCATTTTCATAGTGCTTACAAATCATATTGCGTGTTTTATTTCAGCGGCTCATATTCTGGTGGAAGCTTTTGTAGGAGTTGTGTTAGTCGTAAAGGAGGATTATTTAAATTTTTTTTAAGACACTTTGGAAGGATTCCTGCGTAAGAGGGATTTAAAAAGATTTGTTTGACAGGAAGGACATCTCCATATGGGGAGACAACAGCATTCTATCCATAAATGTGAAAAACCGGTGAAATTGGAGGAGTGGAAAATAAACCCTTCAGGGCATTAATGGTGTTTGAGATTTTAGGTTGATCTAGGGTTTCTTCGCAAGGAATGTTATATTACTCGAAACCCAACTAATGCTTAATTTGTAAAAAAGGATTCAGTAGTTGTAAATAAAATATTAAAAGGTGGATAGTGCTAAATTTTGTTTAAATATGAATTACTCTAACAAATTGTAAATTTAAAGGGGAAGAATAAGCATCTGAATGAATAGTAAGTGAATACCTGACGCCATATTTCAGTACTTCAACTGGTAGGCTGCACTTTAATACATCTGCTCGTAACAGAAGTTACATATCTCACAGTTCATTTATTATATACCATATTACCAGTATAGGTTATCATACAACTGTTATAGTCTAAACACCACTTTGTTATATGCGAATAATAACAATAAAACAAACTTCAATCCACTTTTAAGGGCATTTTTGAATCACGAACTAACCTCATTTCAGAAAATCCACTGTATAAAGTCGTACTTCTTCTTTTCAACTAAATTTATTTTGCATTCTCCCAATATTTGCCCATTATTCCTTACGATAATTATAATAATAAAAGTTGTTGACAATTTGAAAATGAAACGGTGTTATGGTATAACGCAAGAACTTTCACCAACACCGTGATATTTGTCGTTTTTCTGTTGATCAATTCCTTAGACCATAAAAATTTGGATCATGAAAACGATATCCTCCTGATTCCTGAAATTGATAATTATTACTAAAAGAAGTTTCAATTTATAAAATCTTGCTACTGTAAAGCACATTTGTTTTTAAAGAATAGAGTTTTTTTACAATTAAGTTTGTATTTTTATAGGATATTACGTATTAGTTTTGCATGGGACGAGCTTTACGAATCATGGCATGGTAATCATGAAACAATAATGAATTATAGCGAACGCTACATAAATAATGTTCCGTTCACTAAATACGTATTAAACATTAACTACTATCATTAAAAAAAAATAAAGTTGAATTAAGTAGTTTCTCTTATCAATTTGCAATTTATTCCATTATTAATCTTGTAAATAACACAATTATTACTCAATCGGTATTCCCAACCTTGATTTTATTTGAAAGCAACAGTATAAAAGTGTGGGTACTTTGTAATTTCTAACAGAAGCTTAAAAAGTATTCAGTATAATGGTCCGTTACCTCATTTTCTCTTTACTTGCCATTTTGTTACTGGTAAACCAAGGTATGTGTTTTTAATATATTTGGGTCGTCAAGATTTTTTATTGTTACTCGCTTGTGTGTAGGTTTCTGCGATGAATATGAAGACTGCGTTAGAGACGTATGCCAAGTGCTGCCACCAGAAAGTTATAATATTTGTGTTCAAAGTTGTGGAAGAAAATATCCCTTTATAAATAAATTATTGGTAGGTAAATCAATAATATAATAAATATGTCACTGTAGACTACTTTTTTGTTAACCAAGTCCACATTGTAACCTTACTAGGAAATGGGTAGTTGTCACAAAGGTAATTTTTTGAATACCTAATACAAAAAGAAAAGAAAGTAAATTTACAGAATTCGGATTTTGCATGAATTGTAATTCGATCGCAAACTGTCTTAAATGTTTTTTAGGTGGGTGTGGGTTTTGGAAATAACGTAATTTTGAAATTGGCATTCCCAACTACGTCTTTGTGTAAAAGCAAATGTATAAAAGGGTAAAAATGTAAATAAACACAACAGAATCTCAAAGAGCATCGTCAGCAATGTTTCGCTACCTCATCGCTTTGCTTACTTTTTTGTTTTTGGTAAATCAAGGGACGCTTTTTTTTAATATGTAAATTTTAATTGTCCCATCTTGACCCACTCAAGGCAATCATCAATTAATTAACTTGTTTTCATGATGAAGCTGGTAAACTGATCAGCGCAATATTGAAAAATAAAAAAAATATTAATTATAACCACTGAGGCAATGCAACAGTGATTGTTATTTCTACTGATTATCACAAAAAGATGTTTGCACTTATCAATACTCCAGATTATAAAATTAACAAGTCTACTGCAACCACATATTTAGAAAAGAAGACCAAATCCATAATTAATTCGACCACTTTAGAGAAAAAGCTTAAAAATAAATTGATTCCTCGAGAAAAAAGTTCTAGAACTCCAAAAATTCATAAAGGAAAAGAATGGCTTCTAAGGCCAATCGTTAATGCGTTTAATTCCCCTACACACGAACTTGCAAAATTTTTAGCAAAAACTCTTCAATCTATTTGTGAAAGTGCCAAACTCTTACGACTTTTTACATAAACTTAATAAATTAAATTTTATCTTCGAAGACATATTAGTGAGTTTTGATGTCACTTCTTTATTTTTTACAAAAGTACCAGTCTACGAAACCATTCAATCCATGAGGATAACCTTAAATTAATTGATCACTGTATAAATTCTACATATTTTTTATATAACAACAAATTTTATAAACAAATTCAAGGAACACCAATGGGTTCGCCACTTTCACCCACTTTAGCCACTATCTACATGGAAGATTTTAGTGAGAAACCCATTAAAGCCGAAATGGTACCGCGACGTGGACGATACATTTCTGATTTGGATTTGAAGAAGTTCCAATTTATAAAATGTTGCTACTGTACCTAACGCACGTTTGTTTTTAAAGAATACAGTTTTTTACAATTAAGTTTGTATTTATAGGATATTACGTATTAGTTTTGCATGGGACCAGCTTTACGAATCTTAAATTGAATAATGTATGTGTTGATTTTATCCTTTTTTTCTCGACAGTTTTCGCTTTTCCGTCCCCTTTTTTGCCTTTTTAGATGCTTTTTTTAAATTATTTTTTATGCCTTTTTGCCTGCCTTTTTTAAACTTTCATTTTGTCTAACTATCCTTAACGTATAACATTTTAGAAACATTAAAAATCTGATGTTTGGTTTGAAACAAAATAGTCATCTTTCAAAGTTAATGTTACTTGTATTTAGTAGCGTTGTACATACCAGAAACCTAAACACTTGAAACATATCGTAACAAACTAAAAATACACGTTTCAATGTGAATGTTTTACATTTTTATCCAAAATTACAATTTAGTGTTTAATTGGAACGAAAAATTTCCGTTTCGAAAAATAGATTTATTCATCATTCATCATGAGTAGATGTGTGATATTGCATAAATGGCTTATTTACCAAAGAGTCGGTAGCTCAGGTGGTTTGTGTGGCTGTTGTCCGAGTTCGAATCCCACTTGAAGCAATAGGATTTTTCAGCATCACCGATCTCCTTCGAGTCTACACGAAGAGAATTTGGGGGTCCTGGAGAACGAGCCACCGGAGTACATGGGGCTCTGCAGGGTCTGCGCACTGGGAAAAGAGCCCCTCAGAGCAGTTGGGGCTCTCGGTACCGTAGTTTCTACCACATTTCTATTCTACCAATTTTTTTATACTCAGGTATGTTTCATGTATATGACACATTTCAAATATTCACGTATGAAACATTTATAAGGACACATTTCTCCTACATATCAATAAATTACTCTCTGATATGTTTCAAGAAACATATAGGTATAAAATGTTTCGATGTAACGTTTTCGTGTTGTTTCAAATCTAGGTTTCTGAAGGCGGGCATTAAACATCTATGTTATGTGTATGAAACGTTGCTGTCGATGTTTCGGAGATGTTTCATGTTTCAGATATACGTTTCTAAAACATTTCAGAAACGTTTTCTTGCACTGTGGGTTGTTTATTGAATTTTTGGATTCTACGTGATATTTCAGTTCTTTTGATAAGTTATTTTGACTTATTTAAAAAAAATGGCGGATGCAAACGGTGCTTTAAGAATTCATTAGTTGAACACCGTTGCAGCTATGGCAACCGAATTTTCACCAGCGCATAGAGGTGGAATAGGGCTTTCTTTTGGTGTACTTAAAGAAAGTTAAGTTGCGTACGACCTCATCTATGGGCCTCCAAATTTAGGAAAACTCAAAGACGAAAAACTCAGATTTTTTATATGAAATGAACATGTTCTTACTATTGAATTTGATAGAGAATCAAAATGGTCATATTTTGGTATTACATGTTCCTATACTTTTTTATTTTTTATTTTCAGCAATTCCATTTCTCGCAGGGTGGTAAGGTGGAGAGGGTACAATCATACAAATAAACAAATTAAAATTAAAATGTGATAGAGACGTCTCCACATTACATGAAAACATAATCGACAAAAACTGAACGAATAATCCCGCGATCGGCGTGCCATACTTTAAAAGGTTAGGTTAGGGTAAGTTCGTTGAAAAGAAAATACTTACAGAAATAACCAAGTCAAATAAAGGGTTGAAATCAGAGCAGTAAAATGCATCAACGCCGCAATTAAATTAATTGCGGCGTTGATGCATTTCAACATCCAAAAATTCAATAAAAAGTACGGGTTCCCATTTAAAATAACGAAGTTAGTAGCTACTTTCAGCATTTCCAGAAGCGATGCCATTTTGAAAATATTTGACATCGATTCGGTTTTCAGAGTAACCCTCAGTTTAAATTTTCAAACATCCAGAAAAGTGTAACTAAAGCTCCCAAAAAAATACCCTGTATATCACATCATTCTTTTTGTTATTCATCATCTATAATGATTGTTATATATTCATGTGCTAATATTTAGGTTACGGCTTCTTTTGACAAATTAAAAATGGAAGGAATTGTTAATAAGGAACTGGGACACAATAAGTCAAATCACGTTTACTCATTTTCATAGTGGTTACAAGTCACATTGCGTTAGTAGGTATTATTTCAGTGGCTCTTATTCTGGTGGAAGCTTTTGACTTTTGAGGAGTTAGTTGTTTGTACAGGAGGATGTTTAAATTTTTTTTAAGACGCTTTGGAAGGATTTCTCCCATAAGAATGGTTACAGGGATTATAAAGATTTGTTTGACAGGAAGGAAAACAGCGAAAAACCGGTGAAATCTATGGATTATTATTGGAGGAATGGAAAATAAACCCTTCAGGACCTTAATGGTGTTTGAGATCTTAGGTTTATCTAAGATTTCTTCGCAAAGAAGGTTACTTGAAACCCAACTAATGCTTAATTTGTAAGAAAGGGTCCAGTAGTTGTAATATTAAGAGGTGGATATTGCTAAATTTTGTTTAAATATGAATTACTCAAACAATTGGCAAAACTAAAGCGGAATAATAAGGATCTGAATAGATTGTGATCCTCTCTTCTTGATTTATAATGTTGTCATTTATCTATTTGAAGTCGCTGCTGAATTCCACCAACCTTTGTACTGACTTCGTTTCTTAGTACATAATTATTTTCTTCAATTACCCTTCCTTGATTTGTTGTTTTTTCTACAACTTTTTCTGTTACTACAGTTGAGCGTCCTCTTTCTTGACCGTTTCTTCTTGCGTCCTTTTTTAATTCTGATACACTTCTTCTAATGTTTTGTACTTTAGCCTTGATTTCTTGTTTTGTATTTCATAATCATACCTATGTTTGTTTCTATCAGTAACCGCATCCACCGATATTAATTTTTTCGGCTATTTTACTATTTTGATTATTATAATTAAGTATATATTTAAGCAGTAACCGCATCCCGTACGTTAAAAACGACAGTATAAAAGAGTGTGAAATTTTTAAACCTCTAAGAAATCCGAACAGACTCAATAGCAATGTTTCGTTATTTAATTTTCGCTTTAGTTGCCTTCTTGGTACTGGTGAATCATGGTATGTAGAAAATTCTCTTTAATTGTTCTTTCTATCACTTTCTTTGTAGGTTTCTGTGGTGAAGATGCCTACGCCATATGTGTTGATTACCATAAATGCGCCTCAAAACGAGGTGCGGCACAGGACCGTTGCTACGAGATGTGCAGTTCAAACTTATAAATTGTGACAAATGTACCTTACAAATGACACATCATAACGTTGAAATGTTATAATTGAATAAATAAACAAGTTTTAAAAGCAATTTTCAATGGAACATCTAATCCCTTTAAGGTCTTTGTGCAAATTATAAAGGTTATTATAATATTAATAAGTCTCCGTATCTTCGCTAATGTACGATTACGTAATTTGTCTCGATGACTTCGATATGTGTTTGCCAATGACTACCAGAAATCGTGAAAATCGTTACTGAATTATACTGAAATCGCTCTTGGCCAAATTAATGCCAAACAGGAACATCACATTTTTTAAGCCAAAGTGGCATTTTTATCTTATATCTATTTATCTGGGTTTACTGCAGAGAACTGAACCTCCAATTTTCTCGGCAAATAGGTGCACTGGCATTTGTATTACCGATAAAACTGGTGGGAATAACGATTAGTGAAAGAAAAGTTTTGATGGAAAGCATACAGAACAAAGTAATCTTTATCACTATACATATAATAACCGAAAGATGTGTATATGTTTGTGTTGCTGTGCACTTTTCCGACAGTCGCCGAATCCTGACGAATGCGGATGTGATATTTTAAAACCAAAGCTATTATAAATTTATAACCTAGAAATTAATGCTACAATTATAAATACCCCCGCAAACCACGTAAATATCTGCACTAATTTTTTTCAAAGTAAGTTTTAAACATTTTAGTATAAAAGTCCGTTATCTTATTCAAGCGGTATTTGTGTCTAAATATATTTTCTTTACTTAGAAAATACGTTCAAAGTTTCCTTATGGAGATTACGTGTAAAATAGAATTCGCTATTTGTGCTTATTTTTGGGTTAACATTTTGTGTAAACATGCAAAGTTTGTCTGTCCGAGGTCATTAACCCATTTCGAACATTAAAACAATGGCAGAAAGTATTTTCGCGAAAATTTTCAAAATGACAAGTATCGGAAACTATTTCTCGATAACATGGAAATTTAATTATTTCAAGTTGAAAAGTTATTCAAATGATGAAAAATGATTCTATTATGCCCGCGTTAACATTTTCATGGTTAAAATGATGTAAAAAGTAGTAACAGCATTTATCGTAGACTGATTTATGTGTCCCGATACCTTCTTTCGGTAACTTTCGAAATGTACATGTTTGTGTGCTTATTTCGAATTTAGAGATTTTGAACGATGGACGATGTCGTAGGTAACATATATAGTCGAATGTTTTCACCGAGAAAAATGTTTTTGTCTACATATTTAACTTAATATCTATTGATGAAAGTAGGTGACAAGTGTATTGTTACGTTACATTAAACCAAAGAGAATACCTATACTTTGACTATACTTCTAAATATACAACTTATATTGTAATTAAGAGGAAGTAAAATCCATATTTACTGCTGTACATATATATGTGTAAATGGTGGCCTTTAGTTAGTGAAATAAACAAAAATTTGAAACTGTTTAAGGTAGAGAAGGTCTTTCTATAAAACAGATGTTATGCAACGTTAGACCAGCTTCTATTTGTACATTTTATGTTTTATGGTATTTTTAGTTTTACTGTTAAAGATGAATGTTAAAATGTTCTCCCTAAGGCCATTCGTATACCCAAAAAGTTGCCAGTGTCCAAATTGAGTTCTTTTACATTCAAAATTCATTCTAAACTATCCTTATGAAGTTCACACGGAATTTGTTATATTTTCGTTAATTTTTGGGCAAAGACTATGTGCAAAGACGTAATTAACATTGTGAAAGGGCCATTATGTATTTTTGGTCTCAAATCTATTCCAAAAAGTTTGCATTTTACATTTTTTTTAATAATTGGTAAAAATTTACTATAAGTAGGTAGGAACTAATTCGTATATCTTTACCAAATATCAACCCATTTTTGTGATTTTTACGTCAAAATAATGTAAGTAAATGTAATCCTTTATTTTAGTTACTTTAGTACCTTGCTAAATTACAGATACCTACAGGGTCAAAAACCTGAAAAGGTACAAAAATGTAAAATTTTTTTCTTTTTTCAAGCAACTAAGCCAGCTCAACAAGGTGTGATATTTTAAAACAAAAGCTATTACAACCTACAATCACAGATACCCCCTCCCCCCAAAGCACGCAAAACGCGAGAATCGCGTGTACCCCCGTTTATATATTATAATACTGTGTTAAATATTATTATGAAATAAAAGGAAATGGAAAAGCAGGTATGTTAGCTCAACTGTCCTTAAAGTAACTGTTGTGGCCCAGATGGTAGACTCCCATCTTACCAAAGAGTTCTTTAACGGGACATTTCGTACCCTAGTTAAATTGTCCTGCCGAATTACACTCGAGGTTTCTATCTATTTATACCGAGTAAATTTGTGTTGTTTAATTAGTTGACCGTTATTCTCGTCTAATTGCTAGGCAACAGATTTTTATTAAACAACCCAAATTTACTCGGTAAAATACAAACCGCTTGTGCATTTGTGCAATATTATAAGTGAAAATTGGATTACAATAGAATTCAAACAAGTTACGCTTCTTAGATTAAGTTATCGTGTACGGAAAACTATTAGTTAATTAAAATTTCGTAATCAATTCTTGATCTAAGTGGCATTCCAGTTTAATTGAAGTATAGGTGTTATGATAAGATTATTTTTGTGAAACTTCATTTAGGTGTGTTTACTAAGGAATTCAACGTTTGCGTAGGTATCACTCAAGTAAAATCAGTAACCGCATCCGCCGATTTTCATATTATTTGTTTTTACGTCATTTTACATTTTTGATTATTATAATTATGAATTTAATCAGTAACCGCATCCATGTTTACTCTAAAAACGGTAGTATAAACATTTTTTAAACCTATAAGAAGTTCTAACAGAGTCAATAGCAATGTTTCGTTATTTCATTTTCGCTTTGGTTACCATATTGGTATTATTTCTATCTCTTTCTTTGTAGCTGTCCGTGGTGATGGGTACAATGATTGTGTTGATTTTCAGGATTGCTTCAACAAACTCGGTAACGAATTTTGAAGAGTTTCCTCGATTATTTAATTATTATTATTTAATGAATTTAATAATGTAACCCACATTTTACTCTATTATCGTTCTCATCTTTCATCAAATTTATGTATCATCAACAGTATTGACGCTATGTAATTGAACCATTCAAATAGCTTGATAATGGGATTAGTTGCGTGTTGTAGTATTATTCATTACGACCCCCTTTGTGTTGTTACGAACTACCCAAGATGTTCAGTTATTATGACGCATATTTTACAACTTGAACTCAAATTAAGGGAAATAGTGTTTGCATAGTATTAGTTTACTGTGTTCAATATGTCCAAAGTTGTGCCAAGTAAAGAGCATTCGCGGACAGTGCTCATTTTTTGTTTTCATTTGACCACCTTCATCTGAAAGAAAGTGATAAAACGTTTTGTACTCCACCATCTTACAGATTTTCAAAAAGCAGAACAAGTACGAATTTGGCACGAAACTCTAACATTGGTTAAGAATAATGGTGGATACCAAATTATGTCGAAAATTCTAACAGGCGATGAAAGTTATCGGTTTTTTCAAATTTACCAGTAAACGATGAAAGATAGGTATAGCGAAGTTAAAAGAAAAGTTGAAGAGGAGGTCGTCCATTGGTGAACAAATATACAGGGTGTTCCATTTGAAAAAACCGAAAAAAATTTGTTGGAAAAAGTGAGAGTTTAAAACTATTTTTTGACCACCCTATACAATATAAAAATTCAAAACTTAGTAACAAAAAAAGTTGTGTCCTTTAGCTTTGTAAATTTCAAAATTCCAGCATTAAATCTGAGACGGTGGCGAATTTTTCAAGAGGAGCATGATTTTTCCATATTTACCGAAAAAAATAGTTTTTCTCCGCAACGAGTGGAGGAGTAAAAAAAATATTTAAGGGCAATATAACAGTGACTACAGAGGTTCTTAAAATGTAAAAAAAGTTAGGTCATTTCATTTGAAAAAAAGTAAGTCGTTTGTCTACGTTAGTGTTGAACCACCCTGTATATATGAAAATAATTTAAAAATATTTCATTTTGACCACCATTAATAGATACCTTTCAAATAAATCTGTAAGTATTATACAATAAGAGTTATAGAATAACGACAGAGCATTGCCCGATCCTGTATGGTACCCATCCTTAGTGAACCACTCTGTATATGAAGAAAGTACCTGATATTGTTATCACTGCATCTAATTTATGTCTAATAGCATTTTCCAGAACTAATAATTACTTCCCGTAATTTCTCGTGATCAACTTACTCTATGACTATTATACTTCCTGAGATATGATACCTCGCCGGCTTCATAATGAACCACCCAGTATATCTAAGGACTCATAACAGGGTGAAAGTTAACCGAGATTACTTTGGCGCTGTTCTCTGGGAACAAAATGGGCGAGTGAGAGGCTGTGGACTTAAGATAGCTAACCATACCACCCTCAATTTCCATACAACTTATGTACCCACGTAATTATCCCGGAGATAAAAGTGTGGGAAGCACAAGATATATGTGCATTATTACATTAATAATTGTAGTGGTAGTCGTAACGTTCCCTACATTAGTGCAATGCAACGTCTTCACTTTAGTTACAAACCTCAAAACAAGCTTCTGCGGACATTTTTCATTGTTGTCATGTTGTCCATGTGCATTTGCAGACGTGATCGTTGCAACCTGCTTTACGTCAATGGCATCTTCGACTCAACCTTCGAGATTTCAGTAGAAATAAAGTTGCGGATCACAAGACGAGGCTATCCTCAGCTCGAGCAGGAAGAAGGTCGAAACAATGACGCTGCGAATAGGTGATCTTGAAATCACATCCCAATCGTCTATTCGATATCTGGGAGTGATGGTTGACACCCGACTTAACTTTAAGCAGCAAGCGGGCCACGTAGCCACAAAAGCGTAAGCCATCAGGATTGTCCTGTCGAGGCTCGTGCCTAACATTGGATGCCCAAAGCAGAAAAGAAGAGCACTGCTGGAGTCGATGATCACGTCAGTCCTTACATATGGGATCGCTGTCTGCGCTGAGGCACTCCAGACGCATAAATCACGGGGAAAGTGGCATCAGTCTATCGACAGAGTGGCCAGCGAATTTCGCACGGTGTCAGAGAATGCCGTGAGTATCATCGCCGAGATGCTGCCTATAGGAGTACTTACCGAGGATAGGGATCCACCACCCTGACCACCGATCAACTGTGGACGGACGAAAGGACCAATAGTCTGCATCGATGCCAATTGCTGTCGGCCAATGGAAGACGCCGCAAGTGGATACATGGGTTAATCGACCATACGGAGAGGTGAACTACTACCTCCCGCAGATGCTCTCAGGACCCTATCTTCACACATTCAAGCATGAGGATTTCCCGGAGTGCCCGGGCTGTAGAGGAGTTCCCTAAGATGCTGAGCATACGTTCTTCGAGTGTCCGCGCTTCAATGCGGCTCGCAGCACTCTCAAGAGTGCATTTGGAGAAAGGATCCAGCCTGAAAATCTGGTGGAAGACATTCTTTCGTCGGACTCGGCTTGGGAAGCAACAGTCGCGGCTGAAGTCCTGATCGGAAATTCCACGGAGAACAGGAGGCAGGCGATAGAGGATGTTTTTTAGTCGGTACTGGTTGCATAAGTGTCTAGCCAAACATACCAGGCGATTCGTAGTCAATACCATCCTAAGATCAAACCAAGTCCGACACTGTACTTCGGGAGTCTTTATCCCGAGTCCAAGTGCGTGAGTAACTGTATTTTTCAAACCCCTATAAAAGAAAAATACTAGCCTGAGCAGGCAACCAGGTTGCTGACAAGCTTACGAGAGTTGGAAATGGAAAACCACTGAGAGAACCCGAACCGGTTCCTGGTATTACATATAACAGGCCATACTGGAGCATTGGCCGAAAATTTCAGGACATAACCATCCTAAGATCTTTCTGAAAAAACCAAACGGTGATTAATAATAACTGTGATATTATTGAGAGAGAAAAGTTACGTAGTATGTAATTATAATAGGGCAGAAAGGTGGAGAAAAGGAGGAGCAATTTTCATTATTATCGACATTATGTAAGAAGCGCGAACGTACTAATTAAATGAAACAGTACCTACATTCTTTCGAAGGTATTTACAAAAAGGAGAAAGATTATTATTTGTAGGTGTGAAAACCAAAAAGTGGTTTTTGCAAACGATTAACCCAGTTATGAAATATTTGAAATGAAGACATTTCGTTTAATAATAATCAAATGGATGCATCGATGAAAAGATTGCGCCTTTCACATGTTTGATTTATAAATTATGACAATATGATGCGAAGGAATTTTAGTTTTCATGTCCAATTTAACAAAATAAAACGAAAAGCGTGACTCGAGCGCCATTTAATGTAATTTACAACTGCGGTAACTGGATCAGAAGTACTTTAATCCTAAAGTATTAAATTCAACTTGTAACATTTTGTTAGATTCTCTCACGTTCCAGTTGTTTACACGAAACTATACAATTTAATTTAATGAACACCCAAAGGCATCTAATTTTCTAAAATGTTTATTAATTAATTATTACAGCTGTCGATTAATGGTGCGTCGACGAGATTACGTTAATGTATTTTGTAATTGCGAAATTTCATTACATTTTCCAATGTTATTTCCTAATGTCGAAATGGTCACGTTTCAACGAAAATTGGAAAATCATTGATGTTAAATTTGTATACTCGCCCATTTCAGATTAGAAGCATGAAAAATTAGCGAAGACAGATCTCACGCTTGTTTATATTATATATACATACAGGTTTTTGCCTACTTGACAGGTATAAATCAGCTCATCTGTACGATGGTACATGCGTTGGTTAGTTTACCACCAGATATGACCTGCTTTAGTGTGGGAATACTAAAATTGAATTCGTCCATTAGTATTTAGATGGAGAGTACCTAAAGCGTTCAATCTATAAATCAGAATTAGTAGGTAACATAATTAATAACACACGAACGCGTAAGATCAAAAATAAACATTAAAACCTGTTATTACCTCCCTTAATTCGTGAATTGAAATAATTTTTTTTTTGTTACAGGAAACGTGCACCAATTTTAAGAAAATTATCCGAAAAATTTTGAGGTTCTTCCCAAAAATCACGTTTACGCAAAATTTATGGTAGTATTGATGGTGCATTCATAATGTACAGCACGTTTATACTCATATGTACTATTAAAGAATTAAAGAACGGTTTGCCCACCCATGCGTTGTTTAATATTAGTATAATTTATAGTTGTTGTCGATAGACAGTAATTGCTATATTTTTTTCGTGAACGGCCCTACATGGTGCTCTTATAAAAATAAAATGTGAGGTGAATAAACAAGGGTAATGTATAACTGCTCATGTATTAACGGTACTTTACTACCGAAATATATTGTAGAACATGAACTCCTTTCATGTTTGTTGTGAACAAAAAAAATGAATTAACATTTAACTGGTAGCGTTAAGGTTTTTAGTTTCAACATTAAGAGGTATTTATCAATTTTTTTTTCTAATTCCATTTAAAAATATAAATTACGATAATATAAATACATCGAAAATTTTATGTTTTTATTTTATAATAATCGTTTGCAATTACGGAAAGCATCAGGCAGTATTGCGGCCGCCTTTTAAGTGTACATTTTGGCAAATGTTTCCAGCTGAAAATTTGACAGATTGATACACGATTTTTTCGGCATTTTATTACCCATAATTTTAGGGAACGTTTTCGAAATGGATACTAAATTGGCAATTTTACGGCGAAAATTTGACGCTTTCGAAATTGAGAAGTCATAATTGTCAAACATTATACTGCTGAAATTTCGAAAATTGTATTAAAAACCTATCATACATAGAGTAACTGTGATTTGAGTGGAATTCTTGTGATCAAACTAACGCTAAAAAAGGCAGTCAGCGTATAAACTCGTAGAAACGCTATAGATATGTCGCAGGGATTTGATCAAATCTCTTTGATCAATTTACGGGATATAGTAAAATGAGAACTCCCTAAAAAAATTCAGTAATTTGATCAAATTCCTAAAGTGATTTAGTGAAATGACAAAAACAAGTTTTTGTAAAATCGTATAAAATTAGATCATTTATGCAGTAATGTGTGGACGTAAATAGTGCCTTTTGCGCATTAAGGCCTAAAAAACCGGCAATCGTAATTGAAATATGCAACCATAGCAACCAAAAATCTTATTTTTGAGAACGAATCACGCTATTTACTGTTCAAAGCTTTAAGGTGGATTTTACAAAAAATCTTCTTAGCATTTCGAGCGTTAACGACGATTTTGTCACTTTGGCGTCTTATAATTCCTTAGCCGCTGCGGGCCAAAATCGCCTCCTTCACCCCTTTAATTCAAAAATGGCTATTTTGTATTAAAATAATTAGATAATTTATGCAGTAATTTGTAGTGGTGGCAAATTTAATTTTTTTCCTATTCGAATATTCCTAAAAAAATATTCGAATATAGAACTATTCGAATTCGAATAACAGTCAGAAAAAAATTCGTTTTATTCGTGTTATTCGTTTTATTCGTTGTATTCGTTTTATTCATTTTATTCGTTTTATTCGTTTTATTCGTTGTATTCGTTTTATTCGTTTTATTCGCTTTATTCGTTTTATTCGTTACATTCTTTTTATTCGCTTTACTCCTTTTATTCGTTGGCCTAGTTTTATACTTTACCTACCTAGTAGAGCATTCTCCAATGGCAGCTTCATTTAAGCATAAAGTTTTGAAACCACCCTTAACCTTAATATGCGTTAGTAAATTACTTGTTGTTGCTTCATTAAATTTAAGGCACGTACTTATTGCAAATTTTGCAAGTAACAACCGCATCACTCGTATTCTTCACGAAATATTTCCACACTTGACTCATAAATCGCAGTAATGTAGTCTAAAATAAAAATAAACCAATTTTCTTTGTTTTGGCTATTATTTTATTCGTTTTATACCTCGTTTAATACGTTTTATACGTTTTATTCTTTTTATACGTTTTATTCGTTTTATACGTTTTATTCGTTTTATACGTTTTATTTGTTTTATACGTTTTATTCGTTTCATTCGTTTTATTCGTTTCTTTCGTTTTATTCGTTTTTATTCTAATTTGAATATATAGTGGTATTATTAACTATTCGAATAATTCTCGATTATACATTCGAATATTCGCAAAAAATTGCCACCACTAGTAATTTGCGGGCATAAATAGCGCCTTTTGCGCCCTAAAGCCTAAAAAACCAGCAATTGAAATATGCCACCTCAGCAACCAACAACTTGATCTTTACTTAAATTTAAACTGTTAATTAGTCAAACTTTACTTCTGTTTTTTCACCTTCGTTGAAGGTTAATAACGAGGTGTTTTTACTCATAAAAATATTTTCCGATTAATGCTGGATTGTCACCCACGTGAAAGTGAGTAGCGGGGTGCTTCCAATTAATCGTTTCACGTCATTACCCGTTAGTGTTGCCGATTAATTTCGGGGCTAATGTTTCAGTATACTTGTAAACTTACCTTAAAAAAAAAAAAAAAACCATAACCACTCACCCCATCCTTCGTTTTTCATCTGAGTTTTGACTTAATTCTCATATTAAATTTCATTGTCAAGGAGAGGTACTAAGTAGTTTTATTTATTATCATCGACCCCCTTCGTGTATTACTGACTTACTATGGATTACAACTTGATGTTTGTGAAAGAATCGTGCCATTTTTTTTCAAAGCTTTAAGGTGGATTTCATAAAATCTGCTTAGCATTTGGAGCGTTAACGACGATATTGTCACTTTGGCGTCTTATAATTCCTTAGCCCTTCGGACCGCGGACTTATAATTCCGCTGCGGACCAAAATCGCCTCCTTCACCTCTTAGATAATTTATGCAGTAATTTGCGGGCATAAATAGCGCGTTTTGCGCCCTAAGGCCTAAACAACCAGCAATTGAAATATGCTACCTCAGCAATCAACAACTTGACTTTTGAGAAAGAATCGTGCGATTTTTTTTCAAATCTTTAAGGTGGATTTAAACGATTTTATAAAAAATCTTCTTAGCATTTCGAGCGTTAACGACGATTTTGTCACTTTGGTGTCTTATAATTCCTTAGCCCTTCGGACCTCGGACAAAAATCACCTCCTTCACTCCCATAATTCAAAAATGGCTATTTTGTAAAATTGTATTAAAAGTAGATACTTAATTTATGCAGTAATTTGCGGGCATAAATAGTGCCTTTTGCACCCTAAGACCTAAAAAACCAGCAATTGAAATATGCTACCACAGCAACCAACAACTTGATTTTTGAGAAAGAATCGTGCCATTTTTTTTCAAAGCTTTAAGGTGGATTTAAACGATTTTACAAAAAATCTTAGCATTTTGGGCGTGAACCACGATTTTGTTCCTTTCGCGTCCTTTAATTCCGCAGCTCTTCACGCCCTTAATATAAAAATACATATTCCTAAGGATTCAAAAGGTTTATCAGCAAACCAAAATTACACTGCTCGGCAAAATTTCATTTTTCCTCTGTGTTTGGACCAAACCGAAATTTTTCGATTCATTGCGTGTCAAAAATGCTACAGCCGTGGTTATACAAATCTGGTAATAACGCCTAAAAGCTAATAAATAGAGCTACATTTGCTGTACAGCTGACCGTGGTAACTTGAATCCTATTAAAAGTTAATTTTTATGTTTTCCTAAGTATTTTGTGGATTATTTCAACTACAAAAATGGAACGACACTAGATAAGATCACTTTCGCACATCTGAACGTCTATGAAAAGGGCTACAACCTTGGTCACTTTATTAATTTATAAATGTTGTTCATTGGAACATTTCTGAAACCCTTAACCACCGAATAAAGATGTTTCTTGTTCTTAGCTCTGTTACAATTAAGGTCTTCTAATAACAATTTTGCACGTTGGTAGTCAATTCTGCTGTACAGCAACTGTTGTCACTTTGTAGTATATGAGGATAGAGATATAATTGGGCATACGAAGATTCTTTTCCTTGGACATTTCTTTTTAGATTGAGATACTGTGCACGGGTTCCAAACCAAAAATTGAGCACCTGAATTTCAATGTATACAGCATTTTATCTCAATCTCCGTGATCAGTTGACTGATGGGTTATTTTTGTCATTTTACTAGGATTCGATCAAATTTCTTAATTTTTTAAGGAAATAACCGTGTCGAGTTCTTATTCTGCTATCTCCCGAAAATTGTTCAACTTTCTTAGGATTTGATCAAATTAGTGTTTTCATCATATCCCTGCAACAGAAAGGTTTATTTCACTTACAATGTTTTTCATACGCTGCTTGGTGGCATTACTAATTTTCATTACTAGATGTTATAAACTTTAATCAAATAATTTGCTGTTACAGAATATCTTCTTAACCAATTATTTGCAATGTTCCCACACTTAAAAGCAATGGAATCGCGAACACAGCCAAACGGGGCACCGTGGCTTATACGTGTGATTAAAAAACCAAAAAAAGTGAATCAGCAGCATTTAATGGTCGCTGTAATGTTACTATTTTGAATTACAAATATACAGGGTATCCACCTATATTTTCTCCTACTTTAGCTGCCTATAACTTCTAAATGGTTCAGGAAATAAATATGCGGTTTTAACTGAAATGTTTCATTTCAGTACAAGTTTTGTTGAAATTGATTGAATTTTCTCTATCGATTTCGATTACGTTACAACGTACCTAAATGGCGGATTTTTGTCAATTTTTTGGATTGACTTTTTTAATGGATTACCCAGTAGGTATGTCTTTTTGTAATTTGAAAGAAGTGACTTTCGCCTATCCAGTCATGCAAAGTTTTTCAAAATTTGTTCGAAAATGTTTGAGTAATTAATCTTTAAAATGAGAGATGTAAAGTAAAAAATCACAAATATACTCCGCCATTTTTGTTCTGACGTAGTCGAAATCGATAAAGAAAATTCAATCCATTCAAACAGAACTTGTACTAAAATGAAGCAGTTCTATCCTGAACCGTTTACAAGTTATAGGCAGCTAAAATAGGGGAAAATATAAGTGGACACCCTGTATAAAATGGAAAGCTGCAAAAATGAAAAGGGTTGCCAAATTGTAGAAGCAACACTATTGATCAAACGATGAAAAAATACATTTGAAGCAACTTATAATAATTGCCATAATCTATGTAACCTGAAGCTCAACCGATTATTGCGCTTAAAAATATATTCGCGTTTATGTTAATCAAATTCGAACATAAAGTAGGTAGTTGACAATCCATGAAACAAATGGGTAAGTCATTACTGTTAATCGAATTAATTAATAAAAATTTTCATCTGCATACGGTTGTTCATAAATATCAAATTACATAAGGCTGAAGGCTAATAACCTACTCTGGGGAACCTAATAAAAGGAATACATTACTGCACTTAAAAGCAATCACCATACCATATTAATAAAATAGGGATTTTAGTTTACAAAAGATTTATTTAAATGTCATTAAATTGGCCAATATGAGAGGACATTTCTCTACTTAATCGTTTAAAAGTTTATCGTTGTTATGTGTTTCTAAAAGCTCCAAGTTGAGTATTGTTACAGATAAAAAAAATTAAAATTTAATTAAATTATGCCTTATACGTACCTACCAGTATAAATGAGAATATTTTTCATAATGTTTGATATCATTTATTACTTTTTTTTCGAAATCTTTATATTTGAGGACAGGCATAAAAACAACCATAACCAACTGGGACCTCCATAGAGAGAACCTAAAGGCCAACCTCGAGAACTGTCCCGCCGAGGTTAACAGCTCGGCGGAACTGGAGGCCATGGAGGAAAACTTTCGCATGGACATCAAAGACGCCTAAGAGGCAAGCTGTCTCACAAATTAGAAGAAAACCTCAAGTAAAGTGTCCTGGTAGCATGAGGGATTCTCTCGATTGCGGGTACAGACTAGGAAGCTCTTTAATAGAGCAAAAAACATGAGGGAATGGGGTTCATATCGAATCACACTCACCGAATATAATAAGGCCATAAGAAAGGCAAAACGTGACTCGTGGAGGAGGCACTACGAGGAAATTGAGGAAGGTGACAGACTCCAAAGAGCTTTACGAGGAGGAACAGAGGGTAGAATCGGTTCCTTGAAGAAAACGGAGGGGGCTATAGAGACCGTGAAGGAGACCCTGGAGCAATTGCTTCAATCACACTTCCCGGGATCAAAGACGCTCTCAACATCTGCCGTAGGCGAACCAACAACTCTGGAACAAGGCCTCGACCTGTTGGCCACCACACTCTGTTTTCCCCTAGGATACATACCCATACCCGAAAGGGAGATCTCCTGTAAGGAGGTAGCTCTAGGGGCGTTTGTAGACACAGAGGGGGCGCTCGATAATACCTCTCTAGAATCAATCAAATCTGCTATGGAAAGCAAGGGGGTACAACCTACTGTGCGCAGGTGGATACACACCATGCTAAAACATAGGAACGTTACCGCCTCGCTTAATAAGGACTCTGTAGTGGCGAGGGCCGCACGAGGATGTCCATAGCGGGGGGAGTTCTCTCTCCTCTATTGTGGTGCTGGTAGTGCACCGACTGCTGAGGCGATTAAGGGAGGCAAGCTACACTACTGTTTCCCATTCCGATGACATAGCGATTGTGGTACATGGCAGATTTGAAGAGACCGTATCAGTTGTGCAGGGAGCTTTAAATGTAGTGGAAGCATGGTGCGGAGAAGAGTGTCTATCTGTTAATCCAACAAAAACGAACCTCATTCTCTTCTCACGAAGAAAAGGGCCGACGAAGCTAAAAGACGTAGCTCTGGAGTATACGGGAGCAATGGACGAGGCTGCAGAATGTCTGTAAGACTAGGACTACATGCGACCGTGTTCTAAGCTGAGGTATATGCAATCCTGATAGCGGGTGCTCAGCTATTATAAGAAAACATTATCAAAAGGAAAATCTGTATAGTGAAAGACAGCAAAGCAGCGATTGCAGCAATAGACTCATATGTGGTAAATTTAGGGCTTGTCCTTGAATGCATACAAATGATAAATGCACTAGGTAAGTGCAACTCAGTCACAATAGTGTGGGCACCTCGGCACGCGGGAATCGCAGGTACCCAGCTTGCTGACGAGCTTGCAAGAGTGGCAAGCGCGAAACCAGTCTTCTTAAAGTTAAACAGGACGAAGATAAAACTTGCGACATGGATGGTCACAGGCCACTATCGCCTGAACAAACACCTGCATAACATGGGACTGTCCTATGGCACGATATCCTGGAGTTATGGTGAAGAAGAACAAATGCCTTATCACGTTACTTGCCAATGTGAGGCATTCATAAAGGCAATATAGTGCCTGTGGTACACGAAACTTTGTGGCATTTAATGTTACAAGCAAGCGGTTTGGCGTACTTGATCTATGCATAAAATAAATACATTCGGCCCGAAGTTCTTTCGAATTCATCTCTTAGGGTCCAAGATATATCGATTTCAAGATCGCTTTGATACTCACCGATATCTTCCGTCCTAATTATCGTACAGCTATCAAATTGGTATCAAAATGTGCAGAATTTTATTCTGAACAAAACCTCTAAGAATAAAAATCGCTTTAAACCCAACCAATTTCTGGATATAATTGAAACTATCAAAAATTCAATTTTTTTCTTTAAAAATGGATCGTTGTCGTTGTATATTGCAAAAACTATAAAAGATAATGATTTTTATTGTAAATCAATGTTGGGTACATTTTCTTCTTCGTTTTCCTCCAATTGCTTGTACGCGTCATTCAACCAAGCTACCTCTTTTTTCCTTATTTGTTTGCAAGGCTCTGAAACCAATGAAAATTTTTCACATTATAAGTATAAAATATAAGTCCTCACCTTTGGATATCATCACGTTGCCGGTTTCCACATTGCACCCTGGTGGTAATGGTTGCTTATTCGGAAGAATACAGTCCTTCGCCATATAATAAAATTCAGGCAATTCGGAGACACTGCGATTTCCGCTAGAACTCACATCAGAGTAGAACGTAACAAATGTTCTAGCTTCGCCCTCGTCACCTTGCATGCGGTATTGGAACGCGGAAATACCGGTACCATGGAACTCGCCTTGACTGGTGCTACTAGAAGCCTTTATATCAATGTTATCCAAGGCCATCACAGTGAATAGACCTTTCTTCAAATTGGAAGGACACATTATTGTCTCGTCTCTGGCTCGCTGAACAACCATTCTGCAAAGTTACCTCTATTACCCTGTTAGATAAGACCCTGAGTCCTCTACGATGCATTTCGTCAATCCAGGTCCGGTCTCGGCTCCTGCCGTAGCATGACAATGCCATGTACATGGGCAGAGGGGCCTCAATACTATGACTGTGCCTGACAAGATTCCCTGTAGGGGTTTTGCGGCGGTAGTTCAGCATAATCATCTGGCATGTGGTGATGGCTGGTTTAGTTGAAGATCCGTACAACAGTGTGTGAACAACAGCCAACAACGGCGAGGTATGCAACTGTCTTCACTTTTCGGTGTAAATTTACCTTCGAAGGACACAGATGCATTAGACATGCAAGTTCTTAAGTTCACAGTAAAACGATGGAACGGTAACGCATCATCATCCTGATCTTCACTCCAAACATTGTTGAGTATATTCGCATTGCATTTCATCAGGACATATTCCCTACCAGATTTCTCTGCCTTCATGTCCGGAAAATGGCTTAGAATCCTCTCCGGCATGCGAGTAGTATGCTCTGGTGGCACATTTTCGATACTCACACCAAGCAACTGTACAAGCCGGGAACTATAAATTCGCTTGAGTTTCCCCATGTTTAAAACATAGTTGGAGGAAGACGCCAATTTTCCTTGCATGTAGATAATTAAGTCTGCAAATGCCATGCCCTCACAAAAAATAGCATTTCGAGCAGAATCTGTGACGCAACTTGCCCTCTTCGACTTGTTGTACAAATGTGCCAGACAATTGCAGTGGTATTTAGCCTCTTGTGCAACCAAGTCTCCATTTGTTTCTAGCAGCGACAAAAGCCTTGTGTCGCTTATTACTTGAGCGCATTGCATCACGTTGGTGTTAATATCTTGCGTTTCACACCGCCGGAGAGGTTTCTTCCACGTCTCTGGTCCTCCGCACAAGAAGCACAAGGGTTTCTTTAGGTTAAGAGAAGTGAACCCTGATCGTGTTTCCCTCTGATTTCGAGCTGCTGATTCGGCACCAGTCTCAGCAGTTCCCGGATTAGAGTGAGAGATAGATGCTTCATTTAGGATGGTTTCAAATTTTGGAGACAGAAACCTCAGCGAGCAGGTCTTGTGCCACTTTGCACGTCTCTCTATTAGAGTTTCCTTGATTCCATTCCCCTCATCTAGAACATTTACGTCACGTCCACACGGAAGTACATAATTTGTACGCCCTTAACATCTCCAAATTTGTAGCCAAGGTTTCGTATCCCAACGTTCTCCTAGATACTATAGGATTATTAAGTGGGCAGGTCAAGGGTCACTTGTCTGGCACACACAACACAGTTCCCAATTCAACTGACCTGTCAAATTCTGTAGGTCAAGTTCCGCCAACACAAGCTTTTCTTTTTTTTTCGACATAGTACTGCCTGGTGATAGCAGAAGTAGACATGAAATTGTACCTATGTTTACAGATTGGTATACAAATATAATATGTATTATTAAAATTTAACAGAATCACAATTCAGTCATATAATATCATCAACATAACATAATATTGGTTTGAGACACACTTCCGACTACAAAACTGCATCCCGATAGAGCACATAACCGAGTTATTAAAATCGTTACGGTCAGGTTTGCGTCCACCGTCACAACTCCTTTAATATATTTTTCAGTAATGTTGTTGTGTACAGAAATTAATACTCTACATTTTATCTTGGGATATAGAAATCGATATATTTTATAGTTTTTGTAATATTCCAATAAACGTCCATTTCTAAGGAAAAAACTCGAATTTTTTGATAATTTCGATTATATCCAGAAATTTGTTGGGTTTAGAGCGATTTTCATTCTTAGATGATTTGTTCAGAATAAAATTCTGTACATTTTGATATCAATTTGATAGCTGTACGATAATTAGGACGGAAGATATCGGTGAGTATCGAAGTGATCTTGTAATATATATATCTTTTGGGCCCTAAGGGATGAATTCGAAAGAACTTCGGGTCAAATGTATTTATTTTATAGATAGACTATGTGCGCCAAACCGCTTGCTTGTAACATCAAATGCCACTTTTTCCTATTATTTTCCTTGTACCGCGCGCACTACAAGGGAACATCTACTTGGAAATGAAAAGGTTACACAAGTGGAAGTAACGAAGATTCGACCTACTAACACTTTGTTAAAGATACAGGTACTCTCGAAGGGTAGACAACAGCGGGGACCACAATACACCAACAGGTCGCGGTGCAGGAACCAATTGGGACCACCTTTAGCATAATAATAATAATAATAAGACAGTGATGTATGTTTTAATTTCATAACCCATATTCCAATAAGAGCCACAAATGGAATTGAAGAATTACTTACTATTCTGTATTTAAAACAAATTTACAAAAATAATTAAATTTTGAGCATTTCTCTTTGATAGCACTAATTTTATTGCAGGAATAAATTACTCTTCGATATTACCTAAATGTTCATTCAGTATTATTATAACTTCATTTAGAGATTGCAAATGTCTTGGGGGTGTCAAAAATCGTGTTAATGCAACAATAAGTTTTCATCAAGATAGGTAGTTAAATCATAAATTTTTATTGTTGTAATCGACGGAATGGCAACAGTTTTGACAGTAATATAAATACAAACTTCCTATTGTAAATGAGTGATGATTAATATTCATTTAAAATTCATTAGTGTTTGTTATCACATTTTCCTTGCCAATATTAAAATTGTTACACACAATAGACAGCTTTTTTGGATATTTTTACATTTTAAATTTGTTGCTTCGTAACTTAACAAGCGGTTATAAAAGAAGTACAACTGTACCGAAACTCCTATGAATAATTCAGCAATTAATTTTAAAGTTACAGCACATACGCTTTAAATACCGAATTAGGAAAAAGAAGCAATAATTTTTATTAATGGTAATTCTACTTTATGCATCCGCATTTTTTTAAGATAAGTTATTTAAAATTGGCTTGGTAAACAGTCAGCCCACTTTTTCCTCTCATAACTCAGACAAATTAGTAATTGTATTTAATCAGATCAAAAAGTCGAGGCAGATGTGTATTTTGTGAAGAAAAATTTTTACGTTGGGAACCGAGAAAAAAGTGACAGTTTGATATATCGTAATATAATAACCATAAATTCCTTTCACTTAACCGTAACATAAAAAGATGATAAACGTCCATAATGTTTTCTCATTACTAATCAGGACCGTAATGAAAAATTTAACTGTAAATTTGAGTTATGAACTTAGGCGTTTGATGTTTCAGTCAAGAAATGACATGTGAGTCAAGACGAGAAATCGATTGAGTTGTCAGATGCATAGATTTGTATATGACGAAACAATTTATCATGTAGTTTTCGTGGCCCGTGGGTCGTGTGAAATAAATTTATTAGGTTAAATATAATTACAAGTATCGCGTGACGGCCTTCGCAATGATCAGCATGATGCACCATCTCTTCGTGTCAATATCCGTTCTTGGTGTTCTGATTTATACCAGGAAATATAATTCGATTTCGGTAAATTTAATAATAAATAAACTGACGATCCGTCCGTACGTACTACCTACATCTTTTGCTGCTAATTGACTTTGACAATTCTATATATTTTTGAAGTAAGTAGGTTAGTTCTTCTGCTATTAAAAATAATTAGTTGAAAGTAAAGCATTGAAATATGATTTGGTTAATTTTATAACGTAAAACCGCCTCGAGAAGGTTAGATACAATTTTATAATGGTTCACCATAAGCTACTAAACGTTTTAAATCGAACCACAACAGCAGAAATACAACAAAAAAAATGCTTAACGTTTAATAAATTACTTTCGGCGATTTATACTATTAATTATACATATGCGGATACCGACAAATTTTAAATCTTTCTTACTGCATTTAACACTACGCACCCCCTTCGAACGACAACGGAAATTAGATACAAGTAGTGTGCCGGAGGGCGTAGACTTTCCCCCTTGGTATCTGTGTACACGTACATGTGCGTGTCGCATAAAAAAATATAAATTAAATAACTAATAAGTTTAAACAAAAAAAACTAATTATCAATTTACAATCATTAGTACATCAATTTGTAATTTATCCACTGTTTGTTTTGCACGAAATCGCCTATAGGTAATTTGAATATTTTTATTATTTTTCTTTCTACGAGTTGGCCTTTCACCCAAAACCATACAAGTTCAAAGTTTGATGATTTTTTAATCTTTTGGCAGATATAATGGATGACTCTATTTTAATTGAAGTGAATTCCATCAGTATTTAATTTCACCAACTGTAGTTTTCCAACATTACCTGTCATACATAGTTAATACCAATTTATAATGTTTTTATTTTGCTTTTATTGCAGAACAGAAATCACCATTAAAAAATAATATTTGTTGTGTGCGATTTTCGAAATTTTCAGCCTTTTGTGCACGAAACCCCACGATTATTAGTAGTATCACAAACATATTTTACTGGATAAGTGGTAGAACATTGTTTTCATAGTCAGTATTTTTCTATACGGATTTGGAGCAAATATCCACCCGGAAACCCATCTACTACTCACCATTCTTATGGTGAAACAGGTTTATTAATTAAATTCTACGCGGTAAAAATATTATTAGGCCACTGTGTATATCGAATTACACATAACTAACAGCTAGAAGGTTTAATTTATAAACGTACAATTTTTTAATAGCTTCCTTGAAGGCATATGAAAAATATTTTAAACGTTATAGGGATCGTAAGGTACCTTGTCTGCTATTCATTTCTTCTTCTTCTTCTTCCGTCTTTTGAATTAGGCATATTGCCTGTTTTTCTTCAATATTAAACCTCGAGGCCGTCGGCTCACCTCCTGTTCTTTTTCTTATCGGTGTCTTTTCTACTAATTCTTCCCTATAACATATTCATTTACTTCGTCCATTTTTCATCTATTCTTTACTTCGTCCCTCGGTACTGTATTATGCAGGGTGTTGCCCGATTAGAATATAAATGAACCACAGAAACGTTTGTTTACATTGGTTTGTGAAGCCAGGACAAGGCTAGACTAATTCAGTCTTATTTATTGTACTTTGCAATGCAATGTTGTCCAATTATCAACATCACAACTAAAATAGTAATTAAAATCTATAAATATCCATAATGTGTTATTGAAAATGATAAACTAAAACATTAAGCGACTGAAATGTGTACAACCTTTATTAATTTACGTTCTTAAATAAAATCTTCCATAAGTACAAAGTGAATTCAATTTGACAACACAGCGGTAAGTGTGCGTACTGTCAATTATTATAGATCGATTGTTTAAATACAAGAAGGATTATTTTCTTCCACATTTAATTATTAAAACGGAAAAGACAATAATGCCGCGATGGTGCTTTGTGTGCAAAAGAAGCCTTTTACGGACGTTCAAGGGCAATAGAAAATATAATCTTACATAGGTAGTAACGCTCATAGACGTAGAAAGAAATTTTAATGGGGGAAGTGATTATTTACTTAAAATTTGAAGGAGAAGCTTATTTTCCCTTTTAAGGACCTTGCATGTCCTGTATTCATATGATACAGTATTTGTACAATATTTATGGTGTACAATAATGTATTTAATATTGTTATAATTTATGACCCTTAAATACAGTACGTCACTGAACGTGTAGCCTTGTTGTTTTTTCTCCTCCATTTTTTTCCCGCGCACTCCTCGTCAGTGTTTGCTTCATGTTTTAATAACCTTTGTATATGGAAAGGCGCATCTGTAGCTTTCTATAATCTAAGGTTGCCCGCCGTTTTTCAGTTGTTTCCAATAGCCTTGTTTCAGAGAGTGTAGGTATGTCATAATCACTACGGTCGATATACTCGCCTTCACTTTCTGCTGTTATCATGACTTGTTCTATTATTTTGTTGTCTATTGCTAGTTTGCATCTTTTTGGGTTATCAGAAATGACTATGGTTTTAGTTTTGTCGGTGGCATTTCCATAATAATCTATACATTGCTCTAGTGGTAGTGTGAAATTTCTGTGGTAATCTTTACAGATCATCCCCATCGTTCGCTATTATTATTGCGTTGCATGTATTTGAATATTTCATAACCCTGATTTTCCCTGAATGCCTTTTTTAAATCTATTATACATAAAGATGCTCGTGTTTCAAGAGAGCTTAAGAACAATAAAAACATAAAAGGAAGAGTGAGATAGAGAGTTAATCAGGCGATAATAAGGAAAAAAATATTAATGGAACAGCTCAGTCCCTCTAAGAGTAACGAAGACATTTTCTATAAGGCAAAACGTCTGTATCGAAGCCTCTTGAAAGACATATGACCAAAACAGTGGCGATGGAATGTGAGGAACCACAAACACTTAACGGATCTTCATTTGAGTGAAGGAAATGAGGGGGAAGGGCACAAAATCCCAAAGTAAATATAAAATGGCAAGTTTTAAGGGAAATTCTTGAGGTAGGGGTCTGTAATAGAAACCACATGAGAGCTGGAAATATGATCGAAGTACATACCAAAGCGGGGAGTGGACATACACTGAACGCATTACGTTAATCGGATTAAGTGGTGACAGAAGGTTCGAATAGAGGCTTTTCCCCCAAGGAGTTGCAATCTGAGCTGTCATATAAGAGACCAGAACAAAACTTGATTATAACATGCGATATTACACTTTAAAATGTGATAGAAGAATCGGAATCCTCGAGTACTTTACTAGTAACTCGTAAATAACGCTAGCATACAAAGCAAAATATCAATTATAACAACTTTAACCCAAAGCTTTATGAAACAAATACCGACCTACCCCAAACAAGTTCATGGGAACTTTTCCGGTGCCGTCCATATCAAATAAACCACACATCTCAACTCGCGATGTTTGCTAATTAGGAGCTAGTTGGCCGGTAGAGTCTATGACATTTCGGTGAATGACTAAAACGCTGAAACGTCTTTAATGGTCCAAAACGCAGACCGTCCATATCAAATAAACCACACATCTCAACTCGCGATGTTTGCTAATTAGGAGCTAGTTGGCCGGTAGAGTCTATGACATTTCGGTGAATGACTAAAACGCTGAAACGTCTTTAATGGTCCAAAACGCAGACTCTGCTCAAAACACCGACAGCCATTTCATCGACTAGAACATTTCGCCGAATCCACTATGCGATCATTTTGCCGATCGTGGACAAAACGCCGACTGTCCAAATTTTTAAAGGTTTAGTTACTTAGTTGTGCGGAAGTGCTTTACTTACGTTTGAAAGTTAAATAATGCTTCAATTCAGTTTTATCCATAATGACATATTGGACGCATATTAAATTCGGCGAAATGTTCTAGTCGGTGAAATAGCAGTCGGCGTTTGGGACACGGTCGGCGAAAGGGTCGTCGGTGTTTTGTCCGTATTGAACTTGTCAAATTATTGAGTCGCCGTTATGTCCATAATCCGGCGTTTTGGTCACGGTCAGCATAAGGGTAGCATATTAGATTCGGCGAAACGGCTGTTAGTGTTTTGCTCAGAATCGGCGTTTTGTACCATTAAAAATTGTGGCTATTTGGCGAAATGTATAGTCCACGAGTCTATTTAGAGATCAAAGCTGAGACACACAAGAGATCACTCAATTTCCATAAATCCGCACACGAAAGAAAGTACATCCTTTAACATTCTGCTGTTACAGTATGAACCGAGATCAATCAAACTACCTCAAAACGTATCCGCCTTTTCTTCACATTAACCCCTTTACACTGGCTATATGCTCGTCTAATCAATTACTACTTATTAGAATTCCTGGCACTAGCCGCTTACTCGCACATTCGCCCGCGGTCTTTCTCCTTTTCTGCAACTTTCTACAATTAATAATAATTTTTATGTTTTGCTTATTTTCCGCGAATAAAGCTTCCAGTCGACACGATTTTTTCCAACATCTTCAATAATTATCGTCATACTTCACCCAATTTAAACAACACCTTCTTAATGAATTATACACGTAAACCTTCCTCATGAATCACTTCCGTCCATTAGCGAAAACCGCATCCGTTAGGTAGTTTTTGAGTTCGTGCTGACAGACAGACACCCGCGACAATGTTTTGCTTCTGTGCTAAACCTGTGTCGCGATTCAAAGTGGGAGCGGCGAGAAAACAGTGATCTGGCGAAATACAGCACAAGGAGATCATGATAATTAAAGATAAAGACAAGAGTTATTTGGAAACACTGAAGGAGGTTAGTAACATACTAAAGATGAACCAGAAGAGAAAGAAAGAGTTGTAGAGGCGCGGCCATCTTATGCTAGTCACGAAGAAAGAGAAGGAGGGATCATAGAACACTTAAAGCAAAAAATACAGGAAGAGATGAGAGACTCCTATATCAACATCGGTCAAACTAGGCTGACTCTTCTGCGATTGGCGGGCTAGCCATCAAAAAGGATGTTATAGAGGCGATACGGGAAAGCTGGATGGCGAGGAAGCAACGACCATCGAAGTTGGAGAGCTTAGACCAATGTGTGGAGGAAATCGACGGGAAAACTACTGCAGAATGGTAATATTCGAATAGGCGGAAGTGATTCGGGGCTATAAATGCTGGAACTACGGCCACACAGCCAAAAAATGTGAAGTCCCGAATAGGAGAGATGTATGTCATAAATGCGGCCTAGAAGGGCACAGGATTATTGCCCAGTTTGTAATGTAAGTGGTGGGATCTACGAAATGCAGGAGTTTCAAGGAAGCTCTGGCAAAAGATAGGCTAGGTAAGGGAAGACCTGCTGCAACCCGCAATGTAGGGAACGAGTAATGCTAAGGCCGGGGTCGGTGGGCAGGTTAGAGAGTTCAGCAGACCAACGTCAACAAGTCACGCGGCCACATAGACATGATACGGGGCATTATGAAAAAGAAGGAGGAAGAGGAAAGAGCAGAAGAAGCAAGGAGACAATAACGGGATAGTCTCATGTTTCGAACTAATGCCAGAGGGCGGTTCCGGGACAGGCTTAGGCGGAGAACAGGAGGGGTTTTAGTGGGTATACCTGGCCTCACACTCCTGGACGTGCTTGATAACAAGCGTCCATAACAGTCTGATAACAGATTTCCCCTCCACAAAAAATAGCACCTCAAGGTGAGGTGAGAATTTCAGTAAATTCAGTATCCTTTACAAAGTGATTAAAGGATACGAAATCAATCAGAAGGGGATTAAAAGAAATAAAGCCTGAAGAGGAAATCGTAAGCAGTACGATAAAAAAATCGAAAGCTTTAGTTAAACCTGGCGAAACAAATACATGAATAGACCGTAACAATTTGAGGTGGAGGGGAATCTTGGTATTGAATAAAGGAGATGAGACAAACAAAGTTAAAATTAACCATACTCCTATAAAATATAAGTAATAGATAAGCCATAGGATAGCAGAATATTATACTATGAGTGGCTGAAAATGGTGACGTGGGATAAAGGTCCACATATGTCTTGGTCTTGGCCTTGGTCTTGCACCAATTGGTCTTGAATATGGAGTATTGGTCTTGTTTTTGGTCTTGCACGCAAGAAGATGTAATTTTAGTTACAATAGTTTTGAGAATTCGGTTGTTTTGAAAAAGGCAGAACACCTCGGCATGGTTGGGGGATTTGCATGAGTATTACAGGCGCGCGCCGTGCCGGTTTAAATTCCTTTGTACGTGCCTTTATTGTGAACTAAGTAAAAGCAAAACGTGCTTTTTGGTACAAATTTAGGATTAAGAATTTGGGATTTTCCCACAAGTTGTTATTTTATTACTTGTATACACCGTGTCCAAGATAAGAATGCACAGCATGGGGATCTTGAAAACGGTAGAAGATACAGGGTGGCTTAAATTAGAAAAAAGTTGCGTTATTTAGAGTATGTTCACATGCTGGCCGCAAAAGTTCATTATTGTTTATCGTTTTCAAAATTCTCAAAAAAATGTGATTTTTTGGATTTTCGTTTCTTTTCATTTTTTTATTTATTTTAACTGATATTAAAAAACTACCGGCACTTTCTCATTGCCACTTTTTAAGCTCTACAAAATGGCGTGTTCAAATTTTTAATCCGACGTTTCGTATCCGAGAAACCATCATCAACTTTATTTTTTTATATGGCCTCAAACAAAGAGACACTCTGTATTCGGTAGCATTATTCATTACAAATTCAACGATGTATCACACATTATGGTTTTGAAGCCAAAAAATGGGAAAAACGTGAGTTATAAGGTTTTCATTGAATTATATTTATGTTATTCTTACAACATTGTTATAATATTGTTACATTAATTTAATTTTAGTTAGTATTTTATTACTTTTGTTATCTTTAGTTCTTTTTATTTCTTTTTCTCTTATATTTTTGCTTTATGTAAACACCTAATCTGTTCTTCTTCCATTGTCCACTAATTGGACTGATAGTCTGTAGGACAATAAACGATTATTATATTATTATTATTATATTATTTCAGCCAAATTTCAAATAGTTTTATTTCCGTTAAGTAATATAAGATGGTTATAGTGGTTACTTTTACTTATTAATTTTATTTTTCAAACAAACATTATTCCAAGTCAAAACAACCCTTCTTCAAAAAAATGTTTACTTTCACGCATACATACAATAATTTTTTGGGAAAACAATTTTTTTTTGTGTGTGGAATAAATAATAAAGAATTCATAATCGGTCGTAATAAGAAAAAAACTGCAAGAGTCTTGCGAGATAGTCTTGTTCTTGCCGATGTCTTGCAGAGCTGGTCTTGCATACAGTCTTGGTCTTGCAACCTCGAGTCTTCCTAATGGCGTTACTATCTTGGTCTTGGTCTCGCAAAACTTGCGAGACCAAGACAAGACTGCAAGACCAAGACCGATTTTGGCCATGTAGATATAAGCGATGCTATGAAACACACCCTGGAAGCCAAATCCCAAGAGCAATCCTGCAATGTGCGTCCGTAAAGGAGTCTCACTTCCATCGTAAAGTAACCATCGCATTCTATGAACAATATTCGCGTGTGGAGACACACCTAAACATTGGCATTAGCAAAAATGAATGTTTTTGGATGTCAAAGGTCGTTATATTACTGAAGGACAAAAATGCGTTTGTTATTTACTGCACGTCGATATTTTTTATTTTACATTTTGAATAATGTGATACTGTCAGTAAGCTATTTAAATTAGACCCGATCCTTCTAACTGGTCCCAGTAACATTTCTAAACGAGCGATACCGTCACATATTTTGCATACAAATCGGACATTGTATTTGTTGATTTAATTGTCTAAATTTAGTTTTAGATACGTCTAAATAATTTCACGTATCGATCAGTTTGCTTCACAAGGTAGGAACAAAGTTATACATTAAATGTCGATGGATGAAGATAACGTCGTATAAATTGATTGTTGTGCTATTTACTAACAACTTCATGTTTTATATTTTTGTTACGGTTAAATTTTTCTGACTGTTCTCTGTCAGTCTTAAAATAGTCCGATATAATATGTTTTAAATAATATGCTAATTATTTCTCGTGGTGTTGTGGCAGCATGGCATGTGCCGAGTTTGCGTAAAACATAAGCTTTTAAATTATATAACCTCTTCACCTTTCTCACATTAACATAACTTAAGAATGGTAGAGTTAAACGACGTTAATTTTGCATAACTACTTTGTAGAAATTATAAACAATATCTAGGTCGATGATTAAAAAGTGTTTTGTTTATTTAGTAGGTACCTTTGCAATTTCGTAAAATATAACGAGTGCCGATGTAAATTTATGTGAATTGCGTCGTGGCGTAGATACGTAATTAGATTACCGATCAAAATTACGAAGAGAAAATGTGAGAAGAATTTAACACCTTTACTTGCGTAAAAATTTGTAGCGCGCATGAAAATCGAGTACAGTCCATTTCATCACGTACAAGTAACATGCAACTAATTTGGCACATTATTGCAATTTTCACAATACGTGAAGCTTGTCCGGGGTCGCTTATTAGGCACAGATATGGGAAAACAATCACAATTACATACGTATATATTCTTTTTGCAATTCTATTCATACTCGTAACGTATAAGAAATCCTATTACAATATACCAAAAACTAATTACAGCAAAGATAAGCAATGATTTGTAGAAGAATAGAGAATATAATATAAACTTAAAGCTTTCGAAGATGTTAAAGGTCACGCATGAGCGGCATCTCTGATCTTCATTATCCGCGTGAAATCAGTCTTGATCCGCCACATTAATCAGAAAACCTGATATTAATCTATTTGTATCGATACCGATATTTGATTCACGCCCTCTGATTAAAAAACTCGTGTTTTGACGGTTAGATTGAAACGGTTTAATAATAGGTTGCCGTATGATTACGGTGCAGAAGATGCAGATTTTTTTTTCTTCTTGTCATAACCATTACAATGTTTTTCAAGAACGTCTAAAAGTTAATTATTTCGATGATCAAAAACTTAGTGTCATCGGGTAACACTAATTTTCTGAACGTTCATTTCCTGGACCACCAACGCTATACCAACGATACATTATATAGATCGAGCATATTATATTGTAATTAATAGGTTCGATGTGTGGAAAAAGTAAGCATGCAATTAGTGTTGACCCAAATTGATACCCACGATCGGCATGACCTTTCGGAATCCACAACCTGTCATTCTGATTTAGATCGATTAATCATTAGAGACTTCAAATAATAGACAGGACCTCTATCAAATAATTTAAAAACTATGATTATTTATTTCACTACTCAATTGCTTTTAAAATGAATCCCACATTTTTTTGTTCGAAAATTTTAGGTTCGATAGTAATTTTAGTAGCCACAGAAAATCGTAGGAAAAAGGACGAACCCAGCTTTATCATTTCATGGTGTTTATAGAAATATTGTAATCGCTGTAATAACAAAAATCCAAAACATAGAGTTTAACATAATTTTGTTATATTGTAATAATAAGTTTAAAATTATAATTTCGTAACATACATAGGTACATAACATTAAAAAGCAACTACATAGGCAATAATTGTTTATATTTAAAGAACAAATATGTATCTATAGTTTATTTATTTGTACTAAATATTACGAGGACTAAACAGCTTTAATTTGAAAGCAGCTTTTCATGATTAGGTATGTTTCTTAGTCATAATAGTAATCTATTTATCGGTTTATTACGTTAATTGAAACGCCTTTTTCGAATACAGAGTGTCTCAAAAAAATGTACTCACAGTTTAACTGTTGCTAACGTGCTGCCTTTTTTGTATAGCATGTGGAATTTAGTTAATCACGGTATGGTAGGAAATAAACTTAGTTTGGAAGAGAGAAAGTTTGTCCTGAAATGTTCGAAAACGTCATTGAAGTACAAAGACAATTTAGAACAAAACCGCCACCAATGCGCCGGACCATTGCTCGCATCAGAGATCAATTTGAAGTAGATGGTATCGTCCAGAACGTCAACCATGGACATCCACGAGCCCTCGAAAAGAAGAGCAGGTGCTCCTTCGATCACAGAAATCTCTTCGACAAACTGCCCGGGAAACCCACATCTCAAAAGATAGTGTCATGATCGTAAGACCGCGTCATGAAGCGTCTGCACTGGAAATGTTACATTCCAACAATAATCCATGCTCTCAACGAGGACAATCCTGACCGAAGAGTTCAATTCTGTGAATGGTACCTGGAAAATGTGCAGAAGATGCAGGGGCTCCACACAAAATTGTGTGGGGCTATGGGCCATCCTTTAAATTAAATGGCTCCGTTAATCGCCATAATTGCACGTATTGGGGTCCTGGAAATCCTCATGATGTAACACTTGAACACCATGTAAACTTACCAGGAGTAACAGTGTGGTGTGGGATATCCACATTATGCATCTATCATAGGACCAATTTTTTTAACGGAACTGTCACTGGTGAGGTCAGGACTTTGTTTGTCCACAAATTTCGGAGATGTTTGGTAATGGCGACGAGGTTTAGTTACAGCAAGATGGAGCACCTCCCCACTACTATCGCGTACGAGCTCACCTCGATGCAAATTTTCCAGGCACATATGGATTGAACGAAGGGGTACCATTGGATATCCTGCGCGTTCCCCAGACCTCACGCCCATGGACTATATTTTTGTGGGGATATCTCAAAGATAAAGTTTATCACGAACAATTGATGCATTGAAATTGGAAATTGAAAGACAATGTCGCGATATTCCTAATGACCTGTTTCGTGACGTTTGCGAATCCTTTGGTGCGCGTTATCGGCGTTGTCTGGATAATAATGGTCATCAATTTGAACATTTGCGAACGATTCTTGAATTACATTTGTCTTCTGTATTCGAAGCGATTCCATTTCACTCTATCGTCATTCGAAGTGTGAGTAAGTATGTAAGTGTGTGAGTAAGAAGTAACTTCTCACTTACACATGCAACTATATGACATATTAATAGTTAACCCATATAATACTTGCTGATGAATAATTTAAAAATTGTTCCACTATAAGACTGGAAAAGCAAGCATTGAATGGCGAAACGTTGTCTGACAATAACGATGTATATAATTTGATGTATAGATACCATATCACACTAATTGGTAGAATAAATATCAAAAAATCAAACTACGACGAATTATACTCAGCTGCCGTACTTGATACTTTTTCGCATACGTATTATACTGTTTAAGTTTAGGACCACCCATACGTAATATAATCAGTGGTTTTTCCCATTTTTCTTCTAGATGTTTAGTAATTTTGGGCTCAATTCCATCTTCTCCTAAGTCTTTAGGAATTGCAGTGTGACCGGTCGCTTCTTGCATGTTAATCTTGTTTTGGTTTTGATTGTGATTCTCTACCATAGTTTTTCCCATTATAATATCGTTTATTGCCCGATAGTTGTTCATACCAACACTTCTACATTCCTAAGTTGACATTTCTCTCAGTTTGTATGCATCAATTTCAACCCCTAACACACCATGAGGAACAAACAATTTATTGATACTTGCAGAATTACCATTATGTTCTCCGTTTGAGCAAATTTCTCATTTAGAAATATCAATTGAAATATTATGAGGATAATTCCTTTGTGCTTAGTTTATTGCTGTTTGTGCCCCTCACCGTAAATCCAGAATGAGTATCGTTTATGAACTGTGTCAATGAGAACCTTTGTAACATTGGAAAGAGGAGACTATCATATATTATAAGTTGATCTTTATTTGCTCATTATTTGCAAAGTATTCGTGCTATTTAACTACATTTATACATTCACACTCTCTGTACATTTTCCTCTCCTACACTATTTTGTCCCATCCCCCCTTATCAGTTTCCTCCTTTTCCAAGTTTCTTCCATCCACTCCACTCCTCTTCCCTTTTCGTCTAATATTTCTGCTACTCTCCTTTCATCCTCCTTTAACTCCCAACTCTTCATTACCGTGTCGGAACGTGCTATCATTTTTTCGGGAGCTTATTATATTTATTGCTACCTTTGCGCTTTGCGTTGCAACACTAATTTTTCTTTCTATGTTTCCACAATAAATAACAGCTTTCGGCGAGACGAGACTTTGAAGCTTAAAAATAATCTATTGTAAAAGCAATTCGCTGACGAATCTCCAATCTTCCAAAATTTCTGTTGTTGTGTGAACGTGATGACCAAACTTAAGAAGTAGATCGACGGATGCCATCGTGTTTGATGTGATCATCCATCGAGAACTGTAAATGAATATCATTTTACTATTTGCCTAGTCATTTAACATTTGCCCAGCTGTGTGTCAGTCATATAATAATAATAATAATAATAATAATAATTTATTCGTGTCGATACTTGAAGCTTACACACGTCATATTAATACACACGTCATTAGTAGTAGGTATTAAATCTAACATTAATTTATAAGTTGATAAATCTTATAGATAGTGATAGATAGTTAAATACAAACATCATCGTTAAGGAATTCATTATAATTGTAATATGCTTTATGTATTAATAAGGTTTTTATTGCTGTTTTGAATTCATTAGGTTTCAAATTTCGTATGTTTCCATTTAATTTGTTGAAAAACATTGCACAAAAGTAATTAATTGAAAATCTACTTTTATTCAGTTTCGTTTTAATTATTTCTATATTATTTTTAAATCTGGTGTTATGCATGTGTATATCCGCATGAAGAGTATATTGGTTAACATTCTGAAAAACGTACAACAAACAGTGGTATATATACATACACGGTGCGGTCATTATGCCTAAGTTTATAAAATGATTTCGAACATCCGCTCTATAATGAATATTCAATATTGCTCTTATAGCCTTACGTTGAAGTGCAAATACTCTTTGTGAGTGTGGTGAATGTCCCCATGACAATATTGAATAAGTATAGATATTTTGAAAAATTCCGTAATACGCTGTTATTTTTTGTAAGTTTCTTAATAGATATATATTTTTTGACAGTTTGCTAGTGAGAAAATCGACATGCTTGTTCCATGTTAAAGTTGGATCTTAGTAAATACCCAAAAATTTGACATCTCTGGTATTATCAATTAATGAATTTAAAGAAAACAGCATATTTTGCGTTTTATTAATATTTAAGCAAAGGTTATTTGCTGAAAACCATTTGTCAGCTTCCGATTGCGTGCGCCTCATATCCTTCTGAATGTTATTTATGTTAATACCTGTATTTATAAACATTGTATCATCTGCAAACAGTACAAAGTTTGCAGTATTATCACAATTAACGATGTCATTAATATATATGATAAAGAGGAGGGAGCCCAGTACAGAACCTTGTGGGACCCCTACATTTATAGTTTTACATTGAGAGTATTTTTGATTATAATATACAGTTTGATTACGTTCACTCAGGTATGATTATAGTAAATCCGCCAAGAATTCAAGGATCATTTGTCTGTTATTACGTTCAGTGGCAGAAGAATACATGGCACCATCGCGTCATCGGACGAAGCCCATATCAAACTCTGTATGGAACAGAACCGACAATTTGTCTAATATTTAATGAAGAATCAAAACCAACTAATGATTCAGAGAACATGGTGCTGCTATGCTCTGTTTCCAAAAAGGAAAGCACAGGAGCACATACGTGCATCGCTTGTGTTGTGGCCAATTCAATGTGGGCAAGTAGACGAAGATAACAGGACAGTGAAGGTTTTATGCCAGTTATGCGCACAGGAGACCAATGTGCAAAAAATAGAGAGGATTCACACAAGGGTCAAGTTAACGCTACTAAAAAAATTAAACTCTACAGTGATGAAAAATTCCAAAAAGCTACCGACGGGTAGTTGTGTTGTAGCTGCTGTCCCAAAGGTGGAACGAGGACCATTAGATGATCGTAATATTGCAGCATTTATAACCGGTATGAACGTCATGGGGTTTATTAGCTTGGCACCAAAAGTGGAGTAATTAAAACTTGGTTTACTCGAAACGAAATTGAAGCAGTGGAGACGAAAGATAACATTCCAAACAAAATCATTTCGTTACGAGAAGCTACAATCTACAATCTACATTTGATGGACAAGGGTTTCATAAATGCTACTGTAAACCAAGTAAGAATCCGTTTCGTAACAAGGAGATGTGCTTGTTCCAAAAACGGTGACATGTGCCATTCGAGCTTGATGTGCAGAAATATATGAGTATGTATTTGTTCTCGTAAGGTAGAAAATATGTATAGAAAATTTTATTTATTTTGTGTTTTATTAGAATGTATATTTTTAATGTTTGCATTATTCCCATTTTAAATACAGTTTGCTATCTGCCCAGGAAAATGATCATTTACCTTGAATCCTTCACGGCATTTACTATATGACTGACACACAGCTGGGCAAATGTTAAATGACTAGGCAAATAGCAAAATGGTGCTCATATATTCCTTGGCATTTAGCATATGCCCAGGCAAATTGTCATTTGCCTAAAACTGCCTTATGCCTACGATATATATAATGTATGGTCCAAAAGTTTTGGGAAAAAATTCACCCGGTTTGATTGAGTGACAAAATGCATTTAATCAAGTGGTGATGGAAATTAAATGTCACCAGTGACGTCATCTAAATAAGCAATGCAAAAGTTTTTGGTTTGTACTTATTCAAATGTCTTATAAAATTGATCTTCGCCAAGGCATTTATAATCTGGTTGGGCGAATGTCGAAACGAGAGATTGTTGAGATTTATCAAGATCAGAACATAAGTAAATCGACAATTTATCGTACAATCAAAGACTGTGAAGAAGGGATACCATGTATAAACTTGCCAAAAAACGGTCGACCGCGAGTTTTGAACCAATTAAGAGAGGGGAGACTCATTCAAGCAGAATTGGAATCTCACAGCGAAAAGTGGCCAGGAAATTTCATATTGGAAAGGCTACGGCGTTTAGGTCAACTTTACTTTGTTTAGCTGGTATAACCGATTTGGACAGTTCATAACTATATCGACTGAATATCATCTCCTGATCACGAAAAGATAGCTCATTTTGAAAGGCAACGCCTCGAATGCTATTTCTATGGGAAAATTTAATTTCCCTAGTCTACGATAGATGTCGCTTTTTACGAAGCGCAGATTGTAACGAAAGTGCCTAGGTTATTTGCAGATTTGGTTTTTTTTCAATTGAAACAAAAATGGGAGTATGACACTAAACGTGTCATAATTTTCTAATAATGGCGTGCGAAGACATGAAAAATGAAATGTTCCCATAGCAAAAGTATTAGTAAGTACTAAAAACCTCTATAACTTTTGAACGGAACCTTGCCTTTCAAAATGACTTATTTTTTCGTAATCAGGAGACGATTTCCAGTCAATATAGGTATTAACCGTCCATATCTGCCGTACCAGATAAGGTAAAGTACTACCTACCTCCACATGTTGTCTTCCAGAAAAGAGGGAAAGCTCCAAAATACAGAGAGGCTCAGTTAGAAAGAATTCTGAGATGTTGCTGCGCGTTGAGGCGAGTGCATTTTGTCAACAAACTGATGGAGGACGAAAAATATTTCACTTTGGCCAACTCTGAGGTGAAGGTTTCTACACGGACAATTACACAAATGATCCTGACGATGTGAGATTAAAAAGCAAAAAGAAGTTCGAGATTGAGGACAACATTTTGGTAGGAGAAATTAGAGAAATCAACGCTAGGGTTGTCCAAAGGATGATGCAACTCGTCAGGGGGAAACTTAGGCAAATCGAAGATAACGGTCCCTTTGAACTTTAGGTAGTAATAAGAATAGTTAAGAGATATTATATGAATATTTGCTAAGATTATAAAAATATTTTTATAAGAGTTGTCAGCATTTGATTTTTTTTCCCAAACCTTTTGGACCATACGTTATAACGATAAATATATCAAGAATTTTACGAAGCAAGGTATAAAATTGATTCCGCATGCATTTTACAAAAGAATTTGATTTATAAAAACGTTAAGTTTGTTAGTCAATTGGGAGAGAAGTTGGGGATGATCATGCGATTGGAACGTATTTTTTCTGAAAAAATTGTAAGGCTATGATGCAAGATAGAACAGTCGTGAAACAAAAATCCATCAAAAAAAAAAGTAATTTGCAAATTAATTTTCATTGGTATATCTACCTCCCATTCTAGAGGCTCATAAATAATACCATGTCATAAATCTGCCAAAATCTGAACATTAGTAGATTGAAAGGAATTGTACGCCTACAATCTGTTACATATTACAGGTATATTCAATCGGTACATGGTACAGTAGGTAACTATCGTATATAAGATCTAAAAGATGCTGAAACTGTTTTAACTAATTTACTGCACAAGTATATAGTTTACTCTTAAATAATCTTTATGATTATAGCTATGCGAAGCTCGATAAGATCTCACCTTTGTTATTGATCTGCCAGATGGGCGTCGGAAGTGTTCTGGAATTTTTGTGCTTTAAAGAACCATGTGAAGAACTTGGGAGATCGTCAAAAGCTAGAAATAGTGTTGTATAATATTAATGTACAGTTTTAAAGCCATCACGTACATGTTCAATACTAACGATCTGCTTTAATTTGATATCTTCCGACAGGTATTTAAATTTAAGTTTAATTAAACTTTCTCGGACGTTCGTGCGCGTCATTTTTTATAAACACGATATGAAAAATTAATATCGTCAAACGTAAGCTTGCAATTGTGCATCCTGTTAATTTACTTAATTATTTTAGACAAGTACCTACCATTCGGATGACTTTTTACATTGATACATAAAATGAAAGCTTAAATAATACAAAAACGACAAAGAGTACAAGTATTAATTACAATTTTTTTTTGGGTACCTTTACCACATGTTCATTTTATGCATGTTTATGTTAGAAACCATTATTTAGACATTTTATCACCTCGTAAAGAAATATAATTTGTGATTTGCACGTAGAAGAACGGGGATGTAACAAAACCAGTAAAACTTACTATTTATACTCACACCTTATCGTAAATGAACAAACCGTGCAAAGTTCGATGTTTACGATATTAAAAGCAGTTATTAATGCTATAACTATACAAATAAATTCTTATGTGCTTTAACGTGAAGCTGTGATCGGACAGCACCGGACCGAGTGACCACACATACTGGTAGTATATATTACATGAAAATGACATCGTAAACGAAATTCATGGGACCGATAAATATGTACCTATTACAGAACGATATCGTTCATGGGTATTATACCGGTTACAAATGTTCGATATATTGACCTGGTTATGAAGGTATTCTTAATATATGCAAAACAGACCACGGTTTGGGGTTCATTACTACAAACCTCTTCATCTGGAGTTCTCCAGATTTCCTAAACAAAATTTTTCAATAACAAGTAACATTCTCTGTTATTAAAGTATAAACGGGGGTACACGCGATTCTCGCGTTTTGCGTGCTTTGGGGGAGGGGGGGGGGTATCTGTGAGATTGTAGGTTGTAATAGCTTTTGTTTTAAAATATCACACCTTGTTGAGCTGGCTTAGTTGCTTGAAAAAAGAAAAAAAATTTACATTTTTGTATCTTTTCAGATTTTTGACCCTGTAGGTATCTGTAATTTAGCAAGTTATTAAAGTAACTAAAATAAAGGATTACATTTACTTACATTTGACGTAAAAATCACAAAAATGGGTTGATATTTGGTAAAGATATACGAATTCGTTCCTATCTACATATAGTAAATTTTTACCAATTATTAACAAAAATGTAAAATGCAAAATACATAATGGGCCTTTCACAATGTTAATTACGTCTTTGCACATAGTCTTTGCCCAAAAATTAACGAAAATATAACAAATTCCGTGTGAACTTCATAAGGATAGTTTAGAATGAATTTTGAATGTAAAAGAACTCAATTTGGACACTGGTAGCTTTTTGGGAATACGAATGGCCTTAGGGAGAACGTTTTAACATTCATCTTTAACTATAGTAAAACTAAAAATACCATAAAACATAAAATGTACAAATAGAAGCTGCTCTAACGTTGCATAACATCTGTTTTATAGAAAGACCTTCTCTACCTTAAACAGTTTCAAATTTTTGTTTATTTCACTAACTAAAGGCATCATTTACACGTATATGTACAGCAATAAATATGGATTTTACTTCCTCTTAATTACAATATAAGTTGTATATTTAGAAGTATAGTCAAAGTATAGGTATTTTCTTTGGTATAGTGTAACGTAACAATACACTTGCCACCTAGTTTCATCAAATTAAGTTAAATATGTAGACAAAAACATTTTTGTCGGTGAAAACATTCGACTATATATGTTACTTACGACATCGTCTATCGTTCAAAATCTCTAAATTCAAAATAAGCACACAAACATGTATATTTCGAAAGTTACCGAAAGAAGGTATCGGGACACATAAATTAGTCTACGATGAATGGTGTTACTACTTTTTACATCATTTTAACCATGAAAATGTTAACGTGAGGCATAATAGAATCATTTTTCATCATTTGAATAACTTTTCAACTTGAAATAATTAAATTTCCATGTTACCGAGAAAAAGTTTCCGATACTTGTCATTTTGAAAATGTTCGCGAAAATACTTTCTGCCATTGTTTTAATGTTCGAAATGGGTTAAGGACCTCGGACAGACAAACTTTGCATGTTTACACAAAATTTTCACCCAAAAATAAGCACAAATAGCGAATTCTATTTTACACGTAATCTCCATAAGGAAACTTTGAACGTATTTTCTAAGTAAAGAAAATATATTTAAACACAAATACCGCTTGAATAAGATGACGGACTTTTATACTAAAATGTTTAAAACTTACTTTGAAAAAAATTAGTGCAGACATTTACGTGGTTTGCGGGGGTATCTAAATTGTAGCATTAATTTGTAGGTTATAAATTTATAATAGCTTTGGTTTTAAAATATCATATCCGCATTCGTCAGGATTCGGCGACTGTCGGAAAAGTGCACAGCAACACATACATATACACATCTTTCGGTTATTATATAGTGATAGCTTTATAATGTTCAAAAAGCTTTCTAAAACCACTTAACCACATCACTGAACACAAAACAGTGAATATTGTCAAACTGGGTAGACAAAGGAATATACAGTGCGGCTGATTAGTAACTATAGGTATTATTAATACAGGCGGTACCAGCGAGAGGCGCTGCACGCAGTAATTGAAAAGATAGCCGACCGCCTGACTGTTCTACATTGATTACAAAGTGCTGCACGCTATTAAGTGTGGAATTCCGTCGTCCTGGTGCAGAGATGGCGGCGTAATGTAAATGGAGGGAATGCCACAATTCGTCCTGGGACAATAAAGAATTGTCACCGAAAGTTAATAATCACAGGCTCAGTGAAAGGCGAACGAAGAACTGGTCTTCCTTCCACATCTCGATCTGATGGTAATGTGGCTATTGTGTAGGAAATGTTTCAACCCAGCCCGCCAAAACCAACACGCCAAGCCGCACGCGAAAGTGGGCTCACATGGTCAGATTACCGAGCATTGAAACCTCATTACATGCAACAGCTGACACCAGAAGACTGTGATCGCAGAATGCTGTATGGGGAGTTGATCTTAGGTTAGGTTGGCACAAAGATTGGTCTCAATTGTTTAATAACGGTCTCGGGAGTGATGAGACCGTATTCCATGTAGGAGATTTTATGAATCGACACAATTGCCATTATTTGGCGTCACAGAATCCTGGTTCTACGGTGGAGAAGATGCAGTCTCGTCCAAAAGTGACCCGTGCGGTGTGGAATGACTGCCACAAATGTTATCGGGGCATTCATCCTCCGCGACACAATGAAGATGCTTCAAGATGACGTTTGGCCCACGGTATCAGCATGGGGTAACATCAATGACATTATTTTATGCAAGATGGCGTACAACCTCATTTTGCAAATCTCGTGCGCCCGTGGTTGGATAAGAAGTTTTCAGGACACTGGTTTGAGAGACACGGACCTTATGAGTCCAGACCTGAGACCATGTAACTTTTTTTATGGGGCTGGGCAAAAGATGAGGTATACCGAACAAGACCGCGCACAGATTCATGAGGTTATCACCAATATATCACGCGACTTCCTCCAGCGGCTCCAGAAGACCGCGGACTCCATACCTGGCCACTTGAGACGATTGGTCGACGCCACAGGCGCTCCATTCAATTTTAAAGTATGCATCAAGATTCTTATATAGTACGGTATGTATGATATTAATTTCAATAAATTAGTGCTTTTAATATACATACTGGGTGTCCCACATGAAACCGGTTCAACTGATAGTCTCACTGCTCCTAGCTCCGCTTTGTTCATATTGGCGCCTGTTTTCTTATAAACAATGTTGGCTACACTACGTGACCCGTTGTTGGAGTTGTATATTTTAGTTTCACAGCAATTGTCGTGGATATCATGGAATATTGATAGAAAAATGGTGCAGTTCTTAATTGAAAAACGAATTGATATAGTGGAATTTTACATAAGAACAGAGTCCATTAAGGAGTCTAAAGAAATGTTTGGGGATAAATACCCCCATGACAAGATGTGTACAAGAAATGGAGGACTAAACGTGAATCTGAAGATGAACAAACGTCTGATAGTGAGAACCCCGCTGATAGTCGAGAGAATTCGAACAAACATAACGAGAAGCCCCAATAAATCGATAAGGAGATTGTCTAAGCCAGTTGGTGTATCTCGCACAACACACCATCGTCTGCTAACGAAAGATCTCAAATTCCGACCAGTTCGTCAGTGTAGTGCATGAGTTATAACTTATAAGAAACAGACAATGAGAAACGAGTTACCTATTGCAACTGGTTCTTATCTTCAATCATTGAGGGTTTCATGGACCCAATGCTCTTCTTTATGACAGATGAAGCCTGGTTTCATGTGTCTTGCAGATATTGGTCGCAAAATAACTCACATCTTGTGCATGAAGGACCTCTTCACCCACAGAAGATAGGCGTATGGTGTGCAGTGTCAGGAATGCGCATTATCGGTCCCATTTTTTCAATGATACGATTAACACTGCAAAATATCTGGAGATCTTTCATACTTTCTTTGCAAAATTAACAGTGGAAAGGAGTATGGCGTCTTCGAACAAGATGGTACCACATCCCACATATACAAACAGGCTATGGCCCATGTCAGCATAGTGTTTCCTGAAAACAGACTTGCCAGCAAAAACCTATGGCCTCCGCGGTCGCCGGATGCTGCGATTTTTATTTATAGGGAGCTCGAAAAAACAAAGTTTATGCAAACAACACTCTTAAAGAGAACATTACTAATGCGATAAATAACATCTCGCCTTAAGAATTACAACGTGTCAACCAGAACATTCTCGTAAGAGCACAGCAATGCCTGGATGCTGATGGAGGCCACTTTCACCACTTCACTTAACCTATGCCATATTTATCCCATATTTACATAGGAAAATTGCTTGGTTGAGGAATTAACATAATATTATGTAATGTAATGAATGCAGTGAGACGTGCCGTTTTTATGTGAGACACCCTGTAGAATTTATTCTCCTTTTTTAATACCTACTTACTTACTAGCCACTCTGTATATGACAAACCGTAACAATCAACAATTTCAAATCTAATTATTGCATGTCAAACCCTGGTGTACTTCAAGGGTTTCACATTGGTCCTTTGCTATTATCCATTTTTACAAATGATATTAAGGACTGTTTCCTTAATACAAAATTGTCCATGTCCGCAGTTCCAAATTTGTATAATAGATGCAATAGTTTAGGTTCAAATTCTTTTGCTTGGATGTCGTGATGAAGTTGAAAACTATGGTTCGATTTTGGATCGCTCGGAAACTCTAAAAATCCTGTCAAAGCTCTCTCTGGAGCAAAGTAGTTCTCATGTGAAAGACGAAAGAAGGTATTCACATTTTTTCTCTTGCAGAAGTGCGCTAAAAATGTATGTAAAGGTGTTGCTTAACTTAATTAATACAATCAGGTGAGTAAGTTTAAGAAGTCAACTAACATATTCATGGTGACCAAGACGATTGTGGTATCATCTTATTTATATCGTAATTTATTATGGTGGAAACACAAAGTCAACTTTTTCTTTAATCTAACACCGAATATATCACTGAAGTTCACACGAAAAGTTAGTGTGGCGGTGTAGAGGTCCTATGGATCTATCCCCAATGATTTCAAAGGTGTTCCAGCTGTTCTATAAAAATAAAGGAAGAACCTGGACTTGTTCGTGAACACACATTCTGGGCAATGTAAATTAAACAAGTACAGCATGGGCTTGGTCGAATCATTATTTTGTAGATAACGACTGACACTGGGACATGGCACTGGCGAGGAGACCTCGCACTACACTCTTTGTGAGTGTATCGCATTTGTGAAACTGAGAAGATCCAAGTGAGAGGAATCCTGGATACGATTAGAGTCGCCTTCCCTTCCAGGATCCTCAGGTGTACACCGATTTTGCTCCAGCTCGTGTACAAGATTATTCCAGTATTGTGCTGCTTGCGATGTCCCTTCTTTGTTTTCAGTAATATGCTTTATTGCATAATTTGTCTGAAACTCACTGAATAATTTGGACCACAACTGATTTTGGGTCTTTCAAGAAGTACTTTTCAGGATTCCTGATAATATGGTAGTGTTTTGTTGTACTTAGATGGTAAATATTTTCACTTGCAACTTTTGTTTAACATAAACCCATATTTAGCTTGATTTTTGTCTTTACTTATACGCTTGCTTGTTAAAATGCCGTTGATCTTCTTCCTCTGTAATTTTCTTCACACTGAATTGACAAAAGTTTGGGCTTTTTGTTCTTCAGTTATTAAAACAAAGGTTGTTGATTAAAAATTCACAAAGGGTTGAATCATGGATGTTCTGGAATCACGATTCTGACTTTGTATCACATTCTCTATTGATCATCACTGAACTCAACGTTCACGTAGTTAAATCAAAAATACGGCCAATCTGCCTTTTTATCTACAAAGGCTGTGAGTATTTTGATCTCTACTGTATGAAGAAGACTTCAATTTTCTTAACTTTGCACCGACACAAGCATATACATCTATGGATGGACACTACTGTTGACCCAAGATCACCAGAATAATTTTACCACTTTCAATAAATTAATCCACTTTGAATGGATGAAGGTGCATTGTAATGGTGTACTGTACATGTTGCCCATCGTTTCCAGGAAATTATTACAAATTTCCGTTTAGGGTGTCATGAAGTTTGACTACAATACATTACGTCGATTTAATTTTCGTAAATTTAAATACAAATTTACTAGAATAAATTTATGTAACCGTGCCCGAAAAATGTAAGAATTTATGCACGAATCGCCAGTTTCTATCATTATCTACTAATTTATGGAAATCATGGGCTTTACATTGAGTTAGAAACAATTTAGAGATGGATTTTTAACAGACCCTTCGGGATATTCATTGCAATTTAATATGAATTAGAAACAATCATAACGTAGTTTGTTCACAGTATAAGAAAAAAGGGCTTATACGAATAAGAGATTCCTTCATGAGAAGTATTACACTAGCACATCAGATAAGTACAGAAAAATGTTTTTTTTTTGCAGCATCGCATCCGCATATGTGCGCATAGCGTACGCAAATTCTCATAATAATCTAAAGGTTAGCTAACACTGACAAACGTAATTCACGTTTGCTATAAATAATAATGTGAAGGAGGAGTCTTGTAATTACTGCAGTATTGCAATAACTATAAATTACTTCATCCTAATGTCTAAACGTATACTCATGGGTGGGCAGAATTTTCTTAAAATTTTTTATGCCTATTTAATATTATATTGACTCCGCCTATTGTTTAACTTAGTGCTCATAAACTAATAAAAACGCGTAATCATTATCACGAGAATGTAAGTCTTTTGTAGCCGATTTTCAACAGAATTATGAATTTCCAATCCAGCATCATTACGCTTCTTATTATTAAATAATAGGTAAGGTAATGGCAAGGCGGCGTTATTACTATGTACTGTACATTTTTCTGAATGAGCACTCTACATTTTTTTTCAAAAACAAAAAGCGAATCGAAGTTGCTTTGTGATTACCTGAAGCCGCATAATACTGAACAAATACGGTAGCAAAAGTAATTGGATTGCCTACTTCGCTTAATCGCTTAAATTGCAATTCGGGATTGTAGTACTTACATTAACGAAAATGTAGAACATGCTACAGTTTAAAAAAGTATAAAAGCGAATGATTCGAACTTTTAAAAAAGTCAATAAATAAGATCAAGTTCTATACATTGTCTTCACATTAGCGGCCCCTTTAACGTAAAGCTACGATAAATTAGGTTTCTTAAGTTTACACCGAATACATTTTTAAACACTATCTGATTTAAATTTCATATTAATCATGTTACAAAAGGTTGTCAGCTGATTGTCCACCTACAACGAGTCGATGCTTTTTATGTACTCACTTTCTATATCAAGGATGCGATTGTTTAATGACACATTTTGTTGTTTGAATTGAAAGCTTCTAAGAATGGGATTGTATGGTAATGAGGCTTGTGCTCTCATTTTATATCAATTCGATCGGTTTCGTTTTGTAATAGATTTGTTATTGTCATATTGACTTAATAATCATGGTAAATGGAGATATATAATTATTATTTTGAGGTGGGTACCCTCTTGCTTCCACTAATCCCATAACATTGTTGACTAACATCGTTATGACTACCTATCGTGGTTATAATGAACAAATATAAGAGTTAACACTTGGAATGAGCAATTAATCTAATGTTTAACAAAACTGCTTCAGAACATTAAATGAAATAATAAGCGGTCTACTTTTACCTTGGGAACGATTGAAATACATCATAACAAATAAAATGAGGGTAGGTTAACAGAATATAATATATCAGCAACCGATTGTTAACTGTACAAAAGTCAATAAATATAATCAAAACAAATCTTACCTTATTTACAAACCTGTAGCGTTGATTGCGCAACCATAGTACTGTTGAATTATCTAAACAAAAGAGTTAATTAACAGAAGTTAGGGCTGCGACAAGCAGACCGACTGAAATATAAGTTACGAACTTGAGACAGTATCGAGTGTTGACATTTAACTAATAAATGAGTTATTTTAAAGTAAATCAAAATATGAGATGATCCAGTAATTTAGTATAAAACAATTTAGGCAATAAACAATAGTCAAATTCAAATAATAAAAAGTATGAGGTTAAGTTATAGTAACTTACCGATGGTTTCCAAAAGTTGACGGAAGCTGGCAGCAGATGAAACTCTTGTAGTAAATTATTTTCTTAATTCAGAAATTCGGAGATAATTAGAGGGGAGATGATGGACAGCAATAAACGTTGTTATCGGGAATCTAACCATCGACATGCGATAGCAAGTAGAACGGAAGTGTTTGCAGGTAGGAACTCAAATAAATCCTTTCACAAAATGGTAGTTGCGTTACACCAGCCGTGAAATGTGATACGTAAAACGTAAAACTAGATGGTGAAACGCTAGGACAAATAATATGAATTACTGTCATTCCCGCATCATATGCCCCATGCTTTCCCTCCTTTCCTTGCACATTCTACAAACCCTTTTCTCATCTTCCCACCAATTAATACCTATTTTCATTCTCTTCATTTCCGCATCTAAATATCGCCACAATTCTTTTCTCCTCCAATCCCATCTCCCCCAACATGTACTTGGTCTTGCCATCTACCACATTCCCCTCGTATCCCTCATTATACCTCCCCCCAGCTATCCTCTCTCTCCTTTCCTGACCTTGCACATCCTTATCCCTCCTAACCACCTCCTCTACTATCTCTCTTCCTTCTACCGTTCTTCTTTCCACCTACTCCCTGGCATACCCCACCCTCTCATAATACAGTCTCCTGTCGTCTTGTCCATACTTTATCCTTCTCCTCCTCATCTCCCTCATACATTTGTTCACCATTATTATGTGCGTATTCTTCCTGATCTCCTCGTACTTCATCGCTCTCCTTCCCGCCTGCCTTTTTCCACTTTCGCCTCTTCTCCCACCATGTACCACGCCGCCTCTGTCCACCCCCAGCGTCCATCTCCAATACTTGTCCTGAACCTTCTCCAAACTCTCCCACTCCCTCCACCCCCATATCTCCGCCCCGTATCCCATTACGCTCCTCACCAACTTATCAAAAATCCATCTCCCCTTTTCCATATCCTTCCCGAACACTCCCCCCCCCCTCCCACACACACACACTCAACCCACTATCCTATTCCCTTTCTTAGCCAGTTCCCCTATTTGCCCATCGTCCTTATTGTTGTACCTCATTATACATCCCAAATACTTCCACTCATTTACACTTTCCAACTCGTCCCCCCCACCATTTTTCCTTCCGTCCCCTTCCTCTTCTCTTCTGGAATACCATTGTTTTCGTCTTTGCCACATTCACCCTTAGGTCCTTTTTCTCCAAATACCCCTTCACCACTCCCATTGCCCCCCCCTTTTATTTCTTTCTCACCGTCCGCCACTACCACCACATCATCAGCGTACGCAAGTGCCCACGCTTTCACCCCCCACCCCATTACCACGCTTCTCTTTTGATGTCTCCGCAAATCCTCCTCCAGGTCCCCTAAGTATAACGCGAATAGGGTTGGACTCACGGGCATCTCCGTCTCAGTCCTTTCGTCGTCCAAAAACTTTTCCCTTCCTCTCCCCCCTCCAGATATACACCTTGTTTCCTCATACAATTCCTCTATGGCCATCGCCAGCTCTTCTCCTATGTCATATTTCCTCAATGCCCCCCCCCCCCACATTTTCTTCCTATTTACATTGTCGAAGGCTGCCTTTATGTCCATAAACAACCCAAACATCCTCCTCCCTTATCCACCGCCTCCTTCCTTCCCTAAACCCCGCCTGCCAGTCCTGTACCAGCCTCATTTCCCCTACTTCCTTCTCCAATCTCGCTCTCAGCACATCCGCGTATATTTTAAACCCCACACTCATAATGCTAACCCCCCTATAACTCTTCGCCTCCATCCCCTCCCTTATATATCGGCACTATCCTTGCCTCTTTCCACTCCTCTGGTATCCCTCCCCCTCTCCACACTCTGATTAGTATCTCTCTTGTCTTTGTTTTGTAGAAGAAACACTTTTTGTACCTGTAAAGTTCCACAATAATATATTTCACAAGCATTCCTTAATTCTTTACCACATTGAATACACAGATGTCACATATTCTCCTTTCCAATTCATCCTTATCACCCTATAACCTGCACCGTAGCTTATAGAGTACGTACAGTATATTAAAGTACCCATGAACGGTATATTACTTTTCAAATTTTCTTATTCTATAGTCGAAAAACTGGAAAAACTCATTTATGAACAATAAAAAACGTAATTAATTATCAACGAATACCAATTATAGTGGTCCTTGAGACTTTCTAGTAATAATTTAGAATAAATGTTCAAGTATACATTATTAATTATTAAATTAAATTTTATTTTATGCAATACAATAATACATTTTTTATTACATTTCATTGTATTATATTTTTAAATTAATTGTATAAAATAAATAAATAAATAAATAAATAAATAAATGGTGCCCACACTTGGTACTCCATCATAAATTATAAAATTATTTTGTTTTGTGTTCTTGAATCGACCTCGTCAAATTTAATTGGTTCTACCCCATTTTGAGAAATATCAACAATTTAAACCAACTTATCTATAAAATTATACATATATTGTACAATTTAAGGAAAGAAAACAGTGTGGCAATTAAATAACGTCATAAAAAAATAACATAATAATATAAAATAATAAATGTAATATAGTATTCATCCCTTCCTTTGTCTAATAATTTTTTTTATGGAAATAGACTTTGGCGACCTTTTTTTCTTGACGTACTTGTTACCAAATAATTTTGATTACCTAATCTAGTAAAATGAGGGTGGGCGATAAAGTTTGATAAATGTATTTCAGTAGGTAATTGTTTTATTGTTCTTTTATATCAAAAACAGTAGCTTCTTTATACAATAAATTTGATGGATACATAAGTTCTTTTTTGTAAATTCTTTTAAGAAATCTTTTTGTAATATTTCATGCTTTTTAAGTAATGTCTCATTAGCGCTCCCGGCTTCCCATACGATAATACCATATGAAGTGTGCGATTATTCTAGTTCATAAAAAATTGTTCGCATTTCAGATTCATGCATAAAATTAGCAAAATATTTAAATTTATGTAACAATGGCCGCAGATTATTTATACGGGAAAATTGCATTTCAATCTCGAGTCCAATAATATCCCCAAATAAGTTGGGCGGCTGAAAACTTTTATATTTATTAAATGGCAATGATTATTGAATTCAATGTGTGTAAAATTTGGTATACTACTGGTATACAATTAGCATAACAATAACAAGGAACGATTATTGTTTTTTCATAATTATTTGTTAATAATTTATGGTTGAAAACATCAATTAATTTATTAAAATCAGTTTTTACACACTGTTCAACAAGGAACTGCGTTTGTATAGTACAACAGTATCATCTCCAAAGCTAATGATTTTGCCAAGGCTATCTATTTCAAATATATTGTTGATATACAGAAAATTGGTCCAATTACAGTTCCTTGCGGTACTCCATATTGTACGATCTCTTCCTGACTTATTATGTAGATTATGTAGATTATGATTTGATCAGTTTACAAGTAGGACGGTGGGTAAGTCTTTCGTAAAATTGATTTTCAACTGTTGATAATTGATAATTCGATATTTTGTGTCAATGTCCTTAAATTGTAATAATTATTCTAAATTTTGAAAGGTTTGTCAAGAACTTGGAACCAAATTTCTTGATTCTTCTAAGAAACTTTAGAAACAGCTGGGTAAATTTGTTCTTGAAGGTGATGATATAGGAACATACTCCTGTTAAATTGTATTCTAAAAGAATGGGCGGTTGTATAACATTCTTATAACATAGATATGATGTCCATGGACATTGGAGGCAATTTCGTAATTGCGCACCACATCCCCTTATTAGTATTATCATCGCAAAATTCAGTTCAGTCGTATGTATTTCCCCATTCCTCAATTTATTTACCACAACAGATGTGTTTAGGCGTTATGTGAGATTAAAATGGTACAATTCACATAATTGTTCATGTCTTTATATCTGTGTTACATTTGGCGCTTATCTTTTGACCTGAACCTTCAACTTGTTGCATTTGATCATATATTATTGGGTAAGATATTAGAAATGTAAGAAGCTCTTGGACAGCCCTGAATTTTGGCGGATGTAATAAATCTTTTTCATTATTAAGATAGATGACAAAACTTTCATCTACGGTAAAGATTCGGCTTACATCACAGAGAAGCTGTATGAAACAATGAGGATAATTAGGAGCATTTCGCGTTGAGGAAGACTAATTATCTACATGTAGCTTGTACACAATTTACTCAATAGGTAATAAGCAAACTTAACGATACACGTTACCTTAAAACCGTTTGAACGTGACGGATTTATATTTACGCCATTTATTATACTGGGTATTGCGTTAAATGTTAATGATGTGTTCCATGTACTTGTTTTGCCCAACATCTAAATTAAAGCAAATGGCAAGGATTAACACTTGAGAATGAAGGGTAATTGAAACATCATCATTTTGAAACGGCAACATACACCTATTTTAAAACTAATCAAATGCCTAGTTCTCTGTTCGTCTATCCGATTGAAATCGATTTAATAATAATAATGACTACACACCCAGATAGTATATTTGAAACAAGTCGCGCTAACAGTTGAATTTTTAAACAAGAAAGGAGACACCATAATTATTGCTTATCAACAAATATAAATCACAACGCACTAATATTTAATGTCTTATGGGTGGGCAAAGGTGTTTTCCATTTCAACAATACTTTATCAATTTATCTTTAAACCGGCCCTCTTATTTATTTAGTTTTATATCGTAATATTTATTATGTTACTGTATCATACCATAGACTGCCCATTTAACATAAACCACGCAACGATCCTATTTAATAATAGGTAGATAATAATTTTTAAAACTGCCCGATGAATATTAAACGAATCTTTTGATTTAAATCCGCGCGTTAGAGAGGATTAAGGCATATGAAATTTGTCATTAATCATTAATTAAGCGAAAGGTGAGTCCTGATTGAATGAAAATGTGTAGGAATCGATTCAATAAAGTTAGTCGCGCATGCAACGTATTAAGTTATTAATCTTAGCCAATTATTTACGTTTACCATATAGTCCGATTATCTATGGGATCGCCTTAAGGTATGTGAAATAGATTTATTTGATGCAGCTCGTTCTAATATACGTATATGTAAGTATGCGTTATACATTACAAGTAAATTAACTCCCATATTTGCATACTTATATTATGTGTTGCACATAATCAAGTCAAAGGCTTGCGGTATTTGAACAAATTGTTACCATTAGTGCTCACTATAAATTCATAGAAAATATCTTTGGAAATGAAGGGTAACTAAACGATTTACTCTGCCGTATATAATTTAATATGTGAAACCCGACTGACATTATTATATTTTTGACAAAGGTAGCATCAATTTAACACGGGAGGACAAAGGATTGACGGATGAGAATAATTCAAACAAAAAAAATCCTTGTTATTTCCATAAACCAAGGGGGCAAATTAAAATCTTTTATTATACAAATGAGAACGGAATTCCGAAAAAGGCAAATTTTTGAATTTGTATTGCAAAAATTAATTGCACATACTATACAATTTTGTTTCAATGCACCCCATTTTAAAAATTGAGCGGTAATTTCGGACAAAGCTGGGGTAATTTCGGTTATACATCGAACAATCTATTTCTAAGGCCGAATCTGTTGAATCAGTTATATCACTTTCATATTCTGAAGATCCTGAAAGATTCATCCTTTTCTTTTTACTTCCCGAGTACGAAGTAAAAGGGAAGTATTGTATTAGTGTTCCAAAAAAAAAAATTGGCCTATGCAAATTTTTACATATTTTGACTGAATACGTAGATTCAAAATATGAAAAAAAATTTCCGTCTGTCCGTACACATTCCTTGCAACGCTCTAAACTCAGAAACTATTAAAGTTACCGAAATGCGGTTTTAGCCAATCGATTGCATTCGGGCCAAGGACGAAAATGCTGATATTACCTTTGATGACCTCACTTCCGGTATAAGCTAAAATGGTGACACTCATTTTTTTATAAGATAAAGTTGCAGTTTTTTAGTTTAAAAGAGTATTTTTTTCTGAATTCAGCAATAATTGTAATATAATAATAATAATAATTGTGCTATACTTATTTTTTGAAAAAAGTGTTAAAAAAATAATTGTTAAAGAATGACTGCAACTCTCGATACTCTTAAAGTTATCGAAATGCGGTTTTCGCCAATCGATTGCATTCGGGCCAAGGGCGAAAATGCTAAAATGACCTTTGATGAGGTCACTTCCGGTATAAGCTAAAATGGCGGCATTCATTTTTTTATAATATAAAATTGCAGTTTTTTAATGTAGTTTAAGAGTATTTTTTTCTGCATTCAGCAATATAGGTATATCGTGCTATATTTATTTTTTGAAAAAAGTGTTAATACGAGGGAAGTGTCGTGACAACTTGCCAGAATTTTTTTATTTAGCCTTAGATTCATCGGTGAGTATTCTTTTACCTACTCTTTTGCTTTGAAACAATGTAGAAATCTTTAGAGGGCGCTTTCTGAAAAGTAGGCAATTACGGCATTGTTTAAAACAACTTGTACTGTACGCTATTCTCGATAAAAAACCTTCAATAGTGTTGTCGGGAGTCAAAAATTGAAGATACGGTTCGGATGTTAATCGAGCGATATCACTTATTTTCACTGTCTTCCAGGGTTAGTGAGCATAAAATGATGCCTTGTACCTTATTTTAAATGGTTCATACAGACTTACGTCGTGAGGTTGCATTCCTTGCTCTCGGCCTTAATTAATAGTGCTTACAAACCAGAGGCGGGTAAATATTTGAAATAAATCTATTTGAAATGCCTATTTAAAATAGAAAATAGCATTTTGTATTTTATATTTCAAATACTTTCTTGTAAAAGTATTTTATATTTATTATTTGAAATAGAAGACAAAGGTATCTTCTATTTGAAATAAATTTTTTCGATTATAGTGTATTGAGCATCTGTTGTATAATAATTACGACCTATTACTGAAACTTTAAGATCAATTGCAAGGTTCAAGGCATAAGTACATATTATGGAGAGCTTCTTCCACATTTAATTCGCTTACATAAAATTTTAAAAACTTTTGAATTAGGTAAAATATTTTAAATTTTGCTCTGTTCTTGTGACAACATTATTAAACAGCTTGCAAAATAGGTTTAAAGATTATTTATCACTCTCATCGGCAGTTAATGATGCTTTTTTAAATTGCGTTTGGTTTCACAAGACAATAAAAATACATGAAAAGCATTTTTTATTTAAAAACTTATTTGAAATGCCTATTTTTCATTTTGTATTTTAAATAACAACGGTCAATTCTATTTCTATTTTTTATTTTAAATATGTTGAACTAACTTATCTTATATTTTCCATCTTAAATGCTTTTTGAAAACCATTTTACCCACCTCTGTTATAAACGCGTTTCAATGGTTAAGAATTTATGATATGGGAATCCAGGTATGCAATTGCCAAACTTTTGTAACAGTTTAATAAAAAATTCAGCAGTCATCCATCCACTATTAGATCCAAATATTACAGAATTTGATACAGTTCTTTAATCTGGCCCTAGGAAAAATATATGCTGGAGCTACAGCAGCAGAAATAATCCCACAAAACGTGTTAAGTGTTCCCCGTTCGCTAGAAACGATCTGGAAGACTTATTTCTTGCCATTTGTGGCCATCACTTCTGGTATTTAAAGGATCGTTGTTATTCTAGTATCGTCCGTATTGAGTATCCTATTCGTGGTTATTATATTTTCTTTAGACCTCTAAATAGTTTATAAAAAAAGTATATTAAAGGCACTCGAACCGCGAACGTACTAAGCCTGTGTTTCCTGGCTTTCAATTAGATAAACTACCCTCTTTTTTGGCACTTTTTGTTCGAATCTCTTTGAAATTTTGTTTGATAAACCAAAATGTAGATGGGAACAGATAGGTCTCTAACTTTTTCTCTTCTTTAATTGAAAATTCTTATCGTGACGGAAATTTCGATTGCCATGATATGTTGGTTTATTCCCAAAATCGTCCAACGTCTTCTCCCTATTCAAAAAACACTTGATTTTATCATGAAATGTGAATTTTTGGTCATATAACGTCCCTAATTGACATTTTATGAACTGCATGGTCCCTTATTGCAGTTTTTATTATGATTTCGGCGCTATCTTGTCTCGTATTATTTTCATAATGGCTGATCTACTTTTAATTTTTTACGGTATTCAGCAGTAAATGAGTTCCAAATTTGACTTTGTCTCTCTTTTAATTCAGAAATGGTTTTAGCAGGTGTAGTACGTACCTTCTTTTCTATGTTATGCCAAACTGTTTCAATAGGAAATAGGTCGGGGCTACTGGATACCCAATGTACCATCTGAATATTGTTTTGCAACAATTGCAACATCCACTCCTTTACTATTTTAGCCGTATGGCACAGAGCGCCATCTTGTTGGAATATGCACTCATTTTTTGTAGTTTTTAAGCTGTCAGAAACCATTACAGAAGCCGGAAATTTTACACTGAGGGCCGAGAGGCAAACAATCTGGACGATATGGTTCATGTTCCTTTTGTATTTGTCAAAGATTCTAAAATAAAATAAAAAATTAAAAAAAATGCCTAGGCCAAATGATATGATTCTGGGTTCGTACATGATACCAACACTAAATTTACCTAATAACCATAGCTAGCGATTCCTCTTTTGCCGCTAACCATGAACTTGGATGTTTGCCAATTAGTCTTCTGTATTGTACCAATGTATGACACTTTAGTTTATGTAAAATATTCACCAACTCGTCTGATGTAGACCTTTAATTTAGTTTAATTAGTATTATGGATCGGTGTTATTAGACGAAATGCTGTTTGCTTGTGTGTCCGTAGTTTTTTATATTCATCAGAGAGACCACGACCATCTGAATCTTTGCCGCAATAGCTGTAGCCGTTTAAAAATACCTGTTACTTGTATCAGTAGGTGCTATCACCACATAGAAAAGGGCGAACCAAACTTTTTTCTGTAATTGGTGTTCAAAGGAAACTGCAAAATGATCTTTTTCCTTTTCTTCTTACTAAATTTCCTCTTTTTATATAAATCTGCCTCCAGTTCCTAATTGCCGCTGTTGTGATTACTAAGTATAGTTTCTGCATCGCTGTTCTAACTCAAACTTTCGTAATGTCATTGCTTACACCACTTTGGCCGTTTGCTCAAAATTTTGAGTCTGTTACATGAACACGTCTTCTCCATAGTTTAGTTAAGTGTATTTTTTTGTTTTCTCAAGGGATATAGGAAATGCGTGCGCAGACCTTGGCTTGGTTCTATTGCCTAGGCAGTGTGGGGCTTCCACTCACTAAAATCTTTCTCCCTTCTAATGCTCAGCGCACACCCCCGGGACCGTCTCGTCGATATTACTTCGCGGGGCGGTACTAGTGCTACTCGTCTTCCTTCTTCAAGCAGCTCTCTGTGCCTGCCCCTTTGGTGTGTCGCTTTCCCTACCCTTTACTCCTTTATTAATAGATTCATGTATAATGTTCGACTTGTCTTCGCTCTGTAGCATTTCGTTGATAATATTGATGCTCTGTAAGTTTACTCCCACCTGGATGCTAACTCTCCATCTACTTCTTTCCAACCTATCGCACTTTAATAGCGCGTCCCCTTTCTATGGCCACAATCTGCACATACCTCCGTGCCTCTTTTCTTAAACCTTTTGAGGTACACGCCATTCTCACCATGCCCGCTTAGAAATTTCGTCAAGGCATAATACCCTCCTTCTCCGTGCTTCCTTTTCACCCACTGCTTGAGGTCGGGTATCGAAGTCTTCGCCCAAGACTTCCTAGAGTTGCACTCCTCATCGTGTTCTCCCTTGTAGCTCTCTCCTGATTTTCCCTGGCCAGGAGTCTAAGCGGTACGGTACTTGCCACCATCCATAAGTTCTCACTACTGACGGTTCGTCACTCTTTGTAGCTTGTTCAGCATCTTCCGAGATTTTCTCGTTTCCACTGCTCTGCTCCAAAGCTCACTCCCATATAATACCATGTTATTTACGGTAGTCTCCTCTTTCTCTCTTTAAGGCCCTTACAGTTTCGCATTATTATCTGTAGTTTTTTGCCATTAAAGTCGTTTTTTGGATCTTTTCCGTGACATGCCGTTGGAAGGTCAAGCCAGTGTCGATGGTAACGCCTAGCACGTGTAATTCTTTTCCTATTTGAACTTCCGAGCCGTTTACTTCCATTTTAACCACCGCATCATATGCGATATTCCATAGAAGGGGGCCCAGGACCGATTCCCCCGATTTTGTGCATTTTTGCTGACGGGAGCTTGTTCTCCACTTTTCTTTCCGACATTAGCTTTTTCATAATGGCGGCACCCGAGTGTTGTGCATCGTTTCCATTATGACGGTTGTTGGTAGTGCTTTGAAGGTATTACATACGTTGAGAGAGGCTACGATAGCCACCTCCGTCGTCCACCACGTGCTTGCCTTGGCCGCCTCAACTGTATAATTTCTGTTAATGCGTCTTTTCTTCCTTTGCGCTTGCGGAAATACGCTGATGTTTTATAATGTGAAAAATTTATTATTTTCCGATAAAGATGTGGAAAATGGTACTTTTCTTTGGTAGCCGGTAGCGGATTGTAGATTACACGAATTCAATGTCGGTGCGTAACAAAGGTAATTTAATTATAAAAACGGTGTTAGTCTGACTTTCATTGTGCTTAAGAGCTGTGTACAGGCGGTTCAGAATCCGTAGTTGAAGGTTATATCAAAAGTATAAACCTTTGGCTGTACAATTTGAAGTCTCTCAAGCACCGCCGATGGTATAAAGACCTTTGTTGGTGTTAGCATCTGTTAATATAATTATATTTTATTTTGCCTTTGTAGCTCCACTTGGGTCGCGTATGTCACTATAGTATGGAACGTCTAAGATATATGTATAGTCTAGTAGGCTTGTCCAATCCATACGTTACCAAACTGTCGCCGATAACGAAAGAGTTTTATAACGCGTACATTCTTCATCACTTTCTTTAATAGTTTCAAGATTAAGTTATTTGACACTCAGATGTTACCTACTTATTGCATAAATGTATGCGTTTTAGGGTCTGGACAAAAGCGCCATATAAAAATAAATCCTAAATTATCACAGGTTTTGAAAGAAATAAGAGCCGAATAATGTAACACCACACTGTGAAACTGGATAGTGTGATGGGAGTCGAGCTTCTATGCGTCTGCTAGCAGAATGAATCGCTAGACAAAAATTTCGTATTTCTGTAATACCACCTACTCAAATATGACATTTTAATGGCGTAATATTTGGTATTCGAAACCTTCGCACAAACTCACCATCAAAAAAATGTTCACACCATCTTTAGAAGGTATAAGTCCCACAAAATGGGAAACGATAGCAATCGAAACCAAAATTGAAGAAACATATTAATTTAAACATTGTGATCAAAAGCTCTTCCTTAATTTAATATGGTCACAACTATTTCCACCGCGTCTTCCTGAATGCGTAACCGACAAGGCGCTGGAAGTCACTTTGTTGCAAATGTTAACGTAAAATATTATTCGACTCCCAGCATTAATCATTATTATCGTATTTCGTAAGTGTGTAATCATGACACGATGGGGAGAGAGTTGGGGATACCTATTTGTTTTCCGAAGATGATCACGGAAGTATTTTTTAAAATGAAGGCTATCAGCAAATAGTTATGAGATTACGACCTTCGCCCGAAACACATTGTACATCAAAAATGTTATACCATACCCTTAAGCGATTTAAACATTTGGCTGTATCAAATAAATTAAACTCGGACAACTCCAGACTACATAAATTTATAAATAATTACACACATTAACAGTATTTTATACTTAACGTGGCTAAATTACAATGTAAGACGTTCCTGGTAAGTGTTCGATGATATGTTGCGGTGATACACATTATCCGATTAATAAGATTGTTAACCGCCAAAATTTATAGCGATAAAGATCTCATTTTTTTTGCATTGTACGAACATTATATAGGTCGCGTATACCTTTATATGGAAACTGATTTACAGCTTAATTATGCGCTTCGAAACTTTTCGTTACATTTAATTTAAATAATTGGCATCAAAATTTGATTTACAATTATAATTTAAGCAACACTACGGACCTTATAATATGCGGTACAATTTTCGATGGTAAACTAAATTGATTATATTCCAGTTATTTTGTATTTGCATTGCAAATTATTTACTTACAATAAATAGTTTTTGTTTTCTTTTTATCGGTTTTTCCCTGCATTTGGGGTTTTGGTGCTTTCATTTTCATGCCACTGCACTTCGGTAGGAAATGTACTTACACCTGAATTTATTAATACGTGGAAAAACAGTTTGTAAATTTTCTATTAAGGACGACTAGGAAAAAGTCGTTCTTCTACATATGTCATTGTCGTATTTTTGTGCAATAAAACTAGCGGTTTGAGTGAATATTTATAAAAGTATTTTACGCAATTTTCATCTTATGTATATGAAGAAGATACTTGTAGGTGATATACGATAATATATATTCTGATCAGGATCGATTTGTCGCCGATATAGTCCAAGTCGGGCGGTTTGAGATGCCGTCAAAGCTCATCGTAACGTGTTTGTTGGTGAAGATAGCTTCAGTTAGACGCCAATATGGTGAAACTGCATACTTTTATAGTTAGATTCATTTCCTTAGGTGATCATATATAGATAAAAGTAGGATTATGACATTTTTTTCTAACTTTTACCGATTTTGCTAGTTCATAAAGTATACTATAGTGTCCGTGATACCACTCCTGGAATGTATTGAATAAGTTATTTTACTTACGTTTTTTTATAATTACCATTATAAAGTAATTTAATTACGTTATGCTACTTGCTAGCTTTTATCACGCTAAATTTAATTTCTTATACGTCGTGATTCTGAATGCAATAAGGCACTGCGGGCTTCCAACAGGACTGACGATGATGTGACGTTATTATGATCGTCTTAACAGTATAATATTCCCCCATGAATAATTCATAACTAAATCGGTAGATTTATTTGTTAAAACAATCTACACTTGAGCAACTTATAAATGAATAAACTAGGTATACAAGTAAGATAAACAAGCGACGTTTTGATTTCGATTAATTGTGTAATTGCGACTTGAATTATTACAACAAGAAAATAGGATCCACTTAAGTTTTCATTCAATTCATTCTCGTATGTAGAGCCTTCGTTATTATAGGACATCTATAGAGTCATTTACCGATTTATGTCGTTTAGAATCAGAAATCTCGTTTTAAGTAGCGCAAGTTTCTTTGTACGTACAATTTGTTTCTACCACGATTGCAGAATTCTTGTACTAAAAACTGGAAATTATAGAGTATAAAATTACAAATCTTCAACACTTTACTTTTATAATACCATATTTAAGTATTTGGCCCGAAGGTAAAGTGTCGCCGGTATAAATGTTCAACTGGCCTTTAACTGAGGTCACAGTTCATATCTATTAAATTTTAACATCGAAAAGAAGTTAACTTGCTCAAGATGCATTATGTCGAGAGTATTAATTCGAATTAGCATACTATTATAGAGGTATTAGTAAATTATAATCGTAAGCTTACTCGCCCAACAATCTAAATTATTCAAAAATCTAAATGATCGTTGACTTATCTCTTTAAATTTATTTCGCTAATAAAATGATTATTTGCTTATAAAATCGCTATTAAAGAAAAGAAAAAATTTAATTAAAAAATCATAATTTTCGTAACAAAAAGTCCGTAGGACAATCTGGACACCATCACTATTTCAAATTGTGTGGAAACTTTTCTCTATCAATTAAGCGAAGTCAATAAAGTATGTACTATAAAATATTCGTATAAAGATGTTTTTAACTAATTGGCGAAGGTTTCACTGATTAGGAACTCGCAGGTGATTGCTTAATTGGTCGCGTATTGATGTGATATAAAATTTTACAATCGTACATAGATTAAATATTTTCGTTTTACGTGCAATCAATAAACAATTTCGGTCGTAAATCACTTAAAAACTTACTATAAAAGTTCAAAGTTTTTTTGTGTGTCTCAAAATTGTAGGTCTGTGTAATTTACACGTGCGCTTGCAAATGACGAGACCACTTCTCTCACACAATTCTCATAGGAAAATTTGAAAATGTGTTCTACTAAAGTAAAGTTTTCCGAGGAACGATTTGAAATGATAAATGATGAAAAATTTATCAGCTGGTCTTGACGGCATTCATGGAAAATTATTCTCCCGGAAATTGAGTCCACCATTGTCACTATTTTTAATTGTTCTATAAGCACGGGGGTTTTTCCATCTGATTTTAAATAATGTGCAACTGTTGCTTTTTTAATTTTCAATGATACACTGAATCATAATTTTCTTACTACTAAGTTGCAATCTTTTGAGATTCGAGGTACATTGCCATGAAATGGTTTATTTCATACTTGGATAATCGCAAATTTTCTGTAAGATATGAACTCAGATTTCTTTGATGTAGTCCTTGGAGTGCCTCAAGGCTCTACTCTTGGGCCTTTATTATTCTTACTTTTTATAAATACTCTAGCTAGCTATATTAGGCACGGTTGTGTAGTCATTTACTGTGATGACTCTTCAATTGTAGTGTCTTCTTCATCTGAGGAAAATCTTAAGACAAAAATCACAGCTGTTTTCGATGATTTGACAAATTGGTGTGTTAAAAACGGACTTATCTTAAATGTTGATAAGACAGTCTGTGTTAATTTTTCCAGAGAGAAAAAGCTATCTGATTCTTTTATTTCCCACATTGAAACTAAATTTGTGAATTTCTCAGATACTGTAAGGTTTCTTGGTATTGAGATTGATAAAAACATGAATTGGGAAGCTCAAGGTATTAATGTTACAAAAAACTATCTAAATCATATTATTCATTATAAAAAAAAGACCGTCTGGATAAAAAGCCAATTAAATGTATATTATGGCATTGTGTACTCTCACCTTTCGTACAACGTTTTAATCTGGGTACGAAAGTCTATATTACAAAAACTTTTCCTTTGCAGAAAAAAATTATTAGGTTAATCTTTAATATACCTTTTCAGAGTACATAACCTCATAACTTATTCTAACCACCACATGCAGTTTTATCATAACGCATTTTAGTTTACACATTTTAATCCAATTAACACACATCACATTTTTTACCACAGTGACGAAGATATTTTCCTAAAAAATTTTAAAGCACATAATTTTATATATACATTCACATCACATCTCATTATTTACATCCACTCTTCAAATCAACCGACGCTCGGCCCAAAGATGGATCGAAATCGATAGCCAAAAAAGTAAATAAAGATACCTAATTAGCTCAACGGTATCTTTGTTCTCGTGCGTTCTATAGCTGTGCTGAATATTTTAATGTGTAAAAGTAACAACTAACTATATAAAATACATATAAATTATATAAGAGCTTTTTAGATTTATATAAAACTGGAAGAAAAATAAGAAATATTTAATGTCAGGATGTCAGCAATTTTCAAAATAATATATATGTCTATTAGATGTAAATTCTTCTATATCTGTAGTACATGAATTTATATACGTTTTATGTATATTTTATGTAATATTCACATAAATAATATTAGTTGTAAAAGCGTTGCCATGACCAAATGGCAGCTACTCGAGCATAATGTAATTATTACCAATGTATAAAATTATTTAAGCAGTTCCACACAAAAAAGGGAAAAACTACATTTTTACGTGCAACTGTACTTTTAATTAACTTAATTCTTGCACGAACCCGTTTTTACCTGAACTGAAAGCCGACAGTTTATTATGATATTATTTATACTTGCTTGAAAAGTTTCCCTTAACCGGATTCGAACCGTTGCGGGTGGGCGTTGCAAATTCCGAAATCCGACATGTGTTTTCTTTGTATCCGACATTGTACCACTGCGCTAATCTGAAACATTTCTTTTTTTTATTTCGTTACGAAAATGAAAAAAAAATAAGTGATCATTGAGCAACAAAACTATTGACAGATCCTTTGATAGGCAACAATAGTGTTGGGCTAACCTTTATAAAAATAGGTTAAGAAAATTATTGTCATAGAGTCAATATACTTTAAGTACATAAAGTCTTCAATAATCATCGAAACTTTGAAGTAACACACTCTCATTCACTTTGTATTGTAGAAGTGATCTTATAGAGCATACAATAGGTGTAAATGGAAAAGTAATATTCATTTTTTTACTTATAATCTTCAAATTAATACAAAATTTAAGTCTTTCCGAATATCATTATTAATATTGTTCAAGGGGCGGCTTTTGTGTAAGTGTATGCCTCATTTTGATAGATGACGTGGTATGGCGTTTCTTCTTCCTTGCCACAACCCTTGTACAACGGACTGTCAGTCAGTCCCATGCTATACAGGTGCTTGTTCAGACGACAGTGGTCCGAGACCATCTCTGTCGTAAGTTTTATCTTCGTCCTACTTATGTTTAAGATGGACGCTGCTAAGTCCCCGCTTGGGGTTTCCAGAAAGATCTTGGAAAGTCTCCTTTTTGGCTGTGTTATATGTAAAATATGTGTTATGTAATATGTTATAATATGTAAGTCTGTAACTATAAACGTTTTCCTTTTGGTAAGATTCTCTTTTAATAGCTCAGAAGCTGCTGGAAGGATTGCATATATACCTCGGCTTGGAACATGGTCCCTTTTGTCCTAGGCTTACAGAGATTCTGCAGCCCCGTCCATTGCTCCCGTACACTCCCTAGCCAGTGGTTTTCGAACCGTCTATGTAATACACGATTCCATTCAGCTTTACTTTGTTGGAATTATTCTCCAAGTCGTGCTGAGTGAGGATTATTGTCTTAAACAGTTTACTAGGGCAAACTGTTTTGGGTATGCTCTCACTTATACTAAGGTTTTTATCTTTGGAGATTTCGTCAAAGATGGGCGATCCCTTCTCGCTGTTGACTCTCAGCCGATATGCCCCTCTGAACACATCTGCCCTAATTACTAGGTGTACTGACGGTTTCAAGGCAAGTCCTACGCTCTAGCTTGCTAAGTATCTGTATGTTCTTTTGCCCGAAGGTCTTATGCCACCACACCAGTGACGCATGCGTAATGATCGGTCTAATCATTCGAGTCTATATCTAGTGGGTCATCTTTGGAGATAGACCCCACTTGATTCCGAACGCTCGCTTACAAGCCCACAAGGACTAGACGTGGCTTGAAGGTCAGCCCTTGGCCTAACGTTACGCTCACTACTTCTAGCTTAGTCCCGTTTCTTAGTTTTGTCGAGCTTTTTCTTTGTGAGAAGAGAATGAGGTTCGTTTTTGTTGGATTAACAGACAAGTCCTCTTGTCTGCACGATTGTTCCACTAGATTTAAAGCTCCCTGCATCACAACTGATACGGTCTCTTCACACCTGCCACGTACCCCAATCACTATGTCGTCGGCATAGCCTGCCTCAATTTATCGCCTCAGCAGTCCGTCTACCACCAAACACCACAGTAATGGGGGAGAGAACTCCTCCCTGCGGACATCCGCGTGCAGCCCGGACCGTTACAGAGTCGTTGTTAAGCGAGGCCGTAATGCTTCTATGTTTTAGCGTGGTGTGTATCCATCTACCCCTTGCTTTCCATAGCAGTTTTAATTTATTCTATAGAGGTATGGTCAAACGCCCCCTCTATATCTATAAACGCCCCTGCACTTCCTTAGATACATATATCGGGCATCTTTATATCAGAGAGTGTGCACAAACTGTGAGATTCAAATTTGAATAAAAGAAGCAATTTAAGCATGGATTAACAAAAACGAAAAATAGAACTACAATAATAGCTCCAACAAAATTTTTTTTTCTTTGTACTTGGGGTTTAGCCTTCTCATCAGTTTTCATAAATTTCAAGAAAACAGAAATTATTCGGTCGATAATAATTATTAATTATAGCTCAGCTATATTGATAAGAGCTTTCCATTTATTTTTCTCCCAAACTTAGGTATTTTTTCGATAATTAGTATTGAAATATTAAAAATAAGTAATTCCACTAACCTTTTATTTTAAATGCAACCCAATATAGTCTCGAAACTCATAGGGTTACATTTGAAATAGAAAATTAATGCGAATTACTTGATTTTATTATAATAATTACTGAGTTTTTTCAACTAGATCTATTTAAGGTATTCACACATTTAAACGGATCAAGTTCATTTTAAGCTATTTTGTACAAATGACTGTCTTATTCTAGAACTTAACTTGTGAATATTTCCAAAAATTCAAATTTGGATAAAAGAAGCAACAAAAACGAAAAAAGGAACTACAATAATAGCTCCAAAAGATGGTACTTTGTCGTTGTTTTTTTTATTTGGTAGTTTTTGGAAATGTCACAAAACAAAATTTGGTCGATAATAATAATTATAGCTGAGTTTTACTGTTCTTTAACTCTATTTAAGAAGTGGAATTCCGTATGTAATTGTAACATTAAAAATAAGTAATTCCGCTAATTTTTTAGTTGCAATGTGTCGAAACATTTAAAAATATAAAAAATCAGTAGAATTGCTTGTTTTTATTATAACAATTGCTTATGAATAATTTTAGATGTTCAGAATGAAACCGGCTCTTTTTAAAATACGTTTCCGTTTTTTTCTCGTTATGCGAACCAACCTTAAACTAAGTTAGGTATATAATGGTTCAGAAAATGACAATATTTAATTCACATGAGCCCTACAGCTACACATCATGAGACATTTGAGTAAAAGATAATTTTTAACAATTTCTCTATAGCAACAAAACCCGCCCGGTGAAATTTTAGAATTTAATATTTAAATTTTACGCGTTTGTGCGCTGCTGTGCGAAGAGTGGTTATTTTTGATTTGAAGAATAAGATGTTCCGGGGGTACAGCCATATATCGTTAGGTATGTATTTTAAAAATTACGTTAAAGTTACTGTTTGTTTTAGAAATAAATATTTATACAGTCCACAGTTTACATTTTTATTAGGCGGGTCCAAAATAACATTTTTTGGACGCTTATTTTTCTTTGAAAATTCTGACACAGCCGCTTTGCTTCGGATATTCTCATTAAGTAAATGAAGAAAATGGACCGCATTTTTTCGAAAAATCAAATAAATGACAAAATCACCTAAACTGATTATATAAAAAGTTGTCATAAAATATGTTTGCCTGTTTACTAATTTTTTACAATCGATTGCACCCTGTAGTGCAAAGGTGTCAATTTGAAAATTTTTACAACTCATATCTTCGAAACTCATATAGCAATATTGTGCAACTCACCCCTTAGGTTCCAGGCACCACACCTGCATTTTTTTAAACTGCACTATCACATATATTGGAAATCCTTTAAAAAATGCTATTCATCGGTACTAAACAAAATGTTAATAATTAATTGATTATTTTGTTGAGAAAAGTATACATATGAAGGTTTCAGTAACTTTAGTTGTACGTTTTCATATTTATCGCTACTTATATCAAATCGAATAGTGAATGTATAATTCTCCAGAGGCTATTGTTGATTTTTTCTATTAATTTTGACTACCTGGTTTTAGAAAATAGTACCCTAATTTGACATTAAAACAATAAATTTGATTAAATTGTTTTAAATAATATTTTTTGTATTATACCATAGAAAATAATCGATTAATCGACATATTTTTTGTACTGATGACTAGAATTTTTAAAGAGCTTTCCAATGATATAGGTACCTATTAGACATGAGGTAGTTCAATTTAAAAAATAGGGGTGTGATGGCTGGAGCGTAAGGGGTGGGTTGCAGAAGATTTCTATATGAGTCTCATATTGCAGGTTTCCCCTGAATGTTCTAGAAACGTTTTCGAGATATTTTACTTATCTGTTACAGTTTCGAAGATATGCGGTCTGGCAACTTTCCAAGTTAACACCCAGTATATGGTTATTATAAGATTATTAAGCGATGAAAGTGCAAAATCTTGAAATAGGTACATCTTGTACTTCACTTCGTCGTTAAGTATTTACGTATCTATTATTTCCAATAACGTCAAAAATGTAGTGTTTTAGATAATAATTTGGTATAGGTACAGTGTGGACACGAAATTTTATAAATGATGCGTTTACAAAATATCACGTCCAAAATAAAAATGGTGGGCTAATATCGAGATGGTAAAAGTTACATAACGTTAGGCTTTTGCGACGTTCAAAATTTTACTCACGGAGCTGAATATAAATTCAAACCTGTACTTGACGTACAGGAAGCGCATTTGTAATAATCTTACATTGTTGCAAATAGCCTTCATTTGACTTTGAGATAATCTTAAATAGTCGGTATTTTATTTCATCATGTAGGTAGGTGGTTAAGTACAGCGTATCCAACGAATATCGACCATTCCAAAACAGGAACAGTATGCGAATTGCTTTATGATAACGGTTATACAAAGTGATGGAAAAAAGGTATCTAATAAAATTTATGAACCAATTCGCCATTAAAAGATAAATCCGGTTGTCTTTAATTATTCGCTCGGTTAGGTACGATGTAATGTAATTGAAGATCTCGGCGTTAAGAATTGCGTTTTCTTTGTTGCATCAAATCAAAGTCTTCAACAGGTGGTTGATCAAACTGAAAGAATGCGATATGTGTTGATGTAATGTTATGAATCAGATTAGTAAAGCCGATACAATTCCGTCGTGGCTATTATCCTCGGCGAGGACAGATATAGCGCGGTTTTCACACGCGGCGGCATCTCTGATCCATTGTTAGTATAAAATCAGCTTCGATCCGCCACGTTAATTAGAGGTTAGCGTTTAGTACGATACCAATCTATGCGTTTAATATCTATCAACGATCAATACACAGAAAGATTATGATCACGAACACAAGCTACACGATACCGTTACAAATACACCACGCGGAGTCATTTCTTGGATTATTAACTTTTATGGTTCAAAATATTGCACAATTTTTTATAAGTATAAATGTAAATTTTAACAACGTTAAAAAAACATTAAATTAACTTAAAAGCTAAAAGGTTTTGATTGTAACTTTGTCACTTAGTACGGAATCTTTCCCAACTTAACTATAAACTATTTATTTATTAATTGTAAAACTACGTTTGTACCGGATTTGATTATCATTGCCGCATATAAAATTCTAGAAAAAATCGAAAACACGCAATAAAATCAACTTAATGGTAATCATTCGAGGATAAGTATTAATTTTCCTCAAGACATAAAAGTAAAGTTTAAAATTCCAAAATGTTTGAACTTGCATTAGGTAATCTATATTTAAATTAATTTAAATCCTTTATTTGTCGGATTCAAATTTACATTTTATTACTGCAAAATAACAGCTATAAAAAATGTCAGAGAAGCGGCCAAAAAAAATTGTGATTAAATTCAAACGGGATTTTTCTTATATTATATATTCGTTTATATAACCACCTCCAACTCGTTAAATAAATAAATATTAAGAACGATTCGATAAATGAGTCAGAATTTCAATTATTTGTGTTATGCGGCCTACAAATTTTAATTCTATACGATCTTCTTTTTATGTAAATTAGATCTACTTCTTCTAGGGATGCACGTATCTATTATACCTACATCAATTTCCGTACCGTCCTTTGATAGTTTGGCATGTCCCATAATCTTTTTGTGTGAAGGGGAAATTATTCATGTGCATTCAGGTTTGTGGCTGCGAGAAACCAATGCAGTGCATATTTGCACAAGCAGGTTTCGTGCAGGTTTTCAACACAAAATACTAACTTTTTTTGGATCCAGTTGCACAAACTAATCACTGTTGCGTTACATTTTACTTATGCTCTTGATGCTTATATGTTAAAAATGACGCGACACCTCTGGGTATAAGGGTAAAGGATAATAATCACTATATAATAACCGAAAGATGTGTATATGTGTGTGTTGCTGTGCACTTTTCTGACAGTCGCCGAATCCTGACGAATGCGGATGTGATATTTTAAAACCAAAGCTATTATAAATTTATAACCTACAAATTAATGCTACAATTTAGATACCCCCGCAAACCACGTAAATATCTGCACTAATTTTTTTCAAAGTAAGTTTTAAACATTTTAGTATAAAAGTCCGTCATCTTATTCAAGCGGTATTTGTGTCTAAATATATTTTGTTTACTTAGAAAATACGTTCAAAGTTTCCTTATGGAGATTAGGTAGGTACGTGTAAAATATAATTCGCTATTTGTGCTTATTTTTGGGTAAAAATTTTGTGTAAACATGCAAAGTTTGTCTGTCCGAGGCCCTTAACCCATTTCGAACATTAAAACAATGCCAGAAAGTATTTTCGCGAAAATTTTCAAAATGACAAGTATCGGAAACTTTTTCTCGGTAACATGGAAATTTAATTATTTCAAGTTGAAAAGTTATTCAAATGATGAAAAATGATTCTATTATACCTCGCGTTAACATTTTCATCGTTAAAATGATGTAAAAAGTAGTAACAGCATTCATCGTAGACTAATTTATGTGTCCCGATACCTTCTTTCGATAACTTTGGAAATGTACATGTTTGTGTGCTTATTTCGAATTTAGAGATTTTGAACGATGGACGATGTCGTAGGTAACATATATAGTCGTATGTTTTCACCGAGAAAAATGTTTTTGTCTACATATTTAACTTAATATCTATTGATGACAGTAGGTGGCAAGTGTATTGTTACGTTAGATACACTATACCAAAGAGAACACCTATACTTTGACTATACTTCTAAATATACAACTTATATTGTAATTAAGAGGAAGTAAAATCCATATATACTGCTGTACATATACGTGTAAATGATGCCTGTAGTCAGTGAAATAAACAAAAATTTGAAACTGTTTAAGGTAGAGGTCTTTCTATAAAACAGATGTTATGCAACGTTAGACCAGCTTCTATTTGTACATTTTATGTTTTATAGTATTTTTAGTTTTACTATAGTTAAAGATGAATGTTAAAACGTTCTCCCTAAGGCCATTCGTATTCCCAAAAAGCTGCCAGTGTCCAAATTGAGTTCTTTTACATTCAAAATTCATTCTAAACTATCCCTATGAAGTTCACACGGAATTTGTTATATTTTCGTTAATTTTTGGGCAAAGGCAGTGTGCAAAGACGTAATTAACATTGTGAAAGGGCCATTATGTATTTTTGGTCTCAAATCTATTCCAAAAAGTTTGCATTTTACATTTTTTTTAATAATTGGTAAAAATTTACTGTAGGTAGGAACGAATTCGTATATTTTTACCAAATATCAACCCATTTTTGTGATTTTTACATAAAATGTAAGTAAATGTAATCCTTTATTTTAGTTACTTTAATAACTTGCTAAATTACAGATACCTACAGGGTCAAAAATCTGAAAAGGTACAAAAATGTAAATTTTTTTTCTTTTTTCAAGCAACTAAGCCAGCTCAACAAGGTGTGATGTTTTAAAACAAAAGCTATTACAACCTACAATCACAGATACCCCCCCCCCCCAAGCACGCAAAACGCGTGAATCGCGTGTACTCCCGTTTAACCCGTAACTGGTGAGGTTGGGTATTAAATACCCAGACAAAATTTTAGTGCGCCACTGTGAACAAACTGTGACACCAAGGACGCTGCTTAGTCAGGTACCTTCAAATCAGTTTACTGTCGGTCGGCATAGAGTGCAAGCGTCCCGCAAATAGAGTAGTGTCTGGTTTTATTAACAAATTTCAGAAAATCGGGGTATTTTTTACCCGTCCTCACCAGTTAAGTCACAGTTCGCTGTTTTTTCTGTTTTTTATTTTTACTTGCTATGGCGTCTAGAAAGCTGTGTATGAAACCAACTGAACCTGGTTTTAGTGAGTGGGCTATGTCTGTTTTGATGAGATTGAAAGTGAGTGCAGTGGCAATGAAGGAGACATCACAGACCCGAGTTTTCATAGTGACCATGTCAGTGAATCAGAACAAGAAGCATCCGACAATGAAGACGAACGTACTCGTATTTGTGGTACTGTAAGTCATCCTTTATCTGTAGGATCAAGTTCTCTATCATCGCAACACTACGAAACAGATAGCCCATATTCATCAGACGACAATGAACCACTTGCAAAAAGGCAAAAACGTCTACGAAAACAATTCAAATACCATGGCAAAAATGGCTTCGTATGGGCAAAACAAGCACCCGCTTCAAACACTCGTACAAGAAGGCAGAATATTATCACCCATCTTCCAGGAAGAATTGGTCCTGCAAGAGCCCTTGGTCAGCTTTGTATGCCACAGTCTTCATGGGAACTTCTATTTAGCGAGGAAATTTTAAACGAAATCATACGACGAACCAATGAAAAATTGTTGATAAGTAGAGAAACTTTGTGTGATGAAACTCGTACTGACTATAGAGATACTGATTTGCTTGAGTTCAAAGCATTTTTGGGAATTCTCATGTTTACGGCCATCTTCAAATCAAATAATGAAGATCTTGAAGCCATGTTTGCCACTGACGGGACTGGTCGAGATATTTTTCGTTGTACGATGTCACTAAAAAGAGTCTATGTTCTATTACTAAGCCTACGTTTTGATGATGCTTCAGATAGAGAGGAGCGAAAAAAGAACGACGCAACGGCTGCCATATCATGGGTATTCCAAAAGTTCCTGGAAAATTGTCGTAATTGCTACTCAATTGGAGAGTATGCCTGCATTGACGAAATGCTACTTGGATTTCGCGGTCGATGCCGGTTTCGGATGTACATTCCGAACAAACCAAGAAAATATGGAATTAAAATAATGGCAATGACAGACGCAAAAACACACTATTTGCTGAATGCATACATCTATTCCGGAAAGGACAGTGATGGTAGAACACTCACCGATGAAGAACGGAAATTTCCCAAACCAACACAGGCAGTGCTGCAACTAACTGAGCCGATTGTCGGCACTCACCGGAACATAACGGCCGACAATTGGTTTTCTTCAATAGGTCTTGTTCAGGAGCTAACCAAAAGAGGCTTGACTTACGTAGGAACTCTGCGTAAAAATAAAAGAGAAATTCCGAAAGAATTTCTACCGGCAAAACAAAGAGAAGTAGGAGACGTTCTCTACGGTTTTACCAACGACATGACACTAGTCTCTGCCGTTCCAAAGAAGAGTAAGGCTGTGCTTCTTGTTTCTTCAATGCACCATACTCAAGCAGCCGATCCGGAAACCCAAAAACCGGAAATTATTGCTTTTTACAACAGCACGAAAGGTGGGGTCGACGCATTAGATGAGAAGTGTACAGTCTATTCAACAAGTCGTCGCACAAGACGGTGGCCGTTGGCCATATTCTTCACAGTGATGAACATCAGCATGGTAAATTCTTACATTATTATATTCTGCATGTCCTGGGAATCCACATGTAACTAGGCTGAAATATATAAAAATGCTTGCCAAAGGACTTGTGGAGCCTTATCTGAATCATAGACTTCTAAACAAACGTCTCCCCCGTGAATTGCGACTCAATATTAGTAGAATATTGCAAAAATCGCTTCCACATGAAGTCAGACAGGACTTGGATAAACAAGTAAGGTCCACCTGGCTCTGACAGAAAGACTAAGAAAATCTGTAATACATGCAAGGTGCCGATTTGCGGAAGTTGCACAGTTCCCATGTGCCGCGAATGCACCGAATGATGGCTTGCAGTTTAATCTTATGTTAAGTTCTATATACACAACCAAAACATTTTATTAAAGATTTACCTTTTTAGAATATAAGTTTAACGATACTTTAAGAAAAAAATCATAAAAATTTATAAAAATATTTGATAACATAGGTTAATAATTTTTTTTTTCATTTTGTACATTAGTGGACATTAGTGTTTAATTTTACAAATTTTTTGTAATTAAAACTTCTTAGCTCTATAAATAAAAGCAACTTTCTTGATTTTCATTAAAATTTTTAATTTTTTTCAAAATAGTTGCGCAGCAGGGTCTGGAAATAAACGGAGTATCTATAACCCAACGTCACCAAATGCGTTACAAAAAATTCACCTCACCAGTTACGGGTTTTAAAATAATAATGTGGTTTTTTCAGTATTTATGTTCTGTCCATGTAAAATTCTTTTTGTCCCAGATGGAGAGCAGGCAATATTTATTTCTGGTGCCAATCCATTGCCCGTTTCCTGTTCTTTCGCCAATGTTAACTGCTATACCATCATTGGAGTCACACACAACCCTAGTGACAATATATTCTAGAGCTAGAGTCATCATCAACTGTAGTAAAGGCAACATTATATCCATTGATCATCTTGAAATTGCTGGGCGCGACATGGTCGTGCTCCCCTTCCCGTATTTCAGTCGCTGCATAATGGTTTCAAGTGTCTGGAATTTCCAGAAGCTCAATGCTTTTTGCCGCACGGCAGTGTAAATAAAGCTTTGGCCTCATATCTAGATCCGTTTAGGAAAATACCTTATACAAACGTTTCTCTAATTTCAAACATTGGATTGCTTAGGTTTGGCTTGTATACAAAAACTTTTGTGAAAAGATTGTATCGAAGTTTTACATGAGACGATTGGTTGGAATTGTCGATGACCTGTTAATGTTCGCAACCTATCCAAAACTTTGCAACGCTCTATTGTGAATGATGACCTGTATAGCAATATATCATTTGGGCAACTCATTGACTGCACTTTGTTTGAAGATTGCGCTTGGCTCAGTTTTCGGTCGTGTATGCAACTCGCGCTCTTGAGCTTGTCTTCTTTTGATTATATTTTTCAGGTTCACATAGTGAAAAGTTGAAGAAGGTCCTAAATCCCGAACTAGTATATCCAGTTTCACAGAAAGGTACTGTTCTAATCTGTTGCATGGATATTATAGGACTTTTCAATTGTTCTATTCTACATCAGGCATTCGATTGTATCTGTTCTGAAGATTTAGATAATATTATAGTGCTTTCAAATCGAGATCATACTCAGGGAGGATTTTTATCTCCCACCACTGATGATCAGTTACATTATTGAGGAGATAGAATGTTGACTGTATACATTACGCATATAATCGTGCAGTGGTTATTATAGGGATGCACATAGTTACCCCGTGTGAACTACACGTGCATGAATGAAGAGTCAAGATGCATCTTCTTTGGAGTAACGTTTGATAAGACGATGTTTTCGAAGCTTTAAAAATCAACTTTCACTTAATTGTACTAAACTGGATAGCTGAGGATTGGAGATGAAAACCATACTTCGCCCATCGGTTATACAGCACGGCGTTTGAGCCATACTCAAAGAGAAAACCGTTCAGCCCTGCTTGAATGGGCGAAGGCGACTTTCCTGCATGAATGCAACTGCAGCTCCGCGTACCATACCCACTGTGCCGAAGGACACATTGGCGATCAAAACGATTTGCTTAAAGAAATTCGTCCCTTAAACACTTAGACAAACTGCAGGATGACGAAAACGCAAGACTGGAACCTTAATAAGGAATTCCCAATCTAAGATTGGAACAATACTCGCCAGCCTCATAATGGTACTTTTCGTTAGAGGAGCATTCACTGCTTTCTACAAAGGCATTTTTGAATTAAACAAGTCGATTATTTTTAGTTATTTTGATACTATTTGGAAATGATGTCTTTAGAAAAACGTCGTTATTAAACCATTCTAGAAGAATCATAATCATAATCATAAAACTGCTCTTTTGCTCCTATAAACAGTAACTTATTGTTTAACATCCCTCAACAATTGCTTAGATCATTTAAAATTGTTCGAAAATTGATGGGTGTTGGTCAGATACGATTAAAAACAAAATACATAAATGTTCAGCATTACCACGTGAATCTTGTGCCCTAAATTTATTTTCTGTTATCACACTTTATGGAATTTCATTTATTAATTGGCTCAAACATAAGTACAAGTCAATTTTAAATAAGTTTTCAAAATGTGCAGAAAACAATATTAGTTTACTGCAAAATCAGACTGCAATTAGTTAAACTCTTTGAAAGCCAAAAACATATAGGAAGGACTTATAATTTATCCTAATTTTGTACGAAGGGCTGTCCAAAATTGTGGAAACGCTTGAATATCTCGAGAACGAATGACACATCCGATTACAAAAAGAAAAAACAAGGTGTTCCTTTATTTTTTTAAAACCTATTCAGTCATGATAATATGTAAATACATATCACCCTTATCCCCCTGAGAGGTGGGACGGATGTGAGTGTTGAAAACTTAAATGGGAACATTGCACTTCTGCATTCTTCATAAAAAACTGTTCTCAAATTGCAAATTTCACCCCACACTTCCGCCCCCGTTTTTTGGGGGTGGAAAGAGAGAAAAGTCCGCAGAAAAACGATCTTCTTTCCTCCAACATTTTTTTTTGTGATTTACAAACGTAGAAGTGCAATAAAAAATAGCCCTTTCCATTTAAGTTTTCCGTTGAGTGTGATGTTTCATATCATGACTGAATACGTTTCAGAAAATAAAGAAACACGTGTTTTTTCATTTTGTAATCGGGTGTGTCGTTCTCGAGATATTCTACACTTTTTCCGACACCTTGTAAGTATATTATTTAAATACCATATATTTGGTTAATTATAGTCATTACGACAAATTTTCCGCATACAATGGTTATAAGGAACAAAAAAAACCCAACTGTGCGTCCCCATCTATACTTAAACCATTTACACCTATAAACGCTTTCAGCGGATTATCTTTTTCTAATACCATAATTATTATTGATTGGCATTTTACCATCACTACACTAATCTGTAATATTTTTAACGGGCAACTTTCCAACTTCTTTCCTAAAACATATTTAAATTACTTATAGAAATTGTGATTTATTGTTGCCCGAATCTTTAAAATGGATTTAATCGAAAGAGCGATGTATAAAACGGAAGTTAGCGGGCCTTTTACCACCCTTTTACATATTTGAACTGGTAACGACATGAATTCGGTCACGCTTTAAGGTAAACATAACCAGTTTGAACCTCATGTTTTTTGGCTAAAACATTACAATTGTAGTCAGCGAAATTGCATAATTCTATCTAATAATACCGTTTGACGCCAACATTGTAAAATAATTTTAAGATAAAGTCCGCAAGGATTCCTTGTAAGACAAGTATGTGAATACGCGAATAAAATCCATTAAAACTATGAATACTAACAATTACCTCATAATTATTAAGCCATCCACTAGTAACTATAAATTTTAGCAATTTTTTTTACATAATTTATGCATTTTATCAAGTAAAAGCAATGTGAATAAATTAATTCCTTCAGGCATTTGATTATTGTTGGGTTTCCGTTTAATTTAATTGATATCTCATTAATAATATGCTAATTAGAGTAAATCCTCTCTTCCCATTTTTACTTGTCAATACCTCTTAAATGTGTCTAGCGTAATTTAAACATATTTTTAATTATTTGTAGTAGGTGTAATTAAAATGCATTAAAAGATGATTTATGGCAGTAGTATTAATAGGAAATATTTACAATGACCCTTTTTTATATTTGCATAAGTGTAAGTGAAATGTCTACGTGATTGACAGATTAAGCACTTTCAATAATATTAGCACTTGTAAGTATTTAGCTTTTTAAAACCTTATTTTTTTTATGGGTACCTATTTGTATACACTGCTTAAAGAATTTGTGTTTGTCTCAACGTAAACGTTGATGTTTATTACATTGCTATTTGTAAAATTTTGCCCACGGCCTTTACTTTCATTGTACCAGCAAAAAATTAAGCATGGCCACTGTTTTCTATGAGTGTATTTAAAATTGTGTCAAACTTTCTGAAAAAATTTTTGCTTATATTACAAAATTATATGGGCAAAACCAAAAGTTACTGTTAAATTATCGTCAATTATTATCATAAATGTGGTAAATACAGTAGGCCGGACATAATATCATTGTATCTTTGTATGTATACAATGATATTTAAAGCATCTTAAATGTGCTAATTTTTGGCCACCTTAAGGAAGTATTCGGTTTATATTTTGCTTATAAGCCTTTCAAGGGTGTAAGAAATTACATAATTATTTCAATGTTAACTCCCCTGCAAGCATTTATTAAATAATTTAAAATGAAATTACAAATTCTATAGGATATAAATAAAATAGTAATAACTTCACCAGTATGAAAAAGTTAATAATTTTGCTATTTTCTTAAAAAAGTATTTAAGGCCGAAATACAAGTAACACCAATATTCTGCTACATTACGTATACCGGATCCATTACGTACTTTTTGCTTTTCTCAAATTTATTGCACATTCTTCTTCGAATTTAATATTTTAATTATTCCTGCAACCTTCTTCTTGTGTATCACCGTTACGTAATAGATTTCACGAAATTTTCTTTTGTTGCCAATTTCCGCTTCTTTTAGAAAATTTGCCTTGAATTTTTTGTATATTTCCATCCCCCTTTCAATTTTTTCCTAATTTGTCTGCCTTTCTTCCTTCTAAGAAAAAAAGTCATTGGAGTTGCTATGACTATTGTGTGTTGGATTTTCACTTGTCGCTACTTTACTCTTTTCAAGAGTTCTTCATTCAAGATTATTTGGGATTTTGTAACACTTAAAATATACCCATAATGATTGTTAAGAATAAGATAAAAATTATTTTCGGTCATTAATAGATCATCTTCAGTAAGTGTATGCGGTTATATTAGTTCAAGAATCACAGTCGATCTAATACCAATTATTGCCGTTTTAAATTTACTCAGCAATCTGATTTGCTGCTACCCATTGAACCCTTAAGACTCTTTTGATATTTGCCATAGTAGTTATTGGTTGGGGAATCAAGGGGGTTAGAAGTGTGAATAAACTGTGCAGATTAATATATACTATATGTAGATGTTAGTGGTCCTAGACATAGCTGTGGTCGTCAACGTGTCAACGAAGTCTTCATAGGGGAGTTGAAGATCTGATATCCCGGTATTTCCACTAGGCTTTGCGAAGAAAAATAGCAGTATATCAATATTTTACATACATTTTTTATGTAATATTGTACATACATTTTTTGTTTTATGCTTCGCGGTGGTATACTAAGGAGTGAAGAAAGCCACGGTGTTATCCATGAAGTTTGCCATGGTTCTATGGTGAAGGAAGATTTGGGAAGCGAAATCTAGGGCTTTGACTATTTGCAATGGATGGTGATAGGATGGCGGACAGCGGTTCGTGGAGGAACGGCTTGCGAAGGGGATCTGGACTTTTCTCTTCTCCTGGAGCACTGAAAGGAGAGTAGGGTGAGGATAGCCGCAGTTGTCACAAATTGGCGTTGTGAATGATTTACAATAGATTGGTTTGTGTTTATCCCTACAAGTGCGGAAGAAGGGAATTTACAGGGTAGAGTGACCAAGTTCGGTACAGTACAGATCAAGCAGTATTTCAGGATGGCCTTAAAGATATGGAAGATATCAAACATCAAAGAAATAAAAGCTTATCTTATCTTATCTTATCTTATCTTATCTTATAGGAAGTCAAGGGTGGTCATGGATGTGGTCATGATAGGTACGTATGAAATGATTCTGGAAAGAGGAATCATGATGAAACCATGATTTTGGAGATGTCTCCGTCTACATGTCGGGTAACACGAGAAAAGAAATTCAGCTTTGGAGGGGAGATGGTTACCTAAGACCTTAAGTCATGCTGATGTAGAGGTCGCTTCTTTGGACGTTCTAGGGGTCGGTTTTGAAGAAATCCAAGTGTGGTTCTATTTAAATTTATGGTTCATTAGTGAGGGTCGTAATTGCGTGAGTATGGTGTGTAATTGTTTTTGTGTGGTGATGTTTCTAGGTAAAGACGGAATAAGAGGGTGGGTGTTGGGATTTAGATACCTTTTGTACTGGAATAGAGTCAACGAGGGGTTCCGGGTTGGGTTGGCGTTTGGTAGTCGAGGTTGACAGCAGGGAAAAGAAATGATTAGCATTAGGTGCGATATGATGGTATGGTACAAAAGGGGTGTCGGAAATGGCGCTGGAAGAGGGGATGGTAGTTGGCGTTCTCACATTTCTTGTAAATTTTTAAGAATGGCAAGGTATTCGGGGTTCTCAGGTGGTGGTTTAGGACAGATGGGCGTGGGTTGTACGTGTAGATGTGAAGATTGTAGAATGTAACGCATTGGTCATTGAAAAGAATGTTTTTATTATTCTACCATTATTTGATGGATAACTTATAATAAATTTGATACACTTCGGTGTTTATGGTCTTATTAGATAAACCCTTGAGTTACTTACTTCGAACCATCAAAATACTGCACAATGACGTTTTATTATTATTCTGTAGTTCCTTAATACACCCACATGATTTGTATTATATTACATCATTATATTGTATATTTTCTTATTTCACCGACTAAATGTTTACAATTTGCGGCCAAAATGAGAGCAGTTCTTAGCTCCGGATATGGTATATTCCACAAATAATGTAGAAAGGTGTGGGAACAAAAACACGAATTGTGTTAAATATTCGTATTGATGGGCAAGTGATATATCCTAACTTGGAAACCTAACGACGAAAAGAGAGGAGAACATTGTTACTTGCAAGATTTATAATATACCTACTCAAAAATCAAAATCACACATAAATTTTGATATCGCCGACAAAATTTGTATTAAAATCTCCCATCAACATTCAACATCCCATCCCAGGTATAACAAAAATCTATCGTGTTCAAGGTGTAATGCAGCTTCAAAATCCTTTTCACTAATTTTATAATTAGCTTAATTATTATCAAAAGATTAACGGCACTTGTTTCGATTCGGGAAGCGATGCCGTCGTGAAACCCTGCCACAACATTCTATGAAACAGAACCTTTTCTTATGTAGTGTTCATAAACATCCATTATTATAACTAGAGGGCGGATTAATATGCACATGAAAAGTCACATATATGCGCATATATATGCACCAAATATGTAAAATATATGCAGTCAGTTTGTTAAAATATGCAACATTATATGCAAAATATGCGTACCAAAAAATAATAAACAACCTGTATTAAACAAAAACTGTTATTTTGTGAAAAAGGTTCTTAATGAAATTAAAAAAATTAAGTAATTAAAATAATAATAATGTATTTGTTTAATATTAACTACAAATAATCTTACGATCAGTTGGAGAATTAAACATATTCTGATTATCGCTTTTCTGCCTATACCAATTTACAATAAGGTGTTTTTCCAAATTGTTTAAATTAAATCCCTGTCGCGTATCAGCTAAAATATATCTCCGTTCGATCGAGTGAATGTAGGGACGCGACTGAGAAATCTTGGTAAGAAATGCAAGGCAGCTCCATCTAAATCTCGATATGATCGCTTGCTACGGCGAAATTATAGCAGTGATGCTTCTTGTCAATGATTTTAAGCAGCTTACCTTCTACGGGAATTTTTAAAGGCTTTCTTTCTTAGATTTTATTCTTTTATTTAAACAGTTTCATTTACTGTGCTCGTTTGAGGAGATGAGAGAATTTTTTTTTAGTAAAATGTCGGATTTATTTAGAAATGTACAAATTATGCAATAATATACACATTTTACAAAAATATGAACATGGCTGCAAATATATGCAAAATATGCAAAATTAAATTGGTGTCATATAACTCGCATTAATGTAATTCACCTAGATACGGAAGGGTATTTTTACAGCATCAATATTGAACAATATGCATTTTGCATATAATCCGCCCTCTAATTATAACAATTAACGCATAAAGCAAAGAAAATTGTTTTGGAATATCATCTTGGAAATTTTGGAAGACTACTACCCCATTATAATATCCGAACCCTTGAGGGTACATGAACCCTGCAGTCAGGGAATGTTTTCTGCTGATATTGAGATGGACTAATAAAGCTAAGATAAGAATCTTGTGGTTAAGGGATGCGAAATAAAACACCCTTAAAACGACACATTTTCACCACCAAAATACTTGTATTGAAAATACCTATTTTGTATTTTGTATTTGATGATTTTTCCCTAAAGCATTTTGTATTTTGTATTTCAAATACTCTTATGAGTATTTTGAATTTTATATTTGAAATACATTAATGTATGTATTTTACCCACCGCAATGTTGCGGCAGGTTTTAAAATTTCGTTCCGAATTTTATGCATATACCATAATAAAGATTTTGTGTATAATAGATGTATGTATCTACAGAAGCTTCATTCAAACGCAGTTGTTAATTATTGTTAATTAAGGGCGAATTTCAGGAACATATCTTGACATATACAGAGTGTTGCAAAGCTTGTGACAAACAAACAACAATTTTTTTAAATGGAACCCTTTCTATAATTTTAAATGTTGAGAACTTCCTAAAATATTACCTACGGCTTTCAGTTTCCTATTTATAAAACAATTTTATAAATTAATTCGGAAACCCTTAGGAATAGACATTTGAACGTGATTACAAAAAATGTTCGTATTTTAATTATCTATCGATCAAGCCGATGGTGTTACATGGTGTTTCATTTAAAAAAGTTGAGTAAAATTGTATCGCGTTTTCTAAAAATTGGTTATGCCGCGCCTTTAGAGAAAGTAACGAAAATTACACTTCTTTTAAGAAATAATTATTTGCTGTTAAACTATTCGTTTAAAAGCCGTAATATTTTAGGAATAAGTAAAGGGGTCCAAGGAGATTCTCAACATGTAATATTATAAAGGGTTCCATTAAAAAATTTTTTGTTTGTTTGTCACAGGTTATTGAAGCATATGTCAAAATAATTTCCTGAAATGCGTCCTTAACAATAATTAACAACTATGTTTGATTGAAACTTTTAACTTTTTTAGTCGCGGTACTATAGAAGCCCGACGAAGGATCCTGTACCTATATATGTTTTTGTATTTTGTATTTTCAAAAAGTCTATACAAGTAACTTGCATTTTGTATTTCAAATACATTTCTAAGAATATTTTGTAATTTGTATTTGAAATACGTTAGTGCATGCCCAGCAAATACACATATAAAATATACATACAACATTATATAGGATTGAAGTAAATACCCCTACATATGCTTTTTTATATATCAAGTATGTAAGTGTTCTTTAATAAAGTTATATAAACCGTAACAGATTACGTATATTTTACATAATAGTATATAAACTTAGGGATATTCTGTATACAGAAATTCATATAATGTATACATATAGATAATTAAATTACATATTATTACCCATGAAATTTATGTGCTGTCATATTTATATGATTAGATTTATGTACGTTATATGTAAAATCTTATATGTAAGAAGTATTACATATTTTTTATTATGCCTTCTGTAAATATAATTATAAATTATCATTACATTATATTGCCGAAAATAAAAGTCCGTTTCTGTTTCCGCCGTATAATTAATCGCACGCGCGGGTTTGCTATAACGCCAAAAATTGTAGTTCACGTACCTTTCATATTAGATCCGTATCGACTAAAATGCGTCTAATTTATATAGAAAATAAATAATATCAACGATATAATCAAACATAACTCGCGAAACAGCGCAAAGTTAGGAAGAACGAAATAAAAAAAGGAATATGTTTCAGAACTAATATTTTTTATGTGAATATTAGTACAAATTAGTAGATATCTTTCAGATTACAATATTCTACCTGATACACAATCAGGTTTCAGGGCAGGATACAGTTGTACTACAGCGTTACTTCATGTTACAGATGATGTCTTAACCGCTACTGATAATAATGAAATGACTGCTGTTATCATGTTAGATTATTCAAAGGCTTTCGACACTATAAATCACTCCATCCTTTTGGCAGTGTTGAATTTTATTGGCTTTGATGCTGGAGCAATCACTCTTATTAAAAATTATTTATGTAATAGGAAGCAGCAAGTTATTTTAAATAACCAAACATCCACATTTCTTCCAGTTTTGACAGGTGTGCCGCAAGGGTCGATCCTAGGCCCAATATTATACACTGCATACACATGCGATTTTGGTAGCTCATTACATTACTGCAAATATAATCTCTATGCTGACGCACTCAGCTACTTTTTAGTTTTCATTATAATGCTGCAGCACTAGCTATGCAGTTAATCAATGAAGACATAGAACGTTTGGTAAAAACATCGGAATCTCATAATTTAAGCATCAACACCAGTAAAACTGTTGTTGTGCTATTTGGCAAGGCTAAGAGCAGGGAGAATCTAAAGGATGCCTTCTCTGTCGGAGTGAAAGGTGTTCGCATCCGCAGCTCTGACAAGGCAAGGAATCTAGGGCTAACTATAGACTCAAATCTGAAATTTACAGATCACATTTCAAAGTCTGTAAAAAGAGCTTTTATGAACCTAAAACTAATTTATAATCAAAGAACTTTGTTGGATAGGAGTACAAAAATTTTGCTTTGTGAAACCTTAGTCCTATCCCATTTTAACTACTGCGACTCTGTATATGGGCCCTGTATTGACAGTGCAGATTCAAAAAGAATTCAATTAATACAAAATTGTTGTTTAAGATTAATATTTGGAATTAGGAAATATGAATCTGTATCTGGTAAGTTAATTGAGGTAGATTGGCTTAATATGAATAACAGGAGAATTTTACATGCAGCGTGTATATTTCACAAATTAATAACTACCAAGACACCTTATCTATACAATAAAATAAAATTTTCAATTAATGTTCATAATCTTAATCTAAGAAATAAAAAATTAATTGTTATTCCTTTGCACAAATCTCAAGCTTTTCGAAAATCTTTTAAATATAATATCGCAAAAACTTATAATTCATTATCTGATACTGTTAAGAATATGTCTCTTAGTAATTTTAAGACACATCTCCGTCATTTCCTGATGGGCAGACAATAATAGATTATAATTAGCATGCTTGGAGCTGGGGTTAAGTGGTAGAACAGTACGTCAACTATGTTGACAACACTGAACTTCGCCCCTTTGAACACTACTGTTGTTGTACTTACTTAAATGTCTGTTATTGTACTTAGTGTTCAATAAATGTCTTTATTATTATTATTATTATTATTATTATTATAAAACGTATATAAATTCATGTACTACAGATATAAAGAATTTACATCTAATAGACATATATATTATTTTGAAAATCCTGACATTAAATATCTCTTATTTTTCTTCCAGTTTTATATAAATCTAAAAAGCTCTTATATAATTTATATATATTTTATATATAAATGTGTTTGCTGGGTATATTTTGTCCAGCTCTGAGTCCACAGATGATATTCAAAACAGATGACACACAAAATGGGAAGAGTGTTAAGAGAACAGAAAAGCGAATAAGAACACGAAGTAAAATTCTCAAAATTAAAGAAATAAATAAACGATACTCTTTTTTAATGGAATAATAAGGTGAGTGTACGGTAAAGCAAGCGCAACAATTTGTAAAAGAGGATTTAAATAAAGGTGATTTGGGGACAGATTTTCCCATTTTCCTTACGGAAACTTGGCCAAAATTAGTAGCAAATAGTTCAAATTAAACTGCTCGAGGGATGAAGGCAGGCGTAGTTTTAAATTTGCGCCTTCTTCCAAATCAAATAGGAGAAAGGATGAGGTCTCTAGATTCTATCAGAAAATAAAACATTGTTGGTGATCAATTTTGAACGAGAATTGTACATGTCATCATCATTCAGCGCCGATGAGGAACTGTTATCTTTAACACGTATTACAGTTTTTATACAGACAGAACTCACCGTTTGGAAAAAAACTAGTTTTATGTCGCTGTCCCCGTTTAACCATAGCATACAAATTTCAGCACAAAGAGATCTTCTTCTTCAATGGAAGCAATTGGTACTAAATAACCTAAGTAGGAACTTAAGTATATTTCACAACTTTCTCATTCTGCTGTTAGTTCAGCAGAAAACCTTTAACGTTGCTAATTATCCCAGCTGTCTACCTGTTACTGTCCAATCTTAGTTCTAAGAAAAGACAGTTTTCTGTGGAAAACCACAGAGCTACCTGAACAACACCTGAACTCTGTCACTAATTGCAAACTTATGGCCTAGTAAAATGTAAAGAAACAACAGACATGTTCATAATTTTACTTCAGCTTTAATTTTAACTAAATGTAGTGTGTTGTGTAGACCCTCGAAGTGAACTTGTAATTATTTACATCGAAGTTACACTGTAAAGTAGGGGTGTCAAACGGTTGTTGATGTATGAAATGAACTTTGTGATACCTATAAAATTTATCCATCGGAATCTCAAAATGGAGGAATCTGGATCAGTAAATGAAATTTACTGTAATCTATTAATCTCCTCCACGAATTTATTCAAATACGGATACTGTTACAGACTTTAGATCCGGATCCTATACACTGTGTCCAAGATAAGGAGGGCCACTATGGGGATTTCGGAAACGGTAAGAGATAGAGTTTCGGTTAAATGGGAGAAAAGTTGGGCAATTTTGAGTTTAGTAAAATGAAATTTTTAAACTGACCAAATTCCGAACCGTTCCGAAGTTATGCGACAAAAAGCGAATGTTCAGGATTTCGTTTTTGACAAATTGTTACTTTGTCGTTGATGTTAACTAAAAAGTAAAAGAACCTTCTACAGGTACTTTTTAACGTTCTTTGACATGACATACAGCAAATTGGAATCCGACGTTTCGTCTTCGAGCAACCATGATCAACTTTGTTTTTTTAAATACCGTCCTGATTTTTTTATACATAATATTAGGAGAGCTTTTTATTCTGCATTCAAGCATGTAGCACACTTTATGGTTTAATTGTGATTTTATACTTACTTTACGATTAGCGGAAAAAATCCTAATTACGAACCTGTATTCCCCCTCAATAACATTGAAACTGAATTTTATTTATAAATGGACTTTTTCTAACTGTGCTTTCCTCATCAAATTAATGAAATGACACAGAATTTTCAATTTTGAACACAAATTTTATAACCAAGTGCATAATTACAAACAATCAACAATACGTCATAAATGAACAGAAAACATTTGATGAAACGAAAATTTAAGCATGACACATACCAATAATAAAAAAAAAATTATAATAAATGCTCGAAAAGCCCTCCTTCGTTCTCCAATCGTAAATAGCATCTTCTAACTGTAGAATCCAAAGCATTCTTTAACATTGCAGGTGTTACAGTTTGGAATGCGTTAAGGACAAACTTTCGGAGTTGTTCTTCTATTTCAAAGATATCTTTGTAAACATAATTTCTTATGTACCCCCAAAGAAAAAAATCCCGCAGAGTTATTTCGGAAGAACGAGCTGGCCAGCGTGTTTCAGAATTGGTACTTAAAACTCTTTCGGCAAACGTATTTGAAAGGTAATCCTTAACCACCCGTGAATTGTGCGCCACCATCCTGCTGAAACCAACAATTGCGTAATACGGCTTAGGGTAAAATATCAAGAGCATCTTCCAAAGTAGAATCTAGTAAATTTAAGTACAATAGTAAAATAAGTATAAAATCGTAATTAAACCATAAAGTGTGATACATGCTTGAATGCAGAATGAAAAGCTCTTCTAATATTACGTATAAAAAAATCAGGACCGTATTTAAAAAAACAAAGTTGATGATGGTTGCTCGAAAACGAAACGTCGGATTCCAATTTGCTGTATGCCATGTTAAAGAACGTTAAAAAGTACCTGTAGAAGGTTCTTTTACTTTTTAGTTAACATCAACGACAAAGTAACAATTTGTCAAAAAAGAAATCCTGAAAATTAGCTTTTTGTCGCATAACTTCGGAACGGTTCGGAATTTGGTCAGTTTAAAAATTTCATTTTACTAAACTCAAAATTGCCCAACTTTTCTCCCATTTAACCGAAACTCTATCTCTTACCGTTTCCGAAATCCCCATAGTGGCCCTCCTTATCTTGGACACAGTGTATAAATTAATAGTAATGCAGGTCCGGATTTAACTCACAAATCCGTAGATCCTTGGATCCGGATTTCACCCCCAATTCCGTAGATCCGGATTTAACCTCCGGATTTTCGATCCGGATCCACAAATATCCAGTATTCGGATCTATTGGATCCGGATCTATATTGGATCCGATATCCGGATCCATAAAATTTGCGGATCTTTACAGCCCTACTGTAAAGTTGAAATTTGTCTAATTTTTCCCGATATTCAAACCCCCAAACCGATTGAAATTTGCATAAATCACTTGTTTTGAAGTTGCGAATACATGTTATGGCACCAGATATAATAGGTCGTCAAAAAACCTTTTAAGGAAAAACTTGGCTGCTAAATAACGAAAGATATCGGACATCACAAACTTGAAGGAATGAGGAAAATGCCAACGTAAATTGTTATTAATCGTGGCCTTTTTTTTTTATAAACCAAAGCTATCAATTTCAGATTTTCGTTATTTACTAAAACAATAATTAATCACACGCAAATCTAAATTCAATTTGTTTCTTCACATTATCATCATGTTTTTCACATTGTTAAACAAAAGGTGTTGATATACGATCGTTATAATATCTCGAAAGTAAACACGTATTCGTATAAATAAAAGCGGCGTAATTAAATGCCATTTTCCTTTACAAACATGCGAACACAAAATCTTGCAAAGCTTCAAGAATTATAATTATGAGAAATGCAATGCACGTCATTTAAACTCGCATAATGCAAAGTGGGTGTTGAAATATAAATCAACATCGTGTTTAGATAAAGATGATTTCGATTCTGACCTTTTCGTACGAGTCTATAAAATAGTTACATATTATTAATGTTAGATTGCAAGGGCGTCGGTACAAGACAAAAGCATTCGAACTTGAACGACAAAATATATCAAGAGTTGTTTAGACGAGATGGACATAGAAATTCCATTTATTTGGAATGTTGGTATTTTTGACTATTTTTATTAGTGTTCGTAGGTAATAATAAGTTCCAGTTTTGTAATGGGCAGCGTTTAATTTAATTAGTTTCGCAACTGTTCTACCCCGGAACGTTAATTTTAAAATAATAGCGGTAAATACGTATATTTATAATGAAAGGTTCGATCATGGTAAAAAATTATGTAAAACAAACTGCCTTCCCTCGAGGCTTTCACACTGACGACTTAAACTAATCAAAAAGGCATAGCTAAGGAGTTCTACGCGTGGCAGTAACTCAAAGTATCAATATAGCACCATCCCCGAGGCCCCACTAGATACCTGCGATCTTCTGACAGGTGGAATCCCCTCTTCGTACAGGTACTTCAAGTTGGAGGAGTTTCTCGTCTCATTCTATGTTTGATCTTCGCGGTGTTAAAAACCACGTGATTGTAATATGATTAGAGTTAGTTTATGTAAAGGACAACAGATTGTGCTTCGAGTTATGTTTTTGTGATAATGGTGACGGATTTGGATCGCGGTGATTGACCAAATTTGTAACTATCATTTCCGGTGAGTATCTCTTAAAATCATATACCTACGTTGCATAATCGGCGGAGACTTTAATGCTACGTTAGACTGCAAATCTTGTTTAATTTTAGGATTTTCGCTCAAATTTTTCAATAAGCGTAAAGGGGATGTTTGGAAACATTTTTGGTGGTGTTAGACGGAAGAATTTTAGTATCCGATTTTAGGTGACGTTTTTGGATTACTCTAATTACCATATTTATTTGCGCTATTTTTAGATGAACCAATTATGTAGGGTATGTGGAGAACCAGCGGCAGGTTTCCATTTTGGTGCATTTACTTGTGAGGGATGCAAGGTTAGTTGACGTTTTTTTTTTTTTTAATTTTCCGTAACCGTTAAGACTTCTAATTTTGGTAAAAATTAATCAAAGAAATACTGGTTAAAATATTACGCATTTCGCCTAGATATTTGACATAACTAAAATTCTTAAACTTAACCGGCTTATCTGTACAGTTCTTAATTGGTAAACTTTAATAGCCATTATTGTACACGGTGTTAAAAAACGTTACTAATTAGTCAATTCAATGTGATTCATCTTATAAAACGTCAGTAAATCGATTTAGAAGAAACGTTATTTAGGTTAAAAATTTCAAAACACTTAACTTTAATGAAATGCAAATATTACGAATATGTCATATATTTTCAACCGCAAAATCTCGAAATGTCGTGCAAAATTTCCCAAATGTATCATGCGTGACTAATTTAGTTTTGCATACATTAAGGCATTAGATCCTAATATTTCCTGTATTTCAGTCATTTTTTGGAAGATCGTACAACAACCTAAGTTCAATATCAGAATGCAAAAACAACGGAGAATGTGTGATAAACAAAAAGAATCGAACGGCTTGCAAGGCATGCAGATTACGAAAATGTCTTCTAGTAGGGATGTCGAAGAGCGGCTCACGTTACGGCCGTCGCTCAAATTGGTTCAAAATTCATTGTCTTCTACAACAGCAGCAGCAACAACAAGCAGGGGTTGGAATATCAACATCCACAACGGCGGGACTTTTACGCCCGCATCCTTACTATCGTCATTTCAGTACATCCAACCCAACTACCGATACCAAAAGTTCCGAATCAGATAGCGGCGCATCCTCGGCGGATCCTGATGATGAAGTGAGATCTGCTAGTGCTTTTAGTTATTTTGGTCCAACAATTTCACCGTTAAGCGATCGATCTAACGTATCGTCGACGAAAATTTCACCCATGAGTGATAATGTACAGAAAACATTTCCGGGAAAATTTCCATCTTTATCATTTCCGCCACCGATATCTCCCAACAGTCTCTTCCCACGTTGGCTACCTACACTGCCAAATATTACCTACCCGTCAGCGTGGAGAGATTTGTGGTTACGCGGACCGGTTACAGTAGCCGAACCTGCACCAGAACAAGAACAACCAATTGACTTGTCATTACGACCTAAAACTTCAACACCCACAATACAAACGGATAGTGAATCGGAAATTAATATCGATGTAGGTGTTGAAGATACGGTAAAACATGTGCCTATAGATTTAAGTAATTCAGATAAAACTGGTGATATTACGAATAATTAAGTAGGTTGTGATAATAAGGCGTCAGTATTTTAAATATTTATTTAAAGACCTATTTTAGAAATTTTCTCCCTGTAGACTTTTCGCTACATTTTTTTTATTAAAATAACGAGGACGTTTGGGAAGCTGCAGTGCAAACAGTACCTGAAAAATTATTAACAATTTTTTTCTGTAAAGTGCCAGTTACTTTAAAAAATCTAGTATTATTTTATTTAAATGTGTATTATAAAAAAGGCCAGTAAAAGCTCGCCGTATGTTACGTTGTGCTTCAATAAAGTTTATATTACGACGGGTTTTATTACAAAAAAATTCCATCAACCGATTCGGTAAAATTAATTATAATGAAAATATCTTGTATCTACGATTTCAGGTAATGTCACATGTAACAAGTGGTGATACTAGGATGAACTTACACTTTCTTGTATGCCCACTTCAGCATCTTGGGTGGCTATTTGAAATCCGGTCGGACACCTACACATTGAAATTGTCTGTTATGTAGTAAAACAACTACTTCTCACGCAATCCTTGTTTACCTTATAATAAAAATAATTGGTTCAATTATTTTTCCCATTTACAACTTGTCACATTTACGTACCTCGCACACCTTAATTTTACTAGTGGAATCAAATGGTGGCCTGTTATCATTGCCATCGTACTAATAAAGTAGTTTTAAATATTACTATTTCATTAATTTATTGTGCCATCTTGTCGCTCTGGTAAATTATCACATAAAGACAAGGTGTATAGGTGCGTGTTTTGTTTATACTCCCCCGGTGTGTCCGACCTTTTCAATAAAAAATGCTAATTAAATTAACTGTTTATGTACAAGATCGCAAAATGGCTATAAATTACGTTATATTAGGAATATATTTTAATTAAAAAATGATGGAAAAATTTAAAGGTTTACACAGAAATTTATTAATATTTAAAGATAATTATATGGTTATTAATTTTCGAACTCGTGCCCGTTCCGTAATAAATTAAAAATTAAATAACGTTCGCATTATAATTTTTCTAATGGGAAAAAGCAAGCAGATTATACGGGGTACACACTGTGCGATAATTAAATTATATTTTATAACCATGAATATGCGGGATTTTAAACGATTTGGTTTTCACAAATGTAATTACAAACGACTTGAGCACAACTTGAGAGTAAATTATAATTTAAAGGATATTTGAAAAGCAGCACCTTTTGTCATTTTATTAGCCATTTAGAATCTTTAATAAAACTGATCATTATCTATGAACAAGTTTCAACCAAAGCAGTCCTAACCTGAAAAACGCTTTCAGTTCATGAAATTCACTCCACTTTAAAAGTCGGTTTATCAACACAATTACAACAGTTTTATCGCTCCACAATGGAAAACTTTAATAGCTTATACTTTTTTATAATTAATGTACTTATTCATGGGCATTGATACGATAGATACTCTAGATAAGGTATTTTCCCGAAATATTTGGTATAGCATACCTATTATATTAATTGATTATTTGTTTTTAATTACGTACAGGAAAACGAAGAAGGCTTTTCAGGAATAATTACAAGAAATGTACTACACTGAGTTCAATAAGAAAGGCTAACACAAATCTCCCAAATTATAATGAAAAGGCTCGTGTGAAAAGGAATACTTAAAGAAAACTGTCAGTTCAAGAAACCAACGAATTACTGCGAAAGTTAAAGTCACCCATATTTAAACTCTAATAACCGAAACCGTCATTTAAATTTCACAATATAACTTCATCTGTAGCTGGATGTCTTAGTATCATACAATTTTTAGGATTCTTAAAGTCAGTATAGGTATTGTATAAAATGTTGTCAATTAAAACGAAAAATGAAAGAAATGAGTCGTAATATTATTAACCTATTATGTTCTAATGTGTGTAGGAGAAAGGCGCCTGGTCACTTCACCTTAGGTTGCCCAGGGTTTATTCACCATTGCCTATTATCCAAGTCGGAAAAGCTCCTGTAAACCCATTAATCTACATTAGACATCACCCCGACCTATACTACAATGTATTGCACAGACGGCTGCTAATTACGCATTATACCTACTAAAGTAAAAAATTAATCATTTTAATTACGTGTTTGTTATCCCAGATCGTATACTTAAGTAATAATTATCTTATAAATTGCAAATGATAGCGCAAATATCTAATAAAGCTTTACAATATTCAAATAATGTTTAGTTTCTAGGTATGTAATTTTGATTGACACAAAGACCAAAAGCTTGGATTATTATTAATTAAGAAATTAATTTTTGTGGTGATATTTTGGAAAACATCAAAGTGACAATTGTACAAATTTTAAGTTTTTAGTTAGGTAATAGGATTTACCTATTACTCGTATTATTATAATACGACTGTACTGATTATTCGAAATTTTGGCTTTGCCTCAATTGCGACAAACACAATGTGTCTAATTTACATTTCACGGCTGTTTGTTATTTATACACAATTAACAATACCCAATTAAAATGCATAATAAGATGATAAATTGGAAAATAAAGCATGAATAACTTTATAAATACATATGAATCAAAAACTATACATACATACATATATGTATATTGTATTATGTGGTTACGCGTTGTAACTTATTAAATTAATCTGCAATTTTTCCATTCGCAGCTGGATGATATGCTGTCGTTTTTATATGATGGATACATAGTAGTTTTGTCATTTCCTTGCAGAGTGTTGAATCGAATTGTCTTCCTCTGTCGGTGGTAATTCTACTAGGTGTGCCCAATCAAGCTATCCAAGTAGAGACAATAGCTTGCGCTAAAGTTTCCGCTGTAATATCTTTAATTGGAGTTGCTTCTGGCCACCTCGAAAACCGGTCTATCATAGTTACTGTATAACGAAAGTCCTGTGATGGTGGTAAAGGTAATAAATAAATGGTACGATTTCTTCTCTTTGAAACACCTCTTAGCAAATCATATAATGGAATTTGTATTGCTGCCAAATTGGGAATGCATTTTCTGTAAAAATTTTACCCCATAACGTTGCAAAATCCACATCTTGAGATGGAAAAAGTTGCTGGAAATACACAATTGTGAAGATATTTCAGATGTAGATGCAGATTTTAATTCCTCATGTGTAAGTGCATCACCATGCAAAAATTTGTCCACTTGCTCCCATTAATAGATTTATGGCACCAGTTACCAATTTAAAAATTACCCTATAACGTTGTAAAATCCACATCTTGAGATAGAAAAAGTTGCTGCAAATACACAATTGTGAAGATATTTCAGACGTAGATACAGATTTTAATTCCTCATGTGTAGGTGCATCACCATGCAAAATGTGTCCACTTTCTCCCATTAATAGATTTATGGCACCAGTTACCAATTTAAAAATTCCCTATAACGTTGTAAAATACACATCTTGAGGTAGAAAAAGTTGCTGCAAATACACAATTGTGGAGATATTTCAGATGTAGATGCAGATTTTAATTCCTCATGTGTAGTTGCATCAACATGCAAAAATTTGTCCACTTGCTCCCATTAATAGATTTATGGCCCCCGTTCCATTTTAAAAATTGTCTTATAACGTTGTAAAATCCACATCATGAGATGGAAAAAGTTGCTGCAAATACACAATTGTGAAGATGTTTCAGATGTAGAAGCAGATTTTAATTCCTCATGTGTAGGTGCATCAACATACAAAAAATTGTCCACTTGCTCCCATTAATAGATTTATGGCACCAGTTACCAATTTAAAAATTGCCCTATAACGTTGTAAAATCCACATCTTGAGATGGAAAAAGTTGCTGGAAAGACACAATTGTGAAGATATTTCAGATGTAGAAGCAGATTTTAATTCCTCATGTGTAGGTGCATCAACATACAAAAAATTGTCCAGTTGCTCCCATTAATAGATTTATGGCACCAGTTACCAATTTAAAAATTGCCCTATAACGTTGTAAAATCCACATCTTGAGATGGAAAAAGTTGCTGCAAATACACAATTGTGAACATATTTCAGATGTAGAAGCAGATTTTAATTCCTCATGTGTAGGTGCATCAACATACAAAAAATTGTCCAGTTGCTCCCATTAATAGATTTATGGCACCAGTTACCAATTTAAAAATTGCCCTATAACGTTGTAAAATCCACATCTTGAGATGGAAAAAGTTGCTGGAAATACACAATTGTGAAGATATTTCAGATGTAGAAGCAGATTTTAATTCCTCATGTGTAGGTGCATCAACATACAAAAAATTGTCCCATTAATAGATTTATGGCACCAGTTACCAATTTAAAAATTACCCTATAACGTTGTAAAATCCACATCTTGGGGTAGAAAAAGTTGCTGCAAATACACAATTGTGGAGATATTTCAGATGTAGAAGCAGATTTTAATTCCTCATGTGTAGGTGCATCAACATACAAAAAATTGCCCAGTTGCTCCCATTAATAGATTTATGGCACCAGTTACCAATTTAAAAATTGCCCTATAACGTTGTAAAATCCACATCTTGAGATGGAAAAAGTTGCTGGAAATACACAATTGTGAAGATATTTCAGATGTAGAAGCAGATTTTAATTCCTCATGTGTAGGTGCATCAACATACAAAAAATTGTCCCATTAATAGATTTATGGCACCAGTTACCAATTTAAAAATTACCCTATAACGTTGTAAAATCCACATCTTGGGGTAGAAAAAGTTGCTGCAAATACACAATTGTGGAGATATTTCAGATGTAGAAGCAGATTTTAATTCCTCATGTGTAGGTGCATCAACATACAAAAAATTGCCCAGTTGCTCCCATTAATAGATTTATGGCACCAGTTATCAATTTAAAAATTGCCCTATAAGGTTGTAAAATCCACATCTTGAGATGGAAAAAGTTTTTGGAAATACACAATTGTGAAGATATTTCAGATGTAGAAGCAGATTTTAATTCCTCATGTGTAGGTGCATCAACATACAAAAAATTGTCCAGTTGCTCCCATTAATAGATTTATGGCACCAGTTACCAATTTAAAAATTGCCCTATAACGTTGTAAAATCCACATCTTGAGATGGAAAAAGTTGCTGCAAATACACAATTGTGAAGATATTTCAGATGTAGAAGCAGATTTTAATTCCTCATGTGTAGGTGCATCAACATACAAAAAATTGTCCCATTAATAGGTTTAAGGCACCAGTTACCAATTTAAAAATTACCCTATAACGTTGTAAAATCCACATCTTGGGGTAGAAAAAGTTGCTGCAAATACACAATTGTGGAGATATTTCAGATGTAGAAGCAGATTTTAATTCCTCATGTGTAGGTGCATCAACATACAAAAAATTGTCCCATTAATAGATTTATGGCACCAGTTACCAATTTAAAAATTACCCTATAACGTTGTAAAATCCACATCTTGGGGTAGAAAAAGTTGCTGCAAATACACAATTGTGGAGATATTTCAGATGTAGAAGCAGATTTTAATTCCTCATGTGTAGGTGCATCAACATACAAAAAATTGCCCAGTTGCTCCCATTAATAGATTTATGGCACCAGTTACCAATTTAAAATTGCCCTATAACGTTGTAAAATCCACATCTTGAGATGGAAAAAGTTTTTGGAAATACACAATTGTGAAGATATTTCAGATGTAGAAGCAGATTTTAATTCCTCATGTGTAGGTGCATCAACATACAAAAATTGTCCAGTTGCTCCCATTAATAGATTTATGGCACCAGTTACCAATTTAAAAATTGCCCTATAACGTTGTAAAATCCACATCTTGAGATGGAAAAAGTTGCTGCAAATACACAATTGTGAAGATATTTCAGATGTAGAAGCAGATTTTAATTCCTCATGTGTAGGTGCATCAACATACAAAAAATTGTCCCATTAATAGGTTTATGGCACCAGTTACCAATTTAAAAATTACCCTATAACGTTGTAAAATCCACATCTTGGGGTAGAAAAAGTTGCTGCAAATACACAATTGTGGAGATATTTCAGATGTAGAAGCAGATTTTAATTCCTCATGTGTAGGTGCATCAACATACAAAAAATTGTCCAGTTGCTCCCATTAATAGATTTATGGCACCAGTTACCAATTTAAAAATTGCCCTATAACGTTGTAAAATCCACATCTTGAGATGGAAAAAGTTTTTGGAAATACACAATTGTGAAGATATTTCAGATGTAGAAGCAGATTTTAATTCCTCATGTGTAGGTGCATCAACATACAAAAAATTGTCCAGTTGCTCCCATTAATAGATTTATGGCACCAGTTACCAATTTAAAAATTACCCTATAACGTTGTAAAATCCACATCTTGAGGTAGAAAAAGTTGCTGCAAATACACAATTGTGAAGATATTTCAGATGTAGAAGCAGATTTTAATTCCTCATGTGTAGGTGCATCAACATACAAAAATTGTCCAGTTGCTCCCATTAATAGATTTATGGCACCAGTTACCAATTTAAAAATTGCCCTATAACGTTGTAAAATCCACATCTTGAGATGGAAAAAGTTGCTGAAAATACACAATTGTGAAGATATTTCAGATGTAGAAGCAGATTTTAATTCCTCATGTGTAGGTGCATCAACATACAAAAAATTGTCCAGTTGCTCCCATTAATAGATTTATGGCACCAGTTACCAATTTAAAAATTGCCCTATAACGTTGTAAAATCCACATCTTGAGATGGAAAAAGTTTTTGGAAATACACAATTGTGAAGATATTTCAGATGTAGAAGCAGATTTTAATTCCTCATGTGTAGGTGCATCAACATACAAAAATTGTCCAGTTGCTCCCATTAATAGATTTATGGCACCAGTTACCAATTTAAAAATTGCCCTATAACGTTGTAAAATCCACATCTTGAGATGGAAAAAGTTGCTGAAAATACACAATTGTGAAGATATTTCAGATGTAGAAGCAGATTTTAATTCCTCATGTGTAGGTGCATCAACATACAAAAAATTGTCCAGTTGCTCCCATTAATAGATTTATGGCACCAGTTACCAATTTAAAAATTGCCCTATAACGTTGTAAAATCCACATCTTGAGATGGAAAAAGTTGCTGCAAATACACAATTGTGAAGATATTTCAGATGTAGAAGCAGATTTTAATTCCTCATGTGTAGGTGCATCAACATACAAAAAATTGTCCCATTAATAGATTTATGGCACCAGTTACCAATTTAAAAATTACCCTATAACGTTGTAAAATCCACATCTTGGGGTAGAAAAAGTTGCTGCAAATACACAATTGTGGAGATATTTCAGATGTAGAAGCAGATTTTAATTCCTCATGTGTAGTTGCATCAACATGCAAAAATTTGTCCACTTGCCCCCATTAATAGATTTATGGCACCAGTTACCAATTTAAAAATTCCCTATAACGTTGTAAAATCCACATCTTGAGGTAGAAAAAGTTGCTGCAAATACACAATTGTGGAGATATTTCAGATGTAGATGCAGATTTTAATTCCTCATGTGTAGTTGCATCAACATGCAAAAATTTGTCCACTTGCTCCCATTAATAGATTTATGGCACCAGTTACCAATTTAAAAATTACCCTATAACGTTGTAAAATCCACATCTTGGGGTAGAAAAAGTTGCTGCAAATACACAATTGTGAAGATATTTCAGATGTAGAAGCAGATTTTAATTCCTCATGTGTAGGTGCATCAACATACAAAAAATTGTCCAGTTGCTCCCATTAATAGATTTATGGCACCAGTTACCAATTTAAAAATTGCCCTATAACGTTGTAAAATCCACATCTTGAGATGGAAAAAGTTGCTGGAAATACACAATTGTGAAGATATTTCAGATGTAGAAGCAGATTTTAATTCCTCATGTGTAGGTGCATCAACATACAAAAAATTGTCCAGTTGCTCCCATTAATAGATTTATGGCACCAGTTACCAATTTAAAAATTACCCTATAACGTTGTAAAATCCACATCTTGAGTATGAAAAAGTTGCTGCAAATACACAATTGTGAAGATATTTCAGATGTAGAAGCAGATTTTAATTCCTCATGTGTAGGTGCATCAACATACAAAATTGTCCAATTGCTCCCATTAATAGATTTATGGCACCAGTTACCAATTTAAAAATTGACCCTATAACGTTGTAAAATCCACATCTTGAGGTAGAAAAAGTTGCTGCAAATACACAATTGTGAAGATATTTCAGATGTAGAAGCAGATTTTAATTCCTCATGTGTAGGTGCATCAACATCAAAAATTGTCCAGTTGCTCCCATTAATAGATTTATGGCACCAGTTACCAATTTAAAAATTGCCCTATAACGTTGTAAAATCCACATCTTGAGATGGAAAAAGTTGCTGCAAATACACAATTGTGAAGATATTTCAGATGTAGAAGCAGATTTTAATTCCTCATGTGTAGTTGCATCAACATGCAAAAATTTGTCCACTTGCTCCCATTAATAGATTTATGGCACCAGTTACCAATTTAAAAATTACCCTATAACGTTGTAAAATCCACATCTTGAGATGGAAAAAGTTGCTGCAAATACACAATTGTGAAGATATTTCAGATGTAGAAGCAGATTTTAATTCCTCATGTGTAGGTGCATCAACATACAAAAAATTGTCCAGTTGCTCCCATTAATAGATTTATGGCACCAGTTACCAATTTAAAAATTGCCCTATAACGTTGTAAAATCCACATCTTGAGATGGAAAAAGTTGCTGGAAATACACAATTGTGAAGATATTTCAGATGTAGAAGCAGATTTTAATTCCTCATGTGTAGGTGCATCAACATACAAAAAATTGTCCCATTAATAGATTTATGGCACCAGTTACCAATTTAAAAATTACCCTATAACGTTGTAAAATCCACATCTTGGGGTAGAAAAAGTTGCTGCAAATACACAATTGTGGAGATATTTCAGATGTAGAAGCAGATTTTAATTCCTCATGTGTAGGTGCATCAACATACAAAAAATTGCCCAGTTGCTCCCATTAATAGATTTATGGCACCAGTTACCAATTTAAAAATTGCGCTATAACGTTGTAAAATCCACATCTTGAGATGGAAAAAGTTGCTGCAAATACACAATTGTGAAGATATTTCAGATGTAGAAGCAGATTTTAATTCCTCATGTGTAGGTGCATCAACATACAAAAATTGTCCAGTTGCTCCCATTAATAGATTTATGGCACCAGTTACCAATTTAAAAATTGCCCTATAACGTTGTAAAATCCACATCTTGAGATGGAAAAAGTTGCTGCAAATACACAATTGTGAAGATATTTCAGATGTAGAAGCAGATTTTAATTCCTCATGTGTAGGTGCATCAACATACAAAAAATTGTCCCATTAATAGATTTATGGCACCAGTTACCAATTTAAAAATTACCCTATAACGTTGTAAAATCCACATCTTGGGGTAGAAAAAGTTGCTGCAAATACACAATTGTGGAGATATTTCAGATGTAGAAGCAGATTTTAATTCCTCATGTGTAGTTGCATCAACATGCAAAAATTGTCCACTTGCTCCCATTAATAGATTTATGGCACCAGTTACCAATTTAAAAATTCCCTATAACGTTGTAAAATACACATCTTGAGGTAGAAAAAGTTGCTGCAAATACACAATTGTGGAGATATTTCAGATGTAGATGCAGATTTTAATTCCTCATGTGCAGTTGCATCAACATCAAAAATTTGTCCACTTGCTCCCATTAATAGATTTATGGCCCCCGTTCCATTTTAAAAATTGTCTTATAACGTTGTAAAATCCACATCTTGAGATGGAAAAAGTTGCTGCAAATACACAATTGTGAAGATATTTCAGATGTAGAAGCAGATTTAAATTCCTCATGTGTAGGTGCATCAACATACAAAAAATTGTCCCATTAATAGATTTATGGCACCAGTTACCAATTTAAAAATTACCCTATAACGTTGTAAAATCCACATCTTGGGGTAGAAAAGTTGCTGCAAATACACAATTGTGGAGATAT